>VYXD01005471.1:355458-366008 GCA_013397195.1 Hylia prasina
CTCCCTCTTCCCTGTCCCTCCCCCCACCAAAAAAAAAAGAAAAAACCCCAAGTGTTAGGATTATCTGAAAGGTAAAGAGTCATTTTTGGAAAAAAATGGGAAAGTCCTAATCAAAAAAAAGTATGTCAAGACCTGAACAGCACACAGACCTGTCTATCTCATTATCTGCAAACTGGGCAGGCTGTGATTTAATTGGTATCTCTCAAGCCATGGACAGTAACTGGACGGGTTTTTTTGTGCAGCATTTGCTTCTTTTCATCAAAACCTGTCTGAGTATTAGGTGTTGTCCAGGGAGTTTCTCATCTGTGTCATTTCCCTTACTTCAGTCTGTTACCACACTAATATTCTATTTACCATTCTTCAGTTTGAGCTAAATTGTAAATGTTCTTTGGGATTTTTCCTGCTAAGGTGTCTTTGGGCCTAGGGAACTTCACTTGTGTAGAGTTTCAGAGAGTCCCAAAAAGTCAGTTGTTGGTCATGAACATTGAGAACTATGACCAGGACTAGAAGCACATGCAAACCCATAATAAAGCCAGTTGTTGGAAACTGGAGATGAGGTTTCCTTAATGCATGGAGAGGAGGGCACTGCTCTGAGTGCAGAATGGACAGGCACACCGGAACTGGCAGTGAGTGTCCCAGACAGCATCTACTGCCAGACCTGCCACAGAAGCTCTGGGAGTACTTACATGGCAACACCACACAAGCCTCACAGCTGCTGCTGTTGTTAGTTCTTACAACAGCTACTTCAACCCAAGAGCTTTCTCTCTACAGTACTTGCAGGACTATTTGCTGTCTAAGTTAAATGTCCCACAGAGGAGGTCAGTAGACTGCAGACATACAAAATCAAGGCCAAAAACTGTAGCTGCTGAGGGAAGCTTCCCCAGTCAGCCATTAAGTACAGTTATTGATGGCAGACTGTACTGGTTACAATGCATGTACTAACACCAACCTGTGGTTTTGGCAGACAGCATTCTCAAGGTTTTGGTTCAGGGGCCCTTGAGTGAACATCATCTTCCCATGGGCTTCTCAACACAGCATGAGGCTTCACAGATTCAAAGCAACCTGTACCATACATGACATCTGTGTGCACTGCTCTTCAAAAACAAGGTACATCAAGGGACCAGAAAACCAGTAACCTGCTACCTTAAATCCCCTTTCCTGGTGTCATATTCCCTACCCCTGCTTTAATACTGCTGTCTACTGACGTGTCAGCTTTGCCATAACGAAGGAAGCCAGCCAGTCTGTGTCATACATGGGGATTTCAGGAAGCTAATTAACAGGAGAGAGCTGTGGGAGTTTCTGAGAAGCTGAGCTCTGATGTAACCCAAAGCCATGAACTAGTAAGCTTTTAGATGCTCCAGCCATACATAATTTATGTTTGTCAGTCACATGGCAGCAAAGCTCATTTTGCATAATGGATACTTGTGATGGAAAAGTGCTTACAGGGTTTCAGCAGAGCAGACAGACCTTTCATCTATCTGTATCAAAGAGAAATTAAACAGTTATGGGAGTTTGCAGCATTCCTGTTGAAAACTCTAAAAGTAAGGCTTTAAAGATGTGCAAAATCTTCCAAGATGGCACTTGTGGTCACAGAATCAAGGAATCATAGAATGGCCTGGTTGGAAGGTACCATAAACATCATCGAGTTCCAACCTCCCCTGCCATGGGGACACCTTCCACCGGANGGTGGGTGCTGTCCCCTTGACCGCCGCCGGGGACGGGCCGCGGCTGAGGATGGAGCGGGGAGGTGGCGCGGCCGTCTCTCCTTTGCCGGGAGGCTCTCAGGATCTGCCTTGCCAAAGGGAGTGTAGGAGTCCTGCTTTTAACTCTTTTCGCGGTTTCGGAGGGCAAGAGTGTGGTTTGCTGCAAAGGCCCCATCATCATGGTCATGCGCGAAAGATACCAAGAAAGCAGGGAAATTTTCCTGAAAGACCATCTCCTGCCACAAACCTTAGTGATTTGGAGGTGGTTTGACAGAGGGGAAGCGGGATTTTNCGTAATCTAAATTTCCGCTTAGTTTGAAGCTATTCCCTCTTCTCCTGCCACAGCGCGATACACAGAAGTACGGCCGCACGATCGGTCATTTCTAGCGCTTTCCGATTTGGACTGAATTCCTTTTCTCGNAATCATCCGAGCACATCCATATAATGCCAGTGCCTCGTTACCTTTTGCTGGAGGACTGTCTCTTACTGCCCAAAACTGGTCTAAAAGAAAAATAAACAAACAAACAAATAAATAAATAAATAAATACCAAACAAAAAAAACACCCGTCTGGCGGCAGAGCAGTGGGTGCCAGGAATGCCGCGTGGCGCCCTGCACCGGGACAGCGGCTCCCCCGAGCTCTCCGCAGGGCGCAGAAACCGCTGCGGGAAGCGCCGAGGAGCGCCCNNNNCCTTTGCCGGGAGGCTCTCAGGATCTGCCTTGCCAAAGGGAGTGTAGGAGTCCTGCTTTTAACTCTTTTCGCGGTTTCGGAGGGCAAGAGTGTGGTTTGCTGCAAAGGCCCCATCATCATGGTCATGCGCGAAAGATACCAAGAAAGCAGGGAAATTTTCCTGAAAGACCATCTCCTGCCACAAACCTTAGTGATGTGGAGGTGGTTTGACAGAGGGGAAGCGGGATTTGTCTCAGCCTGCCTGCTGGCTGGGATCAGGCCCCTGGCAGCCACATCCACTTGGTGTGATGCTGCAGGGCAGCTGTCGAGGATCGCCCTGGCTCCACCACTCGTGCCTGGTGGGCTCTTAGAGCACGCAGGTGGCCGCAGGCAAGTGGCACACTGACACTCCGGTGATGCTGGGCGTTTGACACTCTCCAAGGATATTTTTTCTTGTGCTGAAGGTTGAACTCCCTAATGAGACTTTGTGTAGTGGAGGAAGGTTGTTTTCTTGGGCTTTGAGAAGAGCAAAGAGCATCATCTGCCATGTGACACCCAAAGCAAAACCAGGGTTACTTCACTCCTCTCCCCAAGCACAGATGAGTCCTGCTAGTAAATAATGTTGAAGCTTTTGTGAAACACAACACATACAAACTTTTAACTCCTCAGTGAGTAATCTTAAATAATTTCACTCCCCTGTCAGTCATACTTGAGCAGTGGGAGTTTGTGTTTTCTCTGTGATATAGATACCACTGCTCCATTTTAAAATGACTGAAGAGATTCATACAAGGTCATTCATCCAGCAAGTCTGAGACAGCATAAAACTGAATCATAAGCAATCCTTGAAAGGATGAACTAATGATTTTTTTCATCATGACAACCTTCTTTTCATGTTTTGAAAAAAATTAAATGTTCAGCTTCATTTTGCAGTTGGTGCATTTCCAAGAGCAAACCAGATTTTGGTCCAGAAATGCTTTAAGAGCAGACTTGCCAACCTGTACAATGGCCTGGCTGCTGAGGGTTCACACAGAATAGGTGGCAAACCCTAAAGACTTGGAGTCTTATGTGAAGTTCTAAAATCAATCAATCTGTGTGGGTTGTTTTCCTGATAGAAATATTTTTGTATGATGTGTCAGCATTAAGAAGGCATTTGATTTACTATTTGAAAAAGACTGGCATCTAAATAGACAAAAAAATTCACAAAATGGAATTCCCAAATACTTTGTCACTAAGTAGTTAAATGCTGAGGAAAAACTATTGGTAGAAACCAGCTACTGGAGCATGAATTAATTTCTGATGCACTTCCAACGACTCTTGTAGTGTTATATAAAGGATAAATTTGAACTTAAGATTAATCTCCTCTGAGACTGCTCAGTTGTGAAGGGTTTTGAGATGCTCTAGAAGAAAAACCATTTCTTCCTGCTGGGAGGCAGAGCTCATCAGGACTCTTATGTAGAATAAATTTCATTTACCTTTTAGCCTGATGATGGGAAATACCCCATTAGAGCAGATCTCCTGTCTTTGGGTGCAGATTCCTGCTTAGGTCTAGCCATGAAGCCTTTGCTGTTGGATGTTGGGGCTGGAGGTGGTGAGGAGCTGGCAGGGAGCCCAGCACAGCCTCTTGGGTTGTTGAATGAGGAAATGGTCTTCAAGGAGATATAAGTGAGGTATTTGGGGGTCTTTTGCTATGGAGAAGGAAAGCTGGGGGAAGCAGACAGCATTCTTCAATAAAAAAGGGGAGGAGGCACAAATAACAGGTGAGGTAAACATCATCATGCTGCACAGAGACCATATTCTTACCCAGTCTGTTCTAGCAAGCCAGTTTGCTGTAGACCTTATCCATTCTCTACTGCCAAAGCAACTAAGATAAACAACTGGGTTGCCTGAAATCAGGGTACTGAAACAGAGGATGCTGATTTAAAATCCAACTGACTTATCACACGTGGTAAATGTGAAGAGTCTCCCTTCCCAACCAACTCGATTGTCAGTGAAAACACAGTGAGTATCTGGCACTGTGCTGCACTAGCATTCAGCTGATAAATTAATTAAATATGCATAAATAATTTGGTAGAATGGAAACAGAGTCAGTGATACGAGCAGTGTGTCATTCTTTGAAAATTAATCTCTCTGCTCCTTTGCTTCAGCTTTGCTCCTGTGTTTGTACTGTAACCTATTATCTTCTGACATCAAAGCCGTTGGCATTATTTTATAATTAAAGATAATTTTTTTCCTGGTGAAGGTAATATCTTAGGCTAATAAGTAACCAAGTATACATTTTCCTCAGCTTATTCACACAAGTAGTTGCATTGACTTGAATATGACCATTCTGATTAGTAGGATGAATCAGGGATTTGGTGAAAGGATGGGTATTTAAACACCTAAGCCTGTTTCAGTCCTGGTAATTCTGTTATATAGTAACTGCAAATTAAAATTCTGTTCTTCTATTAAACCTGTCCTAAAATCAGTGAGGTTATATGAAAACAGAATGTGGTCCTTTTTAGTTTGTGCACTCTGTCCCAAAACACCATCTTGCCCTTTTTTAGGTGGTAAAATGCTCATATTATTATTTTTGGTATAGTGGATACCTTTCTATTTAGAAAACCAAAGTTAGATCCTTTGATATAACAACATTTTGCATATGAGAAATTCTAATACTGGTGTTGGTGTTAATGTTATAATGGTATTACTGAGTTGTATTGTTTTAATTAAAAATTATGAGAACTAGTTAATTTCTCAGCAGAATCTCACATGACCTCTCTTACATGTTGAAAACAAGGAAAATAGGGCTTTAAAAGTTAAAAATAAGCAGAGTATATTTTCATGTATTTATATGGAAAAGTATATTGTTTCCCAGGATACAGATTAACACAAAGGAAGTGGCTCTTTTTGATTCTATGCTTCTATAAAATCAAAGTGACTATTACAGAGTTCACTGTAAATCTGATGAACTAAATCTGATAAAAATCTAATAATTCTTTCTTCTAACTCTGACATACACCAATTGATGATTTTTGTTTTAAAGGCTAGCTGATAATTTCTATTTGTGTGGAGGATGCACTGTACCCTGTCGGCTACTCTATGAGCTGTATATTGAAACCTGCAATCCAGATTTCAAGATTCAAGTACATCCATCCACCTTTGGAAAGGTACAGAGTAGGTAGGATATACAAGATAAGAAACAGGGATGCCTAAAGAGAAACCCTGATCATCAGCTATACACACTTCACATTAAAAGACATTAAATAACAGAGAAGAATGAATATGTAATGAATTATGCTTGTGCTAAGCCTTCATGTAGATGCATTTTTACCAGAGGAAAGAGAATTGTTTGCGATGGAGTTTATTTTCTTCAGGGAATTGGTGTATGATACGCTAGCAAAGATTTCTTTTGCCAATATATTTTTGAGAGTTTTACAGTTTTCTTTTTTTAACAGTAGAAAGTTACACAATTCATTCCAAGGAGATGACTCTTCTGTCTTTAAAAGATACCTTCAGTTGTTACATAATTTTATACTTTCCCTCTTAAGTATACTTGAGGAGATTTTGCTCAAAACATACTCTTGAAGAACCATCCAAGCAAAAGAAATGCAGATGTAGAACTGAATCTCTTTCTAACATTTCCACTTCTCTATTACATAGAGGTTGATACAACCCATGGAACAATTAACACTTAGAAATCCCAATTCCACTCAACACCCATAGCTATTCAACCTTTTTTAACAAATTAAGAACGATAGAAAGCCTTGTGATTATTTCTTGTTCAAGACTTATTATTCAGACTTCAGAAGTTCCTATTTTTTATGGCTAACTTTCTATTAATTTCCATAGTAAGAGCTACTAAGCATTGTTTTAACACAAGCCCAAAATAATTTAAGTTGTACCTGAAGTCAATTTCATTTGTGTGGCTAACACCATTCTAGGAATCATTTATTTCAATTCAGTTGAATCTAATTTTTTTACTGGATAAGTTAAATCACTTCTGCTGAAAATTAATATTTGACTGAGTGATCCAGTGTGATTAATTACAGCTTAATGGATCATCACCCATCAGCTAAGACCGTGGGTAGAATTTGCTTGGCTCAGCATAGACATTGGCCATGAAGCTTGTCACCTTAAAAATCTCTAGGTAGCCACTGGAGAGAAATAAGTAGTTACACATTTCCTCACACTAAATGAGTCACCTCAGACAGCTCTGATGAAAGGGGCCTCAAAGTTGCCATTTATTTTTCCCATTGACTATGTAGTGTGCAGCGACTATCTTAGACTTCTCTGCCTTGTAGCCATGTAGATGAGATTAATCCTGTCCTGCCTGTACCCTTCCAGTGCTCCAGCACAGCTGAGTTACCTCCTGTAAGCTAAGCCTTTGTGTGGTTTACCTTAATGTGCTTTACTTTTAAGCTGGGACAGGCACAGATGAAGTGTGTCTGGCTACATGGAAGGGCTGATGAGCCAGAGCTGCCGTGGGCTGGTGCTTGCATTATTTGCTCACAGCCTCAACCAACCCAGTGCTTTGCAGTGGAAGTTAACACATCCCAAAGCAGCAAGCTGGGGTGCAGCCCCCCAGTGCCTTGAAATAGTATGTCCTGCAGCAAGAGAATGGACCTTGTAGCAAGAAGCTGAGGAGAGCAGGAGCTGCAGCAATCCTGGTTTAACCTGAGTGCATGTGTAATCAGTTACCACAGCCTATAATGGGCTGAGCTATTAATAATTTACCAAGCTGTAGTAACCCGACTGTGCTCCTTGTGTATGGACTGCAAGGGCTTTTGCAGTCCAGCCCCATATGGATCAAACTGTGGTGACTGAAGACACTACTAATCTCATCTGCCCTATCCCTCTGCCCAGATACCTCACTATCTCTGTAAGAAATGGCAGCAGGAGGAAGGATATGTCTTGTGTCACAATAGCCTCAGTTTCATAGGCTGTTCTTTTAGAAAAATGGGATTATGCTAAACTATCAATTTGAGAAAGGGAGCTGCTGGGGTGGGTGCATGCAGAAACATGCAATGAGCAGGTCCTTTATAAAAACTAGAGGTACCTGTTGATGAGTCCTTTATCAGGCCTTTGGACCAACAACACACTGTGCATAGTCCAAGCTTTGTGCTGCTGAGTGGAGACTCTCCTCACTCCTCACTAAAGGGAGTAAACCCTTTGTTCCTGCTATATTGGGAATGTTAAAGTGTTCTGGGTTAGTCCTGGACCCAGGTGTCCTGAGTTAGTCTTTGTCTTCACACGACAGCTCATGCAGAACAACCCTAGTGCAGTGGATTATTACCCTGACAGTATCTAATTACTCTGTAGAGCCCAACTTTGACAGATGCTGCATGGCCTCAGTTCACACCACCACAGTGGTCAAACGGTTGCTTTGCAGCTTGATGATTCAGGTCCTTTTAAGACAGATAAGTCTGGCCCAATCTTGTCAGTACAGCTTCCAAGGCTAAATGGGTAGGTTAAACCCCTTGTGTAAGTCCTCCTTAAATGAATAAGGCTTGAATATCTGGGAGAGTATGGGACCATCAGGGCACCTCTAAGTTCCTCCAGCTGATTGATCCTGCCCTGGCTGCAGGGGGTCTCTTGGTGTGAGCACTGTTTTCTAGTGCAAACTATTAAAAAAATCCTACCTGACAGAGGTAATCCCTTCAGTTACTGAGCCTTGGATCTGCAAATGACTGATTGAGTTTAGTTCAACAGTTACCATTTGAGAGGTATGTAAGAACAGGTATTAGCCTGGAAATGATGACAAGCAAACAAAGTGATTAGAGACAAAGAAGTGTGCCAGATGCATTTTTGCATCTTAGAATGAATTTGCCAAGTATCTCTAATTTTCTGTTTGTTTATACAGCTTATTCAGTTAGTTTTCCCAGGCCTGGTGACAAGAAAGCGGACCACAGCAGGGAGTATCAGGTACTGGGTCTGTGTCTTTTCTTTGAAAATGTTATTTATAGCTTTTCTAATAAAATTTTAAAGTGGCTGACTTTTCAGCCCCAGCACTGTAATATGGCAGATGAATTGTTGACTTCAAGTCTGTAACACAACACAAGAGCCAGAGTAATTAATGGTGTAACCAAGGATATTAAAATAGAGTTAATTCCATGAAAACCACCACATCAGATCTGCTTTGGTAAGGCATGAATTCCAGATTGGACTGCTTTTTAAAAGACCTTAGTGCTCCAATTTGTATTGGCTATTAACAGCATAGTTTGCATGAAGCATCTGCCAGACATCACAGCCTTACTGAGAGCTCTTCAGACACTGCACTCTAGGCCAGGAAAGATTGGCTCTGGGAGGCACAGGGGTGGCAGCCCTGATTAATGTCTATATTGTGCTTTTTGTCCTTGCACACATCCATGGAGTGACCCAGCATATACCGATGGTCAATGGAAATGCTGTACAGTTTCAAACCATTTAAATCAGACAACTTCATATCCTCCTCCCAAATGTCCCTTCTTTTCCCTTCCCTCTCTTCTAGAGCAGAGAGAGTTTGATGCTTTTTCATATCCAAAGTTAAACTCGCACACAGAACATCCAGGCTAGGAAAAGGGATGTTTTAAGGTCATTCAGACTGAATAATTTTACAAGCATTTTGTGTAGCTGTCAAGTGTGGGCTTTGAGAACAACATGCCCTTACTTGATCTGTGACTTGTCTCCACTAGTCTGGACTTGCTATCAGCTGGAGCCAGGAGATCCTTTATTTTGGGAGTGCCTCACCTCAGACACTCCTAGGCTCCTCCTCTCAGCAGACAGGATTTGGGATGGTGTTTGGTAGCCTCCATGCTCTCTCTTCCCCTCAGCAGAAGGTTACCTGCTCCTGGCTGCAGGTGGCCCCAAACCACAGCACTGCTCCCCTGGCTCCTAGTGGCCCAGCCCAGAGGAGCCAGCTGGTGGCACCTTGGTAGCAGAGATGGTGGCTCTGTTGCTCTCTGAGCTCAGATAAATCTTAGAGAAGGTCTGGCAGTTTTCTTTTAGCTTGCCATGACACCGATGGGCCATCCAGTCACTGAGCCTCTGTAAATGAGGAACAGCTGCATTAAGTCCTTCAACTTCCATGGGGATATGGGGACCTCTGTCTGCTAAGAGCCTGGTTCCTGACTTCACTAACTGTCCTGTAAAAATCTAAGGCACTCCATTCACTGGCTTAAGTTTTATTTCATTTAGAAGAGGGTATCATTGCAGGACAAAAACTGTTAAAACGAGTTTGTAAAAAGTTTGTGTAATTCTTTTCTGTTTGGGAAAATAAGCATTCAACAGAATTTAAAAAACAAATATTTATTTTTCTACTTGATCTTTTCTTGGTTAAATAGAATGATCATCTGCTTTCAAAAGAGGATTATGATTTATTTTCTGACTTGCTGAAAATTGTACAGTTCATATTTTTTAATTTCTAGATATCATTATGATGGAATAGCTATCAAGAAGGAGTCTTCCTTTTATGCACGTTTTTGCTGTCTTCTGTATGAACAAAATTATCTCAGGTTTGTTTTTTAAAATGTTTTAATCAAAAAATACCACGGAACAGTCTATATGTTTTCTGTCCATGAAAATCAGTGTTCATCAGATGATTATCTGATGAACACTGACAGTGGCATTATATTTTTCTTCTCATTATAAACACTATGAAAGTGCTGTGCCCTAATAGTCAAGCTGCATTTGGAAGCAGACACCGCCTAATTAGACTGCCCAAAATTGGACATTTTAGCTATGTAGATCTTAAGAGCAGGAACTCATGCTGAATCTAAAATAAGAGCTTAATATGTTGACTCTCTAAAGGGGAGCTCAAAAAAAACATATTGAAATGGCTTCTTGACATTCTGTCACCTTCCTCATTAAACAGTAGGCTGAAGAAATGTATTAAGGTATAAATGACTGTGCTATTTTGAAGAGTCCTACACACAATCATGTTGTCTGGGGTTTTTACTGCTTGAAGCAGTACTTCAAAAATACTTCATTCACTTGATTTTAAAATATCAGATTTTAAAATCACCTCTTGTAAGAGAACATCAATAAGAAAATGTGTAAGACAAGTAAAAATGGATTGCAAAACTTAAAAGACTAAAAGCCTAAAATGAATGTAAGATACTAGGGTAGGTTAAAGGGCAGGAGAGGAAGAATTCTCATGGTTGAGCTCATGGTTCAGATAAACAAACCACAGGCTTGAATTTCTTCCCAGAAAAAAAAAAAAGGC
>VYXD01005471.1:366283-413010 GCA_013397195.1 Hylia prasina
AGGGAAGGGAAGGGAAGGGAAGGGAAGGGAAGGAAAGGGAAGGGAAGGGAAGGGAAATGCTGCCATTCTGCAATAGTTTTACACTCCTTTACACTGAAGAAAAAAATTAGGTGCAGAATATGCCTTGGACTTTGAAGACCAGGCTTGTATCCTCATTCTCTTACAGTCATACTTAATTGTGTATATGGTTAAATTCTGTAATTAGGTTTCCAGTCTTTAATGTGGAGATACAGCATTATTCTATGCCATGAATGCTAGGGGCATACAAGTCAGCCTATAAGGACCCAGGCATCTGGTGATGCTGAAACTGTTTCAGTGATATTTTTTATAATATTTACTTAATTGAGTGCATGCTTTGGAAGAACACAGAAAAATTACACCCATAGGTTTGTTGCCTTTCTTCACAGGTTTTATGGCAGGTAATATTGCAGAAGTCCATAGAGGGACAAGGGTAAATGTTGAGACAGGACAGAGGATCAGGTTCTGTAGATGATCAACTGGCAGTCTGTTGTTATGAGACTAAACAAATTATTCATAGGAAATTTGAGGCTGGTTTCCCATGTCACACTTACTGAAATGATATCCTTCACTTCCAGGGTACCCAGAAAAGGCCTAAGGTTTGACATCCACAATGAGAAAAGGTCTTGTCCACTGTTTAAGGGATATTGCAGCTCTCTGGCTAAGTCTCTGCTTAGTCTTTCCCTTTTCAGGGAAAGAAAGGTGTTTCCCTGCAGCATCACCTAAAAATAGCAAGCTTGATGGGCATAAAAGGAAAGCTGATGATTCTAGTCATATGAGAGCTGAGAGAGAACAGAATTATTTGAATTGTTGCTCTTTTTTCCTCCCAGTGTAGAAACAAGAGGAAAAAAAATATAAAGTAGGAGGAACCAAAGAAGCAGTGTCAGCTGAGTTTGGGGCAGGTGCAGAAAGAAGGACTTTAGCCACTGCTGGGAGACAGACACACCATATGTGCCAGCATAGCTTCTGTCTTTGGCCCTCCTCATGGAAATGAGCCATCTCCTCTGTGGGCTGGGGAACACACTGTAGGTCATGCTCAGCCATAGGGGAGCTGCTGCCCTGGCTGGTGCAGGCTCCTCCTGCTTCTCCACCAGCTCCAGAGCCCAGGCACCTACTCCTAAAAACTGTATTTAATTTGGCCAAACCAAGGAATAGGATGTGCATTCCAGGGAAAGGACTGACATCAACCATCTACCTACTGATCTTGATACTGGTTCTTAGGATAAACACCTGTCCTGTTGAGAAATGATGAGAGAGTTGGTGTTCTTCAGCCTGGAGAAAAGAAGGCTCCAGGGAGACCTTATAAGCACCTTCCAGAACCTAAAGGGAGCCAACATGAGAGCTGGGAAAAGACTTTGCACTGAAAGAGGGTAGGCTTTGATTGGATATTAGGAAGAAATTCTTTACAGTGAGGATGGTAAGGCACTGAAACAGGTTGCCCTGAGAAGTTGTGGATCCCCCATCCTTGGAATTGTTCAAGGCCAGGTTGGATGGAGCTCTGAGCAATTTACCCTAGTGGAAGGTGTCACTGTCATGGCAGTGGAGTTGGAGTGGATAACCCTGGATGGTCCCTTACAAACCAAACTATTCTATGATTCTATAACTTTTCAGGTTAAAAAAAAAATCAAAATATCAAGATCATATTCAGACAAAGATCTTCTTTCTAGCTGCAGTAGAAAAGTCCCTTAACTACAAAATTTTCTTGTCTGATGCTTCCTTCATTGAAGACAACTTTAAGAAGATACTAAGATGTTGAGTGAAGCCAGACAGCTGAAATTAGAACAGCTTCCACTCTAAATTCAGCTACATGTCCCTGTCCAACAGGGACAAGCCAATATGCAGGCCCACAACACCTGGGCAGATGGTGTCACAATTACTTCTTAGTATCTCATATAGCACAGCAGGAGAAAACAGAGAGAAAGCAATAGAAAAGCACAAAACACAGCCAAGAAGGATGAGTAACACAACTCTGAAAGAAATAGTTAGGTTACGTACTAAAAAAGCATCTGCTTCAACCAAATAAGTGAGTTAGTTCCCATTTGTGTGGAGTTTTGTAAATTTTTTGCAATTAAGTCATGAAAGAAATAACTCATTTTTACTGTCCTATCAGTAGGATTCAGTACTTTTTGAAATCATTGTTACTTTTTTCATGATCCAATAAAACGGATAAAACCAGCAATGGAAAAGTCTAGATTGTTTTTACTTAAAAAATTGAAATTTTGAAAATGTAATTATAACTTGAAGACTTTTTTACCTGCAAGAAGGAATTGTGTTCTCATATAAGTAATCATGTGTATAAACACAGCATGGTATTTGACCTATAATCTCAGTTTTTGAGAGTGTATTTGTGTGGAAATTTCCATATCAGAGTGAAGAAGATTTTTAATGTACCATTTCAGGGCAGTCCAGTGGCAGTCTGTTGTCCAGACGCCTCTAATGGGATAACTTCTCTGGTTTGTTGTCATTTCCCTCAGGCAGAGACCAGGGATATCTGTTTCAGTAGTGAAGGTGTCCTAAATTACTACTGCGCCCTCCCATGCCTGAATAAAATCCAACATGCAGATACTTTTTCTGTCACACCTATCAGAGAAGAAAGTGGATCCCTGAGCCCAGCTGAGAGATCACAGCATCCATCCAGCCTGTGGGTTGGCAAAGAAAAGAATGGTTTCAAAACTATGAACCACTCTTTCTAATTACTGAAAAAGGATATTTCTTGACCATGATAGCCAGCAACTGACCTGGTGCTGGTAGTGAGGAACCAGGCTTCTGAAGGATCTGGCAGCTTGGGAGCTATGTTTTTTGGTGTCACAGAAATGGCAGTAAGATTATAATGGTTTGCCTTTAAATACAAAGGAGGTGTTTGCATTTTGATAGTCAGTGGGACCTTGGATGTGTCGGGGTTGGAACATATTCTCACAAGGAGTGATGAGAATGGTCTTACACAGCACCTGTGAATTGGTTCATTTAGAAATCTTCAATTCTTCGAAGATATGTGTACCACAGCTCTGATGATGGTGCTATGAAAATGGTGTAAATATATGCAACTGTAGTCAATGAGGTCTCCAAATGTATTACAGATGTAAGGGAGTATGGTATTTACTGATTTGTATTACTATAGAATGTGTTCCCTCTCAGAATGGGAGCTTTGAGGACAAGCTCTCCCTAAAATGGTACTTGGTCTGGCTCAGAATACAGCACTGTTTAAAGAATGCCATTGAATTCTATAAAAGTTCTATAAAAGTTGATTTTTTGATTCTAGTAATAGGCAAGGTTTAGGTTCGTGACTGGCTGGTGAAGCAAACCTATTAGTTTTTAATTTAAAAAAAAATTGATTTTGCTTATAACAAATTAACTTTTCTAATATCTGTGTAATCTGACAATCAACAGTATGCACATTCATCACCTTCCCTCTTTTCATTTTTCTTTTACCCTTCCCATTTGTATCTCCATTATTCTTTATTTCATCCCCATTGTTGTATTTCCCGTTTTAGCTTTAGTTCTCACCCTGTAGCATTGCCCAAACTCTGCAAGAGAGATGGTGGAATTCCCTGTGATATTTTTGTCACCCATTTTCCCCTTCTCCCGCCCACCTCCTCTTTTGTACGTTCTGTGTTTACCCAGGCACTGCTCTCCGGAGGAAGTGAGCATCTCTGATGTGCAGCCAAGCACCAGGTGAGTCCCAGCCCCCTTTGCTAACAGTGGGAGCACACAGAACTGTTTATTAGTGTTCTGTAGGTGTTTGCACTTAACCATCGCTGAGCTCCTGGCTGGCTGCTGGGGCACAGAGGACTCCTTGTCTCTCCTCGACGTCCCTGTGTCAGGGGAGTGGGGAGCCAGGCTGCCGAGGGAACCAGCGCGCTGGAGGCGAGCCGTGCTGATACGTGTTGCCATAGTAGCAGCAGCAGAAGATACAGCTGGCCGCCTTCTCAGGGAGAGCAGGAGCTGGAAAACATTAAGTTTATTTCACAGGCTTTAGAAATCTGCAGAAAGAACCTGTTTGAAAGAAGTGTTATGAAACATCTCTAGTTACATGTGTTTGCATGGTCCAGTTCCCACTTCTAAAATGTTCAGGGGAAAGAGTCACCAGCACTAGCAAACATTCTCAGCATGAATGTTGTGCCCTGTCTTGGGCAGCCAGATTGGTTGTTTTGCTGGAACACAGCCTTCATGGCACAGAAGAGGGAAAGGTGGCAAGGGCCAGTCCTGTGGATGGCAGAGAGTGGAGAGGAAGCATTTTTAGTGGCTGGAGTTTACAGGCAGATAAGTTGTTACATTTTGTCCTCTGTGCCTTCAGGATGTTTGGTGGTGCCCTGGTTTGTAATGCATCACAATGGTGAAACCCGGATAGCCTGCCACCCTTCCAAACAGCCAAGTCCAGCAGGACCCTTGAGTTTGAAATGCCTTTGCAGACAGTGAGCAGGTGTCAGCAGCAGATGTAGGCTTGACTGGAGACATCCAATTTTTGCAGTATATCCCTTTTATTAGGAGCATTGCCTCTCCCTCTGCTACCATTAGCCTTAACAAAACAGGCAGGGAGAGAGCTCGGAGAAAATACAGCAAGAAAGCAGCCTGCTTGTGCCTGCTTTCAGCAACAAGCCAGTGGTTAAGCCTTTGCAGGTCCAGGTAAATTCTGACTGTGGAACACCATGGCCAACTTGCAAAGTAAATAGGAAGCAGTCAGAAACAAAATGTCATTTAAACTTATGTGTGATGCAGAAAATGTAATAACTGTGAAACCTAAGCAAAAGGATCGCAATGTTTTTGTTATTTTCATATTTGTACTAGTTATTACCATTCCAAACAAACTACAACTATAAATACAAACCCACGGTCCTGGTGCAAGAAGTTCAAAGGCATTGCACTGTTAAATGGTCAGTTGTTATAAAAATGAATGTTTCAGTTTCATCTTAAAATTCAGAAGTTGGTCCCAGATTTATTAGAAAATCACGGGATTACCAAATAACAGGAAAGAGAGTGGGGTTTGTTTCCTAAATACAATTCTCCAACCTAGTGTGGTCTATCCAGTTTGAGCTCATTTTCTTACTAAATACAGAATATATCAGTGAGCTTTTAAATGTTTGTTTGGTTTTTTTCTGTTACATATTTTATCACAGTAGAAGTTCCTGGAGTTCTGAAAATGCAGCTGATTACAAGAAGAATAGACCAAAAAAAGGAACAGTGAGTTTCAGATACATTAGACATAACAAAATGTCTATCTGGGTGTTTAATTATAACTGCTATCTAATATGTTCTGATGAAATACAGCTAGCTCATCTTCTTCAAAATAATCTTGATCTGTGTAATCTCAGTACATGCTTACTTTCCCCACTCCTATTTCACCCATTGGCTAAATATTTTTGTTGTCTTAACAGCCGCTCAAATAATTTTGTCTGTACTGAGAATGGAAATTGTGGCTGACAGATCAGGTTTGGAATACTAGCGGAGTTAGTGGGGAACAACCTTCCTTGCCTATGTTAACAGACCCTCATACTGTTGAGACAGTGTCTTTTCAACATGCTCAGAGTTTATTGTCATGAGAAGTATTTAAGTACCAGGAAATTATTAAGAAAAAAGAGCACAAGCCTTGCCCACTGAAAAGGGCAGATACAAAACTAACCTGTGGCAGTTCTCCCCTCTGCATGCTGTCACAGGATGGCCTGACACCAGGCTTGTTGGATGTCAGCCAGCAGAGCATGAGCCACAAACTTTTGTGGACCAAAGTGAGGAAAAAAGGAGAGGCTGGATGTCTGTCTTAGTTACCGAGTGCTCAGATGGAGTAATGAGTGCTGTGACAATGACAGCCAACAGGAAATGTCCTGTCATCCCCACAGCACAGCCAACTATCTGCAGCCTTATCCTGTGGGTTACAAGTTGACACAAGTGCTGTAGAAAACATATAAAGAAGATGTGAATAGCATTAAATATTACTGGTTTTGAAAATAAATTCACATACGGTTTAGGATTTAAATATTTACGCATCCTTTCTTGTTTCTTTCACCACCCTTGTTTTCTAAAAAAAGACAAGCATTTCTCTAAAGAAATGCATCTTATTATAAAATAATGTCCCACAATTTCAAGAAAATACTTAATAACTTTAGCCAAACTGACAAAGTAATTGCAATCTTTTTATTTTTTTTATTGTCCAAAATAAATTCTGATGCATCAAGAGTCAGAATTTGCAGTATTATCCATCTGTCATTTATCTGAAGACTGAACAGGAGACATTTCATTACCTTTCTCCTGATTTCAACCAGTTCTTCTTTGGAGACCAAGCACAAAGTGAAACTTATCCCTATGAACTGGTACGTTCAAAGTACATGGCCATAAAACAAGTTAGCTCTTTTCCTGTGAGATCATTTTGTACCCTCTTTTTGGTAACAGATTGCATTGCTTGCCAATGACTACTACAACTATTGTCAAGTTATTTTACAAATGGTGAGAGAGACCCAGCTTGACAAGGTATGCCTTTTCTTTAATAACATTTACTCTGACGACAGCAAACAACAATAAGGGCAAATTTGTTTCTGTGTAGCTTATTTACTTGATGGTTTGAGCTAAGGTAGATGATTATTTATGGACAAAAGGAGCATTCAGTCAAGTTATTTTAAAACTCTGAATTAACGCAACGTGCTCCAAGAATCTGGGTTTGTAGGCATATCCTGAGCCCTCCTGGCACATCAGTAAGGCTGAGCTGAGCACATAACACATAGCCATGGATACATATCTTTAATTACATCCTCATATCCATGGCACAATTCTTTGTTAACTTTCCTCTTTTGTACATTGCCTGGTGAGGGTTCAGCTTGTTGTGGCTTCCCCAGCACGCTTCCACTTCCACTGGAACCCAGCCAGGATGGGCCCAGGCAAAGAGCTCATCTCCATGGTCATTCCTTTGCTTCTGTGTTTGTGCATTCTCTTACTGAATTATACTTCACATTCCACAAGTGTAAAATCAGTGAAAATTCATAACAGGCTTTGTCTGACAGGTGGAAGATTGTATCATGTCATTCTGGACATCTCTGCAGCCTGAAAGAATAGAATTGATGTGCCTGCCAGATGTGTGCCAGCTGTTAAAAAGCTATGATAGGTATCTTTTCAAGGTACTGCACACACATTTGCCTGTTGTAATGATTCTATTACGTGTTTGTGCCTTTTTAGTAGCTCTAAGGAGAAGGACCCCATCTTTCTTTTGTGCTGTACAATGGGATTTTCATTTATTCCTCAACTCTATCTTTTGGCTTCTTCTGAGACAACCCAGTAAGGGTTTTGGTTTTGAAAGGACCCAGTGGAATTTGGGATAGCTTCCATTTTGCTCCTATATATTAATTTGAAAGTTCCTAATATCAATGGAGTGTGCTGTTACACATGTGGTCTGTGGTTCTGGCATGAGGTTATGTGACTGAAATTTCAACTGATGATGGTTTTCCAGATTATGAGAGTTACTTTCCCTTTGAGAACACTACTGCATTTCTCAGTGACCTTCCACATAGAAATATGCAGTTTTCTGACAAAAATAATTTGCTTCTTATTTCCAGAGGTCATTAAGTATTGTCTAGAAATTAATTCAGGAGGCAACATTTACTCTTAGGATTTTAGAAGGATCTTTGTCCTTCTAAAAAAGGTAGCTTAGCTCTTGCTTAATTGGAAGAAAAAAAGGGGTTTCTTTACACTTACATTTAAATTATCAATATAATTTTATTTCATGCTGCTGTAAATATCTGTGGTACACCAGTCAAGTGCAGCAGCATGAATTTGTATTCTAGGAATTGGAGAACATCCTACTTCCTGATTTCCTGGAGGAGGTGCCTGCACAACACATAGACTCAATCAGATCATTCAGTGAAAATGTTAAATGTTGGATGCTTAATCCCTTGGGAGGTTTTCCATTACCGCTCCAAACATCCAAGTCTAATGGTAGGTTTGAGTAAGAAAGATATTTTCAAAGATAATCTTTGGTTAAAGTGCAGAGAAGATTGTATTACAAAACTCTTAAATTATTTTTAAAAAAATTTAGCTGATGTAACAGTGATAGTAGCAACAACTAGACTTAGCTGGGATATAGTTAAAAATAAATGGTCTTGCATAATGTGTGAGAACAAACTTAAGCCAAAAGTATTCTCAGTTCATGGTAAATTGAAATGTACTTAAATCTTTTTACAGATCTGTCTCTTGCCATGATTGCTTGGCCATGTAGATGCCCAATAATATGCAGCATGCCCTCTGAAACTCAGATATTGTGTCTCTTCCTCTTACATGTGGCTTTATGCTGATAAATTAAATAATGGCTGTAGCAGTCCAATATAAAAGGAAAAAAGCCATAACCCCATAGGGAAAAATATGACTGATATTAGAAGATGATCAGAAAAAATCTGTTCTCTACAAAGCTGTGGTATATATGTGTGTATGTACATATTTACAAACACATATATATACACCTGTTAAGCTGAAGATTCTGACTAAAACATTGTGTTGCTCATTGAGTGAAGACCAAGTCCACAGTGGTAAAGCAGGGCTCCTGTGTAGGTGAAAGTTTGTGTTAGCATTCATATGTTCAATATTGCAGACAGGCCTAATTTTGATATTTCTTACATTTAAATGCTTGACAGAGAAAACACAGTAATGTGTTTTTAACGTGTGTGCATAGAAGTGTATGTAATTAATCCTCTGTGACTCTTTGTATATTCATCCTGGTCTTTCTGGTTTGTACAAACATCATAGAAACACAAATTTTCACTTGAAAATCATTGCCTGTCTACAGAATTTGCTTTATATTGATTTTCCTGCAACTGAGAAACAGTTATATATTTTACTCTGAGGAAGGGTATTCTCAGACCATGCTTTTCATAATTATATGTAACACTATATATATGTATATAACATAATTATATATATTATATATTATAAACAGGATAAACAGGATAAAAGTAGAAAAGAAACCAACTCCTATCAACAGTGCTGCAGAATTACAGACGCATAAAGGTCGAAATATGAACTATCTAAACAAAATACAGCAGGTTTAGATTTAACATTGCTTTCATTCACCTGAAACCATACAAGTAAAAGAACATTAGTCTTAATTAGGAAGTATTAAATGTAAGAAAATATTGAAAGACTTTTTTCTGTACATCTTGGATTAATAGATTCACAGAAAAGGAAGAGTGGTGACCTGGGCAGCTCCTTGCAAGCTTTGACTGCAAGGGTCCCCAGCCCATCCCATAATGCTGGCTCAGTGTCCCTGCTGTACCCTCCATTACCCTCCAAATCTCCCCTAGGGAACTACCTTCTAACTTAAAAGATGTCTCTATTAATGTATTTTAGACTGTAAAATATTAATGATGTGAAACATCTGCCTCTTCTTCTTTAACAGAAGCTAAAGAGTTTGTGAAAAGGCTCAGAAGACAGACAGATCTTTGCAACATGGTCAAGGTATGTTTCAAAATTCATGGGGTGGGAAAAAAAAAAAAAAAAAAAGCTGGGAATTTCATTCCTGCCAGCAGTTTGCACTGTTTTTGAAATGTTCCATTGTAGAACAAGTGCAGCAGCATGGATGTTCTTAACTGTACACTGACCATGTCATGCTCACACTCCTACCATCTCTTCCCACACTGTTAAGCATGCTGAGGGGACATTTTCCTCCCTCTGGATTCTTCTGAAAGCCTCTGAGATGTAGTTGATGGTACCCCATGGAGAGGAGAACACAGTAGTTGGAAGGGTCAGGTGACAATTTCCAGTATCTTTGCCCATCCATGCCAAAGGCAGTCAAGAGCACATGCTGGAGCATTCCTTCCATTGATGTCCTTGGATCCTTCCAGATCCTTGGATTTTGAGGTGGTCTGGGCTATTGCAGAAAAAAGAAGGTCACAAATAGGGAAAAAAGCAAAAGAGAACAGGTGGTATGTTCTCTCCTTCAAACATATACAAGATTTTCCCAACATGCCATCTGATTTGAATCGTTACCCAGGTAGAATAAGGGAAGCAGGGAGAAAACAAGGGAGGGAGGAAGGGAGGGACAGGAGGAACTGCAGCTTCTTGGACCACTAAATGTAGCTTTTCTTTATGGGCAAACTTCATCGCCAGCAGCATACAAAAAACACCTTCCTCTTACTTAAAAAAAGGCACAGACATGCATAAGGGTACCTACCGAGGCAAACAGTTGACTTCCATGAAGTACTGAGCACTCACAGGTTCCATTTACTGCAGCAGCCCTTGGAGATACTAATACCTGAAAATCTCAGCTTTATGTGCTTCTAAACAGGTCTTCTTATGCATTGAGGAGCATGATCCAGCAAGAACCATGAGTGTCACCTATTCCCAGACACAGACATTTGCATTTGATTTGCATACCCAGGCTTCAAATCACCCTTCTTGTGTTCAAGCCATGATGTTGAAGGGCTGGTTGTAGCTCTTTCAGTCTTCCTTCCCTATTCTTAATGTGTGGAAAAGCTTCAGAGTCAAAACTGGATTTACACCCTCAAGATTTAGGGCACGAGAATTGCAGCAACTGGGGGAAATTCTCTAGGAGAAGCCTCTGGGTGCTCTACATCCCTTTTACACTTGTAACCCACACAAATTGAGCACAGCAGACCTGAGAATCAGGGTCAAATTTATACTTACAACTCTCACAAGTAAATGTTGTTTGTACCTTCTCTAGAGCCTCTTCAAAACACAAGGGAAAAGTAAAAGAGTTTTACTGTACTTGACATTTTGGGGTAGTGACTCCCAAGGTTGAATTATTTTTTGTATGAAAAAATACTTTCATTATTTTAAAATTTCTACCCTTCTTCAAGCAATTCTTCCTGCAAGCTTCCATCACATCCTTCCTCAGTTATTTCTCTCTGAAGATGACGTTTATCTCATCTTCTTACACAGGAGTAATTTGATATTTCTAATCAACCTTCTCAGTTTTTGTCTAAAATGCATCTGGAATTTCAACTAAAGACTGGTGGTCAGAGCAGGCAAGAGTGCTCCTGATGAGAAGTGCTACAGAGGCACTGTGCAGCTGCAACCTCTGAACACTGTAACCACACCATCCCTTGTATAGTACTTCACAATAATTCAGCCATCTGGTGAGAAAGTAGGAACAATTTTGGCAGAGTCAGCACACAAAAGAAAAAAGGTAACTTTCCCACCATGTGTAGATAAAGCAGGCTGACAGCTGCTACTACACCTGGACATGTAGAAATAATTAGAGCATAAAAAGGTGCAAATTCCCTGTGAGAAAAGAATGTGAATATGATGCTTGTCATTTCTGGGGCTGATTCCTGGCTCTGGTGAGTTGTATTTGAGTATTGAGAGGGCTTGGTCTCAGTCATTTTAGAGAATTATATTTAGCATAGTGAAATCCAATGGATAAATGGGCCAGTCTAAAGTGTTGGGCATGGAGTCAGGTATTAGCAGCCTACTGAAGATGCTGCCCCAGTAGTTCCCAGCCTTTGGGTCATGTGTTCTTTTTGCAGGCTCTTTTTCTGTCATTGGAAACTCCAAGTCAAATAAGAAGAATGCTTTTGTCTTTAACTTATATGAAGGAGATTGCTGAGTGAGAATCAGATTAGGTTTGGTATTTCAAAAAATTAGCAGAGTGATGAAAAATAGCTGTATTGATAATTTTTGAAAAGAAACAGCCAGCTGCATTTGTTGCTGCTTGTGGGGTTATGTTAAGCAACTGGTGAATGGGATTTGTTAAAACATGTATGAATCCTGAAGTTTTCTGGAATTTTACAAACCATATTTTTCCTCTGAAAAGCCCAGCTGGACAAGGGTTGTTCACAGAAAAGCCTGAAGTGTAAAAAAGGCTTTAAGATCTTACTGATTTCAATATGGAAGTGAGAGACTAAATGTATTTGTTAACAAAATGTTATGGATTCAGATTTATTTTCCTTGACTGTTTTCATCATTTAATCAAGAATCTTAAGAACATTGCATGATACTAGCAACTAATTTTAAAAAGTGAAGAGATGATGATAAATGTTAGTTTGAAAATTGTTTGCAATTTCTATGTGAGTAATACATTTTGGGACAAACATGAACACAGATTCATTCACAAACTACTCATAAGCAGATAAATGGGATAATATACTAACTAATATTGTTTTAACTAATACCATATTTCTAATATTATTTTTACTCTCTCAAAGGCTTGAGCAACTTGAGAAAACTTGCCTTTGAATTAAATTGTAACGTGAATTAAGGACAGATAACACTGAAGGAAAGTAATCTCTGATACATCATTCCACGCTTTAGACAAAATATCATTATTTAGTGTAATTATAATAACTCTAGGCAACGCCAATTGCCCAGGCAATTGCCCAGATAATTCAAGTATGTTAGCCTTGTCTGCTTCATCACAGACAACACAGAGCATCATTGAAAAGAACATCTCCCAGAACAAAACTCTCTTGAAGACAACTTCAGATTTACCTCCTTTGATCCCATACCCCCTCACCCCCCAATTTGAAGACTGGTCATATGAAGTCTAGTATTGAATAAGGGAAGCTTTCCTTTTTCAATTCTCTTATTTGGCCGAGTTAAGGGCTTGAGAAAATGAAAGGCATTTACTGTTTTTTTGTTCTCTACAGACAGTAAGAGCACTCTTGAACAACAACAGCACAGTCACTGTTCTGCGATCAGGCTTGCATGCCATCTTCAATGAGAAATCTCTGGATGTGACTAAAGACCTCTTTCAAGAGAAGTTTAGGAATCCAAAGAAGCGGCAGAAAAACATACAATTAAAATGTAATTAATTTTTGCTATTTTTTGTCTTTCCTCTTAAGCACTAGCATTCATTGTTTAAGGTACAGCATTTCCTCTTGTTTATTTATGACATCTGCCTTACTGAGAATTACAGTCTTCCTATAACCTAAAGGGCTAGAAAAGAGCCAGTGAAATTGAGAATGGAGCACAAGATAATATCCTACTAACTTTAAAGGTTAAGAATTAAAGGCTTTTGGTTCTGACTCTCTTAAAGCTTTTTGTGACAGCAGGAGTGGGGTTTGTGTTATTGAATTATGTATCTCCTAGAAGGTTGACAAGCAGGGATATTTTTTCATGGTTTCTGTTGACAGGAAAGATGTTTTCAATCATGCATTTTCCTCTGTTATTAGTTGAAGCACACAAAATCATTTCTTGTGGCCAGATTTTAAAATACTGTATGCTGAACTGGACAAGGCCTTTTAGCTTTTGTGTCCTTTTGCTGTATTGCAGACTGTGGGATCAGATGTCTTAATCTATTTTAAAGTAAAAGATAAAAGAAAAAAAAGCTTAAAACTGGGGAAACAAACCAAAAGGCAAACCAATCACTTCAAGTAATGGTCTTTCTTCTGTATTTCATAGGTTTGAAAAACTTCATTTCTTCACTGACATCTTCCACAGATATTCGGGATCTGCTGAGCTGTTTGTCTTCAGATCTCCAGACTTTTGTTATTAAGGTATAAAATTAATAACTTCAGAATAGAAAGAATGATCACATCATTTGTCCTGCCACATGCTGACTGTCACTAGTCTGTGGGAGCTACACTGCACACTAACAACCTGTCCAGACTGCAGATTTGCATAAATACAATTTATGCATGCTGTGGAAAAAGCAAGAATTAATTGGCATACAAAAATTCCATCTGTGCAAACAACTACAAGCATATTTCTGTGCATATATCCACTCTAGTGGTTTCAGTATCTGCTCTCATTTCATCGACACATATTATCATAAGCCCTAATAAACCAAAATTCAGAAGTAATATGTTGGTATAAATTAAGAGAACACTTCATGTTCCTTACATCCTTGATTCACCAAACTGTTGACTTTTGGCAAGTACTAAGAACTTCTAGTAGAAAGTCTCTAGCTCTTGTGAAAGATATTACTGTGACCATCCTCACATATGCACTTTTCAATAGGTTACAAACTCTACCACCCCTCTACCTTCACTGATGCAATTTGTGTCAGCGTGTTGGTGCTGCTGCATTTGGTTGGTTACAATAACAATTGACTTGGGTTTAGGTGGTACTTAGAGTTTGGGGGTTTTTTTCTCCTTTCTGAAAAAGCAGAGTAAACTGTGTTTACTTGGCTTAATTATTTATTCTTATTTTTTTCTTTTTAAATGAAGAATAGTACTTTGCAATTCTGTGGTGCCTCCATCTCAAATAACCCTCAGCTACCTCATGGGATGGTATAGAGAAGATAAGAGTGGATTTTTCCTGGGGATTCACGTTATAGGCCATAAGGCAATAGATACAAGTTACAACAAAGAAAATTTCCAGAAATTTCCAACAAAGAAGAAAACCCAAAACCTATCATTAGAGTAATTAAGCATAGGAAGAGGTTACGTGGAAAGGCTGTAGAATCTTTATTCAAGAGCTATTCAGAACTTGGCTGGACAAGGCCTGAACTAAGCTGGCCATGCTTTGGAAAAGAGATCAGAATAGGTAATATCCAAAGATCTCTTTCATCCTAAGATATCTTAGGATTCTAATAGGAAAAAAAAGAAAAAAAAGCTTGTTGCTTTTTTCACCTTTGTATGCAGTTTGTAAAGGGAAATAATCTGCCACACAATAAGGAATTCTTTTAACCAACAATATCATAAACCATTTTTTTTCTTTATCTGCAGCCAAGCAAGAGTAAAGAGGCATTTAAAGAGCAGGCATCAGATTTCATGTTGAAATGGAACCTCCTACTGAGCAATGTGGGCAAGATTCTCACCATCAACAGGACAGACAGTTTTGGTAAATAGGATCTTTGTGACTCTAATTTGATATGCCTTATTTTGACCTGAGATGGCAGAGGCAACAGATCCAAAAGTACCTAAAGGGGCCAACGAGAGCTGGGGATGTAGTGACAGGACAATGGGGAATGGCTTTAAACTGAGAGAGAGCAGGTGTAGTCTGGATATTAGGAAGAACTTCTTTACTGTGAGGGTGGTGAGGCATTGGAAGAGGTTGCCCAGAGAAGCTGTGGTTGCCTCATCCCTGGAAGTGTTCAAGGCAGGGGTGGATGGGGCTCTGGAAAGTGCATGGCAGAGGTTTGGCACTAGATGGTCTTCAAGGTCCCTTCCAATCCAAACCACTCTGTGTTTCTGTGATTCTGTGATTTTACCTGACATAAATTCATGCAACATTTAATAGAGGCATCTCTTCTCCCTACTCCTTTCCTTTTATCACCAATCTCCTGGTGATGTGGCTAGACAGGCCAGGGAAATGAAATTATTAGTTTTTGACCAAACCAGTTCTCTGTGCAAAACTCTAGGATGAGCAGAAGACAGGAGAGTAGGAACATGCAGCTGTAGATGGCAGGAAAGACAGGACTCCCTCTTTTGGCAGAAGTTGTAGTTTGTGGGGAAACAGGGAACAGCAGCCTGAGGTGAGAGCCTCTGCTTTCCCTCCATACAAGAGCTGCACACCACAGCAGAATGGTTTGATGGAGTTCTAGGGACACTAATACTCCAAACCATAAGCATTCCAGATATCTGAAGTGATAGCTCTGAGTCCCCCAGGTTCTTTCTGTATAAGACAGCTAGAGCAGAGCCACTGCAATAACTAGTTGCCAAAAAGGCAGTTAGCTCCTCTGATAAAAGATATATGCTCCTCTTACTTATGTCTTACATTGACCAAAGTGCTTGCCTAGCCAGCAGCACACCTGTTGAAGGTATTAAACTGACTGAAAAATAGTCACTTCTTTACCTGGGTTATTTTTCTCTCCATCTTAGGGCTCTGAGCTGTCAAATATCAAATCCATCATACACCAGTGCAAGGTGAGAGAAAGGAAGGAACTGTGCAGTTGTGTTCACTCAAAAAGGCTTGAAGTGATACAAACATGTCTTAAATCAGTCCAATCTCTATCCTAACTGCCTCTCTCTTCACTTGTAACACCTTGCAGAGGTGCCATTTCTGTAGAAATGTACTGTCTCCTCTGAGCTGCATCTAATCCAAAACTATGAAATGCCTTTTAGATTTTCCAAGGAGCACCCTCATATTTTTAACTCTTCTGTTGGATGCAACTTCATACAAATAGCCAAATAAAACCTCATTATTTTCTTTGAAATGCCCCTTCAAAACCATACTTTCATGTGTTTGCTATAAATACATAACAAAGGGGTATGTCATGGTTGCTGCCTTTTGTGGTCTTCAGTATTCTTACCCCATTAATGTCTGTGCTTATGCATGTATGAACACACCCTTCTTCTGCATCAAGTTGCTACCTTTTGCCATCTGTTTACTTGTAAACTGTTTGGAGCAGGATCAGAGTGTTGTTCTGTGTCTGCAGGGAACATAACAGAGTAGGGTTCCTAGTCCATCAGCTGCTGCATTACAGTAACAGTAAAATAATCAGTCCTTTCTCTCTCTCCAGAGGAGTTCTGCACAAAACTCTCCAATGTTACATGCAATATTTTTGACAATGAATAAATTGAGAATGCATTCCAAGAACTGCACTGGAAGCATAATATTTATTGAAATCCCCCTAGATGATGAAATCCTCTTCCCTCTTTCCACCACAAGAAGAATTTAATGAATTGCCTCCCTGTTCAGCAGTTGTGTTGATGGATGGGATACAATGGACGGAGCACATCTCTTGGTCTGCTGAGACTTCGTTAAAATAATTAAAAATTACATTTTCACCCATTTAATGACCATTTTCCTACTAGACTTCAATAACACTAACATTGAATTTATTTCAATTATGAGAGAGTTAAAATATTTTTTAATATTTTGCTGTGATGCTTCAATAATGTGATCATTATGACCTTCTTTCTTTACTCTTTATGTTATATTTGATCTATCAATGTCCCCCTTTTTTATTTTTCATGTTTCTATTCCTTTAGGATACTGAGTTGTAGCAGACAGGCTGGAGCAGTTCTGTTCACAAGCCATCTGGTGTAAAAGTTCTGTACTTGGGATCGTTGCTTTCCAGAAATGTCTTACATCTCAGCATTTCTTCAAAATATGAACTATGTAGCAGCCACACTGAGGAAACAAAATTACTTGGGGAAATGTGTGTCATGTTAATCCAGTAACCAAAACTAGTCTTAGTTCTAACTTGATCTCTTGCCTTCTAGCTTGCCACATCCAATACACTGGCATACTCACACCTCTCAATTTAGTATTGACTTTCATCCTTTTCCAGCCCAGCCCCCACTTGGGTGATGCCCAGGTGAGATCAGAGGAACCCTGCAATTACCCCTACTGTAAGGCAGCAGGGAACAAGTGTGCTCGAGCATTCAGGGCTAATGGGACCTCTACAATTCCTTCAGTTCTGTCTCCTTTCCAGAAAATGTGCCTCTACACACCTCCCTCATGGAGTTGCATGTCACACACCTCTGTTGCCTTCCAAGGCGTTCAGGGATGCTCTGCCAAGCCATGGGGACTGAGTTGCTTCAACCTGGTTCCTCTTGAGAATTGTGTTCCTCTGTTTTGTCCCAAGAGACAACTGGAGTGGTAGCTTTGGTTTCATGCTTACTCTTAGAGAATATACTGAAAACAGCTATAAGACTGTTGGAAACATTCTTGGACTACTAGTAACAAATATATATAGTTTCAACTCCAACTATAGCAATCCCTTTCCTTGTTCCATAGGTAAATAAGTACTTCCTCCTACTTTCCTATATTTAAAGATCCTCAAAAGAATGAACAGTAGAAGATGCAGCTTCTCTGACAAGTATAATATCAAAAGAGAGTATTTTTCATTTTTAAAGCCCTGTAAACTGTGGTCATTAATATAAATTGTGGTATCTCCTTGTTGATGTCCATAGAAACTAGTTTGTGGGATGCAGAGATTATAAATTACTTGATGAATTCCTATGCAGATTTATGGCATAGATCTACTTTTTACTGTAAGAGCTTTCAACTGAGGTATGATTCAAAAGTCAATGGGCTCAGTGAGTCTCTCTTGGCTTTTTTCACTTATGGTCCAAGCTGCAAGGTGGGCCATTTAATGTCATAGATACAACACACAGATGTCTGTGGGAGGTTTTGCTTGGGAAGAGGTGGAAAGATTTATCTGTTGAGGGGAGAATGGGGATGATAGGTGGTTATTGATAAGCCTTGTAGCAGAAGTGAATGTGGAGGAGAAACTTGAAGAGGAAAGTGAATGAACACAACATTCTTCTCTAGTTAAATAAGGGAAAACATTTGCTTATGTTTAAAATTTGCCCTGGTGCCTATTTTTCTGGGATGTCTGGAAGTACATAATTTTGTAAGTACTGCTTGATGAGTGCTGGTCCATTACTTTGTCTAGCCTATTATTATAATGAAGCCCTTCAAAAAAGAACAGATCGTATGGATAAGCAAATGAAGAAGTTGTCATAATTATCTTTGTTTTTCTTTAAACCTAGGATCCTGGCTTTTGTTGAATATGCTACTTGTCGATTTTGCGGCTCACATTTTCCAGTCCTATATAGAAGAGGAGAAGGAAGAAGGAAACGCCTTGGTTGCAAAGCAAAATGAGGTCCCTGTTCTGTGTGTTTATGAGCCCAGCCATCTCTCAGCCTGTTTTGCTGAGGAGGAACCTCAAGCCAATGCTCCACAGACAGCTCTTGTGATGCAGAACCAGAATAACTTCGGATTAAGCAATGATTTCCAGAGTTCTGAGTTGTTTGGTGAACACAGCCACTGTCAGCAAGGTAAAATTAACATTAACTTAAAAGAAAATTGTGGGGAAAAAAGTTATAATTTGGGTAAATTAGGACAGATTGGGAGGTGTTGGCTGATTGGGGTTTTTGATGCATGTAAAGTAGAACTAACAAAATCCAGGTTTGCATGGAGCTGTGTCCAGTGTCACTGAAACCTCAGATCACAAAGCATCCTCCACATCCCACAACGATATCAAAGGATTGTAATCTCAACATCACCCATCTCCCCAGCACCACAGGTTCCTGATTGTTTCCTTAGGTTTCCTGCAAACCTCTGGAGCTCCTTCTGATTCCCCAAGTGTTGTCTAAGGAAAAGCAGTGCTGCTCTGGTGGGCTGGGAGTGGGCCATGGGCTAGCTGACAAACAGATTGTATTTATTGATCAAAAGAGAGAGGGCACAGTGTGGTCTTTCCTCACTTTTGGAAGCACTGAGAGGCTCTCTTCCCTCTGCTTATCTGTTACTTTTATCAAAAGATATGAAATATCTTCAGAAATATGAAATCCTTGCGACCCTTCTATTCTACCAGATTTTCTTGCAGTCAGTCCACTGCTCCAAACTTATTACCATAAGGTGTGACATACAGGTAGAAAACAAGATAGACTCTAACTCTTCTAGGATACAAGGCTAAAATACAAGAACACATGGGAATATGGATTAAGCCTCTGTAGTTAATGCAAGTAATGAATTAGACATTCAGCTATTTTCATATTTCTCTTCCATGCAGTAAGTGCACTTGTCTTATGTCTCAGAGAACAGTGTTTTCCAGAAAACTGTGAAAGGCAAATGTTAATGGCACCGAGACTCACAGAGAAAATTATGTCTTTGGGGTGACACTACTATAGTTATTTTATTTGCAAGAGGTATTCAGTTTCCATACACTAGCACTGGAGTGGTAATTGACTATTTTAAAAACATCCTTATTAATTACAAAGACCTTTAGGGGACCTTAATTTTTTTAAATATAAGGTATGCTAAGACTAGTTCAGCAAAGAACATTGGAGGGGAGAGCACAAGCACACAGAGGAAAAACTAAGAATGATTTATAACGTGATAGACATGTTTGACAGCTTTTGTTATTTTTCAAATGTAAAATAATGACCCTCCTGCCATACAACCTTTATGTCAAAATGTAAACTGTGCTGGGTGCTGACAATTTGCAAGAGAGCTCTAAATCACTGATGGTCAGAAATGAGGAAATGAACCACTAGAAATTTTATTCAATATCTGCCCATTTCCTGTGCTCTTCACTGTGCTGCCTTCTGTATGTCCTATGCCCATTGCAATGTTTTTTGCAGAGGTCATCAGACAAGGCCTTGACCCAGGTTTGGTCTGTAAAAAGTGATGTGCTTATAAATATGTACCAGTGTTGAATATTTTGTACCTGATCACAAGAACAGAGCAAGGCTGATTAGAATGAGGGATGAAGAATCACCCCTTTCAGAATAAGAGAGGAAGGATGTAAAATGTGAAATGAGGAGTATAAGGACTTGGGAAAATGTGTGGATGAGGGAAGGACACAGTGAACGACTGAGAAAGTGTAGAAGTTTAGAGATCAAAGAACCCAACAGATGATGGATTCTACCAGTCCATGTGCAAGATGCTAGTAACTGGGATGAAAAAGAGATTCTAGTAAGCACTTGTTATGTTGTGGTTCAAGTGCTTACAGTTTGTGATGGAGTTGAAAAACTTGAACCTGCAGCTCAAAAGGACTTCAGGAGCTGTGAGAGAGTGAGCACTTCTGCCCACTCAGGTTCTTCAGAGGGGTGGTATCTCCCACCCTCACCATTGCAGATTCTTTCTTTTGTATATCAACACTGATGCCATGGACTGATGAAAAACACAGTTGCCAAAAGCATCTCTATCACCCACTGCTTTGTATTGTCATCTCTGTAGATCCTCTGATAAGATTTCCATTGCATGAGGGTTTTTGTTCTGTGACTTTTGACCACCAAAAATCATCATCATGCTTCCAAGAAACCATCTGTCCCTGCTTGACTAATCCCCTTTAGGCCACAGCCCATTCTGTTGGGGATCTAAACCCCCAGCCGCCATAGCAGCATCCACCAGCCACACTGCTGTTTCCTGGACCACATTTCTGCTGCCTGACATGTTGCTCAGGTTTATTTCATCACTTTTGCTTTTAATTCCTTCACCTTAGGCAGGCTTGGCAGCTTTCTGCAACCCAGAGCTTTTCATCAGTTCCCATCCACCACTGCATCCATTGCCAGCACCACCCAACCTCCGTAGTTTTTAATCTTGTTCCACAAGGCATTTCTTTGCCTTCTCTAAAGCCTGCTATGCTGTGGAAAAAAAAAATCTGTTCATCGCACCTCCACACTCAGCTCATTGAAATTAGTGCTAACCACTTAGTCTTGCTACAAAACCCTGGAAAAACATGAGGGAGGACTGGTAACAGAAAACAGAAAAGAATCTCCCAACCTTACCCTGGTATCAGCAGCACCAATGTGTGTGGCTTAGCAGTTCCCTTCATGATCTTTTAGTTGTCACCTTCATTCTTCCTCTTCCTTCTCCATCTGGTCTTCCATTCCTAGTTGATGCTGAATATAAATTAGACTCCTCAGCAGAGAGAGCATTTTTTCCCATTTATTTTGAACAGCACAGTAAATTAATGAATCTTACCTTTAAATAAATTTTAAATAATTAATACATAGAGCTAATAAATAGAGTTAATACTCCTGAAGACAGAATATATTCCAAGTTGGTGGTATCTCCCAAGGAAAACATTGGTTTTATATGAAAAAATGTAGAGGGCAGGAGCGAGACAGTAGAAGATTTGTACACACTGGCTTAGCATGGAAGTGTGGCAGATGAAATGCCACAGAGCCAAACAAATATAATATGAACTCAGAATCTATGAGACCAGTGGCAGTAACAGAGATGCACAGAACAAGCCATAATCTATAAATGTGCAGCTCAGAGAGCATTGACCAGATTTTTATTCCTTATCACGCAGCTTGCAGTTGCTTTCTCTCAGCATGAATAGCACTTTTTTTCATCTAGAAAATCCCATTCTAGGCTTCTGCTTTTTGTTCACTTGTTACCAAATTAAAATCCTATTAAACTGCACACCTGCAGTGGGTTTATCTGCAGAGCACTGTGCTGTAGCTTTTAATCCAATTCCACACCTTTGTAACATACAATATACTGCAAATCAGGGCATGAAGAGACTGAGGGCGTGCTATTCCTAGCTCTGTTGGCAGAGACCAAATCAAACACTCTGATTTGTTAAAAAGGGAGAAAAAAAAAAATAGGACATAGTTAACTACTTGACTTATAGGAACAGTAAGTGTTCATCTGAGTGGTCTGTATAAACTAGGATACAGAGACCAAGTGAAATCATTAACTAAAATGACCAAATAATGAGGGCAAAATCATGACACTGACTGAATTCAATGTCAAAACTGTTGCCGATTTTAAGAAAGTCAGAATTTCAGCATGAAAAAGCTGTCCCCACCAGGAGAGAGAGAGAGGCTGAGACTATTTGTTTTGAAAATTAATAGAAGGGCTTACAGCTGACACACAAAGTGTGAGAAGTGTGAATGACATATTCAAAGTGGATATGCCCTTCTGTCAGACCTTTGCCACCCTATGATGAACCCCAATATGCACTTCCTCTTGCTGGGTTTATTTGATGTAAAATAAGGCTGAGTAAAAAAATTGATGTAAAATAAGGCTGGGTATAAAATACTTCAGGTTCAGCAATTAAGAATAGGGAATATTTTTTGTTCAATGAAAGGAAAAACAAATTATTTACAATTCCTACAGTCAAAACATCTCCATGTTTCTTTTCTAATTTTCAGCACACCCAGATAATTTAGGAAGAGAAAATTATTATATCATGTACTAAGTTGGATCTTCAAGGTGGAAAGGAAACATTTCTTACTCAAAAAGATGAACTGATATTTTTTTGCCTCCAATGAACAGCAGATCTTCAGAGAAAAGCATCCTGACTACAGCATTCTATATGCTGTGCCATTCTTACTTTTTGACAGAACTTTAAGAAATACTGTTTTCATTCTCTTAAACTTCAGATCTTTTTTCAAAAAACACTAAATGCAAAACTGGGCTAGCAATGCAGTTATTTTAAGTTGTCATGTGATTTGATTTAGATTATTTGAATAAACCTTCAGAAGATAAACGTGAACTACTTTTGGCTTTGTTTTTAGTATTTCTTGTATTTTTCTATTGTCATAAAGCTGAAAACCTGCCTGAGGTAATAATGATAAATTTATGTGGAAGCTACAGCATAAATGAATGACTCTGTGTTAATGCTGCTTTTTGTCTACAATGTTTAATTTAAAAATTATATTTATTGAATATAAAACCTAGCACTGATTCCTGTTTTAAGAAATTCCTCCTTTGTTTCCCATTTCTGCAGGATACAAGAGTCAATTATCTCAAATATAATTCTATTAACTGAAAAAAAATAGGCTGTATATAATGTTATTATTTTATTGTGTTCAAAACTAGGTTGTTTGGGCTTGTTATGTAAGTAAAGTACAAGCAAAGACATTTATAAAGAGAAATTCTGGCATAAATTAATGGAAAATGGTAAATACAAACTATGAGATTTGCATCTTGCATGCATCAGATTGTGTGAGGAAATTCCCTGAAATTCCCTGAAACACCAGGGAAATAGGGGGTTTAACTATTTTTGAAGAGCATGCCTGCAGTGAGTTCTCTGTGTCTGGTTGCTATTTCAAGAAGGGACGACTGCTTCAATATTCTAAGAAGGGACATATCCTGAATCAGAGAAAAACACTTGTCAGGACCTTGGGAAGCTTTCACTCATTTTGGGTTTGGAACTCTACATCGATTTTCTGCTTGCATCTCCATTCTTCTGTCTCACTCAAGCACTGAAGTGGGAATCAGTTTTAAAAAGTGTGGTATTGCAGCAGATGTAGACAGGACCATGTGCTAAAGGAAAAGGTAGTCCTGTATTCAATTCTGCAGATAAGATTAAGAGTTTGGTGCCAAAATTACATTTTATTGGGAAGTATTTTCACAATCACAAAAATTGATTAGGATCTTAAGGCCCATTATACCCATTTCCACTATTCCTCAGTTTTTTATGGTGAAGGAAAAAAATCAAACAGGGAGTATAGGGTAAATATAAACTAAAAATAGTCAGTGTTCTCAAGTCCACTTTTATTTATAAGAGTTTAGATTCTAGATTAGATATACTTCTTCTCATGGCACAATCTAGCAGAATTTGCATCAGTAGACTGATCTTGGAATCTGTTCTTCACAGATATGAAAAAGTAAGATGTATCTGAGAACATCTTTTAGATGTTCCTGAGGACAGGCAAAGGCTTCTCTGAGATTCATTCTTCCCTGATTCCTATTGAACCCGTGTTCCTTGAATAATTTGCATGAATGCAATGAAAGTTTAGAAGCATATGTTTTAAGGAATTATAACTTTGCATTGCCATATTGAAGAGGTCTACTGCCAAGAAAGGAACTGGATGCATATGTGCCTTTATTAAATTAGGCTATTGATATAAACTCATATATATGCAAATCTCTGCCTAATTAAAACCGCGCCTGGAAAGCGTTTAATAGCATCTCCATGTATTTGCATATCAAAAACTCATCCTTGCAAGCACCAAACTAATGCTGCCTGCCACCTCAGACTTGGGGTCTTGTGACTTGACCCCAGTGCCCAAACGAAGCTTTCCTTGCAAGGGGGGCGTTCAGATGCACACTGTCCCTCGTGGATTGTGTCTTTTTTTAATAAACGGAGAGGTCACACCGCCTCCGCCCGGACAGCTCCATCTTTTTGGTTTTGTGGTGCGTGTAGAGAACTTAATCCGTGAGATATCTGCTGGACCGCGCACCTGAGCCAGGGGCTCCAGCAGCCTCCCAGGTCCCCCGCCAGCGACAGGCAAAGGCTGGGTTACCCCACAGNGGGCGGCGGCGGACGAGCTGCACAGCTCCTCCACCGAGGAGGCGCTGCCCGCGCTGCTGGAGGAGGCGGGCGGCCTCTGGAAGCAGAGCTACCCGGCCTCGGCGTACCGCGAGGATGCGGCGCTGGGCTCCGGGCCGGCGGCGCGGCGGCCGGAGCAGGGGGCCGCCCCCTCCAGGATGTTCTCCTACCGCCGGGAGGGCGGCGGGGCGCCGGGACGCGCCGGGACCGCCCGCTTCCTGGCCCGGCACAACACCTGGGGCTTCGTGGCGACGCGGGCCGCCCGAGGAAAGGTACGGTGCCCGCGGTGCCCGCGGCGCCCGCGCCACGCGTTACCCGCCGGACGAGCGCCCGCTCTGCAGGAGAAACCGCGCTCGGAGCACAGGGAGGGAGGATACACGCTAAAAACCGCGCCAGAGAGACACCAAAAAAAGCAAAATCTCTAGGCCAGAAGGCAGAGCACGGTTTGGAGAGGGGCTCTTTCAGCAGGATGAGGAGGAGGAGGAGAGCCTGCTGGGCTACCACAAAATCTGCCCGTCCGGCCAGCTATGCCAGCTTAAAGGACGATTTCTTTGTCAGGGAAATGAAACGAAATAGCTGGGCTGTATCGGAGAATTTGGGTCATTATTTTTTCCAGCTTTAAAATATTTCCTTTTTCAAAATGAAACGTTGGGATGAGACACAGTACCATCCAAGTACCACGCAGACAAAAGGGAAAAAAAGATAAATAATAAAAAAAATAAAAAAGACATTCTTAACTTTCTGTTGAAAGTATTCACAGATTAATTAGTTTACAATTTTAAATTAAATTTAGAAGCACCTAAGTCTTCAGGAAACTTGGCTGAGTTAGTGTCAGTTAATGTTATTGTGAAATACAACATTACAGATTGAAAAAAGATACCATTAAATGAATTTGTATGTAGAGAGAAGATGCCTGTAATTCTACATCAGCTTTTGGAAATCCTGTTAAACCATATGATCGGAATTCTTTTGGTTTATGCTCTCACCAGAAACCTTCAGTGGAATTACTGCCATAATATAGTCTGCCTCCAGAAGACAGAACACAGAAGTAACACAGAAAAATCTGGTTCATAATAAAATCTGAAATTCAAGGGGTGGTGTTTGCTGCTTTGAATGCTGGACTATGCTGCCTGTGATCACAATTATTTTTCAGAATCCAGACTAATACTAACCTTGCATGCCAGACTGAGAATTTTAAGCAATGGGAACATATCCTGCAATATTGCTGAGAGGTTGTGTTTTTTTTTTAATTGTAACTCTTAATAATAAGCAAGTATTTTTATTTTCTAAGTTATATCATTAAAGCATTACTTCTAAGGAAAGCCAACAGAGGCCATTCATAAGCACTATAAGCATTAAAATTTTAAAGGCATATAAACATTAAAAATCAGAAAGTGTGCTACCTAGGTAACAACATCATCCAGGGGTTTTTTATCAACTATTCATATTTAATTTGACTTTGTTGTAAAAGATTTAATGTATTGACAGATAATTTTACTGTTTAACATCTAATAGACCATGAGGAAAAAATATCTGAAGATGTGAAAAAAAGGAGTCATTAACTGAATATCTGTTATTTCTACTTATAATGGGATGAAAAGCATAGTAGGAATATGTGTTATTCTGAAGCATATTAACGAGTGTCACTACAGGGCAAGGACATTTTGCATGCATTATAGCCACTGTGTATACACAGGTCAGTGTGTGGGAAAAAAACTTTTTGAAAACTTGGCTCCTTAGTGTCCCTTCTGTGTCATGGGAGGAGGTTTTACTTTGGCTGGCTTGGTAGTTGAGACACTCCCCCATCAGGAATCTGATGTTCCAGCCCAGGAAGCTGAGCTGATGTCCAGTTTGACTTCAAACACAATGCTGGCTCAAATGCTTTCGCGTTTTTGCAAACATTGCAAATCAAAACCAGACAAGGAGGCAGTATTAGAGTAAAAAGCAGGCTGAATCAAGGCTAAACTAGGTTTATCCTTTTGGGTTTGAGGAAAGGTACCAGCAGCGGTTTAGAGTAAACATTTCCTGACATCAGTGGCAGGGGAAAGAAAAGATATTCATGCACTTAAATATTTTTAATTTGGTAGTTCCTTTAGGCTTAGAGGAAGAGAAAATGTTCTTTATAGTGTCATGGACAAGACTAGAGAGAAAAAAATAGAGGAGAGATCTGTTTTCATAGAAGCATGATAGAGCTAATTTAGAGGAGATGGATCTAATTTAGAAGAAATGCTGTCTCATGATGACAACAAAAAATGGGACCAATGGGGCTGGCTGTTCTCTCTGCTAGAGCCCTTGAGGGAATCCCCCACACTGAAAACTGTCTATGTGCAAAGATGTAACCACATGCTTATTTGGATTTTGCAGATCCAAGGTATGCCCTATGGCAACTGTTTACTTCTCAGCGATGGTCCCGTCAATAACAGCACTGGAATCCCTTTCTTTTATGTGACACCAAAGGATAACACTGTGACAGATCTTCTGAAGAATCCCATGGCTTCTGTGACACTTCCAGAAGCAGATGGAAATTTCTGCAGGTAACAGTTTTATCTGCCTCCTACCACCTTCAGTGAGAACAGAGACCTCACAAAAAAATTCTGGGTCCCCATCTTCAATGTCCTGCCCTTTTGACTCTCACAATCAGCTACATGCTCCTTCCTACGTGTTGGGTTTTTTTTTAAGTTTGTTTGCTTGTTTGTTTTTGGTTTTGGTTTTAGTTTTGTTTTGTTTTTTGTTTTCAGTAAATTCCCTTGGTAAAGCATAGTAGGGAAAAGCAGAGGGGCCACTGAAGTATACTGTAGCATCAACAGCGGGAGTGGCTTTCAGCTTGAACATTAACATACCTAAATTTTAATCTCTTCTTGGAGGCGCCTACATAAAATCTAGGTGTTCAAGATCCTATAATAGTCTATAATGATCCAGACAATAAAATCCATAGAGTTTCAGAGGCTATCCAATTCACAGTAAAGCAGGCATCTTTGCTCTGCTGAAAACCCTGGAGACCCTGCTGAATGCCTTGACAGGGCTCCACCTCTCTGGGTCCTGTAAGAGGATCTCAGGCTGTCAGTTCACAAGTTACATGCTCACGCCTGTGACACTCCATCTGATTTCCACCTCTTCAGATTAAATATGATATCTTTGCAAAATTTTTACACCTTGTGTATCACAGTCAGTAAATGACCCCCCAAACAGAGGAATCCAGGGTCTGTTGTTTACCAATCTACATCCAGTCCCCGGTTCTTCTCTCCAGAGACTGCAGTGATTTGACTTCTTAATCATGTCATAGAATCTTAGAATCACAGAATGGTCTGTGTTGGAAGAAACATTAAGGGCCATCTAAGTCTGACCCCCTGCTATGGACAGGGACACTTTCCACTAGACCAGGTTGTCAAAGCTGCATCCAGCCTGGCCTTGAACACTTCCCAAGATGGAGCATCCACAGCTTCTCTGGACAACTTGTTCCAGGGTCTCACCACCCTCACAACAAAGAATTTCTTCCTAACATCTAATCAAAGTCTACTCTCTTCTAGTTCAAATCCATTATCCCATTGTTGTGTCACTACATGCCCTTGTGAGAAGTCCCTCCGCAGCTCCCTTGCAGGCTCCCTTTAGGTACTTTAAGGTCTCCCTGCAGCCTCCTCCAGCCTGAACAACCCCAACTGCTCAGCCTGTCTTTGTAGGAGAGGTGCTCCAGCCCTATGATCATCTTCATGGCCTCCTCTGGACTTGTTCCAACAGGTCAGTTTTCTTCTGTGCATATAATGAATAACTTCAGGTCCCCAAAGCTTTACACGTGTAAAATGTATGTATGTAACCTCACAGATTATTCACTTTTCTCCTTCATTCTTGTCTCCTTGAGGAAGACATATCTCAACCATATGTTTGTTTACAGTCAATCATGTGGCAAACTTGGCTGGGTCAGCCTTGTGTGAAGTGTTATTTACAAAGGCGTCTTTACATGACAAGGTACATGACACCGAAATTGTGTCAGACAGGACTCTGTTACCAAAGCAGGTCTTAGCTGATGTTGCAAGGAGAAAGAGAGAGAACTGGTAAGAACAGACTCCTTCAGAAAGAAATGGCATTAACAGTTTTTATTCCAACTTAAAGTCCTCTTTGGGGAAAGAGAGGTTTTATCTTCAGATCAGATTTCCCCAGCTCTCAAGCCTAATAACTGAGAAGAACCCTGGGAAAAGCAGGGAATAAAACATGACCATTACACTTGTCTGTATTTGTCTTCAGAATATATTGTTTTCTAGAGAGTTACATGGTGGAAGAATGAAATGTTTCTAGTCTGAAGTAGTACAAGTAATTTCAGGCTGACATCCTATTCCCAAGGAATGGAAATCATGGCTTCCTCTTACAGTGTCAAACACCTAATAGGAAACTTCTATCACCAACATTTGTTAAGGTAATTCAGTCTTGAATGCTTGAGAAGGGCAGTGAAGTAGTGAAATTAACATTGGAATGGTTTTTCTTATTGCTTAAATATTTTCATTAAATATTTTGGATTAATAATTTAGAAAATAAATATATCTGTTCTTTCATTGCAGGCTAAATGGCATTTATTCCTGTTTTCTGAGCTTTTTTATTCAGTTGATTAGTAAACTTACTATCCAGACCAAGTGTTTAAAAATGTATTTTAAGTCCTATGTCCTACTACTCAATGCCCTATTTTCAGAGGCCCAAGACTCAGAGTAGCTTCCATTGATGATAAGTGGTAGTGTTGAGCACATTTGAAAACCACACACCCACTTAGGCACTTAAGTGCGGCCTTTGATCCCTAACTTTAAACAGCCACACTTGAAAGTCTTTGCCTCTTATGACTTAGCAACATCACTGCCCGATTTACCTGTTTGGGAAGTGCCAATTCACCAACAAAAGAGAAATGCTCCGTGATTTATAGAAATGTGAAATCCATATATGCCACAAGCCTTTGTGGATATTTATTCAATGTCTTTTTATTACATCACTATTAATTTTCAAATCCCTACCCTTTTGATCAGTATGCCAGATATTTGCTGGTGCTTGTTTTGCAGCTGGGGCAACCTGCATTCTCTCACCTGACTCTACAGTCCCCTCTGCACCTGAGACTGCTCTCTGGTGAAAAGAGCTCTCTGGGCACTACCAAGAAGCTAAACCTGGATTTCCAAAACAGCTTAGTCGAAACTAATTACCATTTGCCACATCCCTACTCTCCCTCCCTACCACCAGTCATGTGCTACCCTGCCCCACGTCAGTTCTGGGCTTTGCCTCAGCCTGAGCTTAAACATAAATATGAAGGAAATTATCCTGACAGCAAGAATAAGTTTTTCTGCCTGTCCTTCTTTTCATCCTGTGGCCGGTACAGCTCCTGGCCATGCAATCCCACAGCCTCCCTCCAGCTGACCATATGTTGGGCCTATTTTAGCTCAGTAACCCAGCAGAAACCTCTTGGGTTTGGTGTTTTTTTTTTTTTCTGGATAAGATTTCTACTGGCTTAGTAACTTGAATCAGCTCCTCAAGAGCCAGAGACGAGGAAAGGAGAGAGGAAATGAAAAGAGAAGGTAGTAGAAAATAGAATATTCTCATTTTAGCATGTAACCATACTCCAAATATTGAGCTTACTACTCAATTGAGTACACAGGTTCAGAGTTTGACCAGTGCTCCATGCATTATTTATTTTGGTTTTACCTTCAGTTCCTTTTTCATTATTTCTGAAGTTCTCAACTGGAACAGATGTTGACTGGCATTAGTGCAAAGGAGAAGCAATATGGACAATGAAAAGCTGGGTCTTTACTTGAGCTACAATTTTTGTTTTTGTTTATATGAAAATGTGAGCAAGCTTTGAGGCTGTTTCTCAGCAGGGAAGGGTATGGGCACTGGACTTTACTTCTCTTCCCTTCCCCTATATCCAGGGTCATAAATTAATGTTTGTTTTAAACTAGGAATCCACGAGTGATTTTTACATTTAAAAGCAGCAACATCTAAAATTGCAGCCCAGCACACCACCCCCACTGTTACCCCACAGAAAGGCCCTCTGAGGACAGTGCGACACTGACAAGGAGTCCAGGCCCTGCTGCCAGTGCTTGGGGTGGCCCGTCCCCAGCTTCAGGGTGCACTTGACCTGCTGAGATAGGCAGGCTGTGCCATGTAAGCAGCACACAGCATCCTCAGGGCAGAGCTCTATGTGGTGGCTCAAGTGTGGTATAGCAAAAGTCTTCTTTACTAGCACTGTATGACAGGCAAGACCTTTCACTCTGTGAGACCTCAGGTCCTGCTAGTATTAAAATGGTATCTGTGAGGTTTTCTTTGCAAAGAAAAGTGTCATTCTTGTCAGACATTCTCTGCAAGTGCATCCTTAATTGTTTTGGTTTCAAAATAATTATGTAATATAGCTAAATGAATAATATTCTACATGAGAAAGTTCATGTCCTTGTATGCTGGCAATGCAATTATAACTTGTTTTCATGTGGAACTTTATTAGAATTCCATTACTAATCTACTGAGTTGCAAGAATCAAAATAAATGTGAAAGCTGATTGGTGCCTGTAGCCAATGCTCCTGGGAATATTTGGCACTCTCCTGAAAAATGTTTCTGACCTATTGTATGCAAAAGAAATCTCTGGCCTTTAGAAAGAAAACATAGCTGACATTTCAATGTCTTCATGTGCCTAATGAGTTTCAAGTGACTTATGTACACCAATTTGATATTAAATTTATTTAGTAGCAAATTTCATTTTTTTTTTCAGAACAGACTCAAGTTTCAAGCCTTGACAATAAATATTTTCCCTTTCAAGGATGTGAGGAATACAGACTGGCCTTTATGGTGCTCCAGCCTCAATATTTAATCAGCTGAAGAGAATATTTGAAAACCCTAAACTAATAAGAAAAATAACATTTAATATTGAAAGAAAGAGAGCTGCAATGCATCTGACTAGGCACTAATCACAAGATATTTTAGTATTGCAGCTACAGTTTGGATTCCTCATGTCTGACCTAGAGATTGCCATTTCCCAGAGGGAGACGGGCTGCCTCTCTCTGAGAAGGCTCTGATGGCCAGGATAGAGACAGCATTTGTTAGCAACTACACAGCATTTTATCTGAAGGCTGATAAATGGATAATAGAGGCAAAAAAATTTAAATGGTTCAGGGATATAAATAGACTAAGCTGGTATGTCTATGCCACTGACAAGCTGAAAAGCTTGAGTTCCATTCTTGCAGCTTTCAGAGGGAGCAAGACCAAGCCCAACATTAAAGAATAGAGCAGCTATTGTTCTAAACACATTTCACAACACACAGGCTGCTCAGAAGATTCCTCTTTCCAAGTAAGCTCCTGAGTCTGCCTCATTACAGCTGCAGCCTGGAAAACAGGCAATTAATTTTAAACATGTGTCAACTCCTTGACATCAGGTTCAGCACATTCATGGGAAGACACTGCAGCTTTCTTAGAGAAGGAGCAGTTGCATGGCTGCCATGAATTGGCTTTCATACAAGGGAAAAGCAGTGAGCTTTGGGGTCAGTCCACCTTTGGTTTTTTCCTGCTATTAGTTGAGTATGGTGTTTCAAATCCACTCTACAGACTATGAGTGAATTTCATTAATTCAGATTCCCCTTCTAATTAATGATCTCCACCAGGGGTGACTCCACCAGAGCCATTCTGCCCACCATGCTCATCTGGTGCTTGAGGCAGCAGATCGGCATGATCAGGCAGATGTCTTCAGTGGACATAAGCTTACTCTGTAGGCTTCCTAAATGCTGCATGGAAAATGTTGATGGGAAATGCTGAGCCACCAAGCCACGGAAAGAGAAAAAGAATTTTGTGGGTCTGGGTTCCTGCTGTGCGGTGGATTGGCAGCATGCACAAACATCCAACTTCATTCCCTGGGCAATCCTGAGGGATAATAAGCCTGCCATGGGTGGAAGGCATAACCTTTGAGATGTCATATGGCCCCTCAATATATATCTACTGCTGGGTTTGTAGAGTCACTGTTGTTAATACAAGGATTAATATATCTGGTACTGTACCTTCACACAAAGAGAAATTATGCATGCAGAAGACAAAGGCTGAATTCAGACACCCATCAATTTTTGAGATCCACCTCCTGATTCTGAGGTACAGACACATTTCTAGTTCTGGTATTTATATTGCCCCTTTTGAGTCATGTGCAAATAATTATGTCAGCAGCTGTTCCTGAAAAATCTGTATTTTAAAAAAAACTAAAAAGGAAGGTACAAAATTAGAAAGTCAAACATGAAACCTACTATCATCATGATCCAATACACACATTACAGTTCTAAATTACTATTTTTCCTGTATTCTAAATAACCAACTTCCTAAAATCCCTTTCTATTGAAATAGTGTTTCTCTGACTCTGTTTACAGAAATAGTTGATGCTGTGATTCTCTTTTTCCCCATGAATTGTCCATGGTTAAATGATATAAAAGCTTCCTGTCTGAAACACACAGTTCAGCTGAAGAAATGCATTGTTATTGTCAGTGGAGAGAGGCAAACAGACTGGCTTCATGTAACACATTGTAATTAAAACATTGTAGGAAGGATTATCTTCTAGAAAGAATGAAATTATTTAAGTCATTAAAACACACATAACTAGGACCACAGGCTCATTTAGATTAATAGAATAGCCACCACACCAATACACTTTAGCTCCCTGACTTGACTTCAGATTCAGAAGAGTTCTTCCAAAAGCAAAGATGTTCTAACTAACTTTGCTGGCTCCCAAACATGGCTGATAAAGAAATTCTTGTCAAAATCAGAGCAGGGCAGAACTGCCTAGCCATATCCGGTTGAAGGCCAGCAACAGCTTTTCAGATTATGAAATTGCTTTCAGTGGAGATTTTGTTTGACGTTCATGCCATGCAGATTAGCAGCACCAATACATTCTTTCTGCTCCAGAGACTCTGGTAGTGAGTGGTAAACAAATGAATGAACAAATGAAATGAATGAAGAGAGTAACTTACGTTTCAAAATTAATCACATTTATGAATCAAAATTACATGCACTTTACAGTAATTCTCTAAGGATAGAGCATTCCCTCCCTTTCTTTCTGTAGATTTTAGGGGACAAAAATCATATGCATTTTATATAGTAGAAAATAACTCTGCCTTTTCACCTTGTACCCAGTTTGGGGCTATGTGAAGAGGAGCCCTGTGCAGGGTGTGACAGAGTCACCTACCTTGCATCCATGGGAGGTGACAGGGATGAGCTGCATCAGCAGCCAATCTCCACCTTCTAATTACATGGGTTTTCACAACTGCTACCATTAGAGGAGAGCTTAGAATGTGTGGAAGCCCTTATGCCATTCATGAGCCGTGTGCTTTAAAGTAGAAAAAAATGTAGGGAAACTGTTCTCTGGGGTTTTCTTCTTGGCTCTGTCTCTTCTTTTCTGCAATAGGAGAAAGCTCTTTCCCAACTTCTTTTCTCTTCAACTCTGAAGAAGTAGAGGGATAAGAGCAGTACTTTGTCACATGGCAGTGAGAAATATGTTCAGGGGACATTTGTGTATCCTCCCAGGGAGGATGGAAGGTCTTGTTTCCTCAGGGGGTGGAGGAGAAGGATGTCAGCTCCTTTGTGGGAGAAGGAGGCTGGGGAAGAAGAAAAAAGAGAGGGATTCCTCTGCATAGACTCCTGCTTCTACACCCAGACTGGAACAGTGCTGAACCCTCCTGCCTTTCTCCTACCAGTTCCTTCTTGGGAGTACCTGGCTTTCCTTCCCAAGTGCCTTCCAAACCCTTAATTTGCTTTTCCTGTTGATCTGTGGCAGATCAGTGTCACCTCACTAATGGATTGCAGAGGCTGAGAATGAAGATAATACTCAGGGATACTTTGGTCAGAAACCAGGAGACAGAGCATCATCAGTCAAAGCAAAGATCTCAACTGTGAAAGGGAATCCTAACCAAGTCCCAACATCATAATCTTATGTGCCAATAGACCCACAGCAACCTGAAGTATAGGTTCATAACACCTGGATTTGGATAGTTGCTGTATAAGAACCTCTAATTAAGCTCCAAGAGATCACTAGTGTAGTAAACAATTTAATGAGTAAGTGGCAGTCTTTACTCTGAACCACTCTTGAACCGGGACCCAGAAATTGCGGAAGTGTTACATAGTAAAATAAGTGGGACAAGTTCATTAGCAATGTGCTTTGCAGCATTGCATTTCTGTTGGGAAATACTTTTCACAGGGCAACAACTTGGATACAGGCCTCTCCTTAAGCTCAGTAAAGCTGGCACCTTTGTAGGTGATATCATCTCACACACTTGGAAGAAAACTGCCTGGACTGGGTCAAAATCTGCATACCTACTTTGCTCACTGTAAGCAGAGGAACAGGAACAATCAATTCTTCTCTCTTTACAAATCAGATGAATAATAAGATGATCTCTCTTAATGCACTGTTTTCTTATAAAATGCATAAACTAAATCTTCTTCCATTTTAATCTGGCCTTCCTAATTTTCTGCAACAAAGTATATGTATTTGAAATAAGCATTAAAAAAAAGAATGTGTTCCCTATTGCTTGGTCTTCTTTCACAGTGACCTGCTTTCTCTTCCCCTCAGCTCATATTTTACTATAGCATTCATGAAGTCCTCTGCATGGAGACAGAGGGCTTGATTCTGGTTAAGACCAACCACTTGAGAAACCACCTTGGGTTTCCTCAACAGGGCAACAGTGTCACCATCTCTACCCCTGACCCTGCCTGCCCCTCACACCCAGTCAGCAGCACACAAATATCACATAAAGTTTCTCTGCATCTACATGTGCCAGCAAAGATGAAAACAACTCAGCGATTGAGAGCTGAATATGTATTTATACAGAGGCAAGAAATGTCTAGTGAATGCATGACTAGACCTCTACAGATGCAAGTGAGGAATGTTTTAGTAAATGTGCCTTTATTATCTTTAATAAAAATATGACATAAATCCCTGACTATATCACCTTGCTCCAAGGAGGCAAATCCTGCATTTGTATTATTTGCACTGGCAACAACACTGAAAACTCAACCCCCGTTCACTACAGTTAGAAATAGTAGCTGTAAGTTTAGTGGGTTTTGGTGGTTTAAGAAGTATAAAAGTAATCAAACATTAGGGAAATATCATGCAAAAAAAAAAAAAAACAAAAATTAGGGAAAATAAAAAAAAAAAAAAAAAAAAAAGAAATGCAGAAACAGATTCACTTCAGAATAGGAAGGGTTCCTTTGAAAAAGAAAATATCAATGTTAATGTCAGATTAGAATACAAGGTTCCTAACTGAAATAAAAAAAACTATGATAAGAGGCAGATCTGAAAGCAAAACCAATAAATAAGTGTGCTGAATTCAAATTTATCATTGCCCTGTTCAGCTCTTCCAAGACCTCACCTAACACAATCTCAACAAATAATTTGTTTGAGTCATTTCCCACAAAAACAAATTGACACTCCAGAATATTATTCCAATATGCAAAATTCAGTTTGAATAATTTTTACTGGGAAGATAGAATTACATGTGTCAATCAGTGTAGCACTCTGGTTCACGAGAATGTACAGAAAACTGTAAACACAAGAAGCCAGGGGAAAAAACCCAACAAAACATAAAAAACCCTATTCAAGCTATGGATGCACAGTGTGTGGGTTTTGTTGTCAGCCAAATATGTTGAGAGCAGCTTTTCATGTCAATTGGGGAAGAGTCACATCAGACACTAGTCCTATTAGGCAAAACTTCCTCAGCAAAGGCAGGCAGGGTTCACTGCTTAGCCACTTAGCTACATCAGCTCTACTGTCTACTCAAAATCAAGTACTGTGCTTTCAGAACAAACATGGACTTGCACAAAAACACCAAATAATTGTAATATGAGAAGGTCAGACCAAAACTTCTCACTGCTCCTGATCACACCCAAAATCTATCACCTTGATCTGCTTTGTGAAACACAGACATCTTTTAATAACAATCCCTTTCAAAATCTTCTCTTAAAATAATTAACCATAGTACCTAGGAGCTGTGTACAAGAAAGACACTTGCAAATATTCCTGCTTTTCCTGGCTCTTCAGTAATTTTATGATACTATTTGTCTGTGGAGGAAATTGTATCGTATATTCAGATGCACAGTTGTTTGAAAGCAATTTTCTGAACTGAATTTCTGCTCGCAAGAAGTCCCTTTCCTTCATCAATATAAATGTTAAATATATACTGAATATGTAAACATATGCAAAAGGCTTTGGGTACAGTATTAAGATTAGGCATAAAAGATAACAACAGATCAGGGGATTGCTTCAAATGGACTTCAACACTTTGCCATCCAGGGCCAACAGTTCCAAGACTGTGAATGTGCACTGCCCTGGCTGCTGGACATGCAGACCCTCAGCTGACACCCTCTGCATGTGGGACTGGCTCCTTTCTCTTCAGCAATATTCACTGTATTTGCCTTTATTTATTTGTGTTTTGGGAGGCGAGCATCTCAATGCTGGGCAGCCACACAACACTCAAAGCCTATGCAAAAGAAATGCCAGGAGCTACAGGTGTCCCTGGGGCATGGAGCTCTGCTCCTTAGGGACAGAGTGCTTTCAGGCCACTCAAACCCAGATGTGAAGTGACAACGTCAGCAGGCACTAGGACACAGTGCTGAAGATCTATGGTGTACCAAGGTGATCAGGTAGACAAGTTTGTACTCTGCATACACACTGATAGAAATAAAACCAGTGTCTGGGCAGGGAATGCAGATTTTCAGATACTCAGAACACCACTTTTATAACTTTAAAAATTGTACTAGAGAAAATTAGACCATTATAAGTTGATGTGGACAGAAAGTTTGAGCCTGATCTTTGGCCTTGACCCTTCCTCCCATCAGTAAGCATGGGAGAGGAAAACGAGTACAGGTGGAATTTGTCCAAAAGTTGTTAAACTGAACATTGCCTTCAGACAACTACTGCTCCAAACTGAACAGGACACTGAAAAAGCATCCCTGAGATGATGTGATTGCAAATGACACTTTGGACATCAGGCTGCAGACAGTGGCAAGTGCTTACTGGACATAGTCAAGTATCAATCAGCCTCCTGTACTTCCTTACCCATCTCTGTTCATGACCCTCTTTAGAAAAGCAGATATTTTATCTAGTGAGCTACACAGTCTCGCATAACCATCTGTGGAGAATCTGCAGGTGTTAAATTAGCTGAGGGAGGATGCCCATATGTTTCCTGTGTACACTAGACACACATTGAGAAATATAACCAAAAATGAAGCCATTGCAGATTGCACACAGTTAAGGCTAAAGGGCTCAAGTCAAGATTTTTAAGCAAACTTGTACATGGAGGAGTTATAATTTACTGTGATTAAAACATAGTGAAGAAGAAATGCAGCTTTCATTTCCTAATGTAGTTTCTTGGGCTGACATGGGAACCATGGTTCCCTGAGACACTGAGCAGTCTCAAACTGCTGGCAACAGGACTTCGGGCTGCTCAGTATTTGCAGGATCAAGCCTTTGCAGTCATGCAGTCATTTCATATGCTTTTTTTTTTTTCCCCTAATTGGTATATTTACTTATGATTTATATCCTTGTATTGTATATGTCAAACTCAGCAATTGCCCTGCAGTTACTAATGGGAGTTCTTTATTATACTCTATGAAGAGTCAAAAAGTAACAAGTAGCTTCTCTGTCTTGATCTGAAAGCAATTGGAGAACTTTTCTATTTGGTGCAAAGCAGTCAAAAATGGGTAAAAAATGAACAACGACTGATTTTCTAGGTTAAGCACAATGAAAAGACCTTATGTTTTACATACAGATACACATATTCATACTCTTTTCTGTAGGCATAGGCACAGACTAACCATCTGACTACTTCTCAGAATCCTGAATACAGGTCTGTACATCTGTCTGGGAATATTGCCATTTTCACATTCTTTTACAATCCAATATATACTAATCCAATTTTTGTAAGCATAAATTAAGATTAAACAACTATCTATAGCAGAGCTATGTGCCAGTTAAGTGTTCCTCACAGACTTTCCCCCCCACCAAACAGTATAGCTGGGAGTACAGAAGACCCACAAGGCTTGACAGAGCTTTTTATATGTGAGCAGGAGTCCACATTTCTCCAAAAACCCATAAGAAAGCAAGCAAGCTATTACTCATGAGCATTTTTCTCTATGCACAGAAAAAACGTAATTGATCCAGAGGATCCAAGGTGCGTCAGGCTGACTCTCACGGGACAGATGGTCACGGTGCCTCCAGAGGAAGTAGAATTTGCCAAGCAAGCAATGTTTTCCAGGTGTGTATCTAACAGGCATGTAGTAGAGTGCAACCCATGGGTTTAAGACAAATACACAAATGTGGCCGTTTGGTACAGAAAATCTGAGAAATAACAAGCCTGACCTTTACCTTGGGGCTATGAAGCATGTTGGCTTCTGTGTGCCTTGGAATGACAGACCTTTTAACGCTTGAGGAAATGAAATATGGAAATGCAGTCAGTTAGTGTTGGACTCTGGTAAGGCACATGGCTTATACTCTGGGGATTATGAAGATACGTCACCTGGTTCCATGGAGAGATTCCATAATCCCATGGGGTATTTGTTATCTTTAATGATTCTACCCCACCTTGTGACAGGTAGTGGACTCAGAGACAGAGCAGAGGTCTGCTGCCTCTGGGCTTACAAACATTTCCAGGGTGGAGTTTACAAGTTTAATTACATCTCCTAATATCCCAGCTGCTTCAAAGCCATAGTACTAACTGAACAGTCTCCTTTGAACAGCTGCAAGCACAACCCAGATGTGCAGCACACACAGGGTGTGCCTTCATGCCCTTCAGTGGGTCTCCAGAATTATAGGCATGAAAAGCCTGAATCTTAGCTGGGGCACACAACTCCAACAGGGGCTGCCAGGGATTGTCCTCCAGGTGCACCTTGCCTGGTCAGTCAAATACTGCTGATGAGCTTGGATCCAAAACAGCCCAGAGATGATATTCTTTCTGAGCTACAGGATGGTGTCAGGGTGGGACACTATCAGTATCAATAACAAAAATGGGACCATGAACAGATGGGGCCATATTGACACACAAGCCTTCTTTAGAGACTTGACAGAAATTAGATTTCCATGTGATCCAGAGTCCACCAGCACCTCGGCAGAGGATGCTCTGCTGTCAGGGTGCAAGAACCAGAAGGATAAACAGAAATAAGCACAACCCTGACATACATTCAGAAAGTCTTCTCTAACTATTTTTCAATTACTCAGAGACCAAACAACATCTACCTTCACAGACAGCGTTCTGCAGTGGGGGAAGGTGGTGATGGCTGGCTGCCTGTGCTGCAGTTCTTCCCAGACTGGGGTGTGGAAGATCATAAACCTTACAGCAAAGAAAAGCTAAAAAGATTAATGGTGGTGTTCTCGTGTCTCAGGTTTCACTCTAGCTGAGCACACTAGGCTGAAGAAAAAAAGCAGACTATGCATATGCTTTGGCACATCTTCTAATATTTGTTTTGATTTTCTTTGTCCTTCCAGGCACCCAGTGATAAGAAAGTGGCCTCGTAGCTATGAGTGGTTCTTCATGAAAATGAACATTGAACACATCTGGCTTCAAAGCTGGTATGGAGAAGTTTCTCCTATTGCAGTAGAAGAGTATTTGAAAGCAGTTCCAAGTAAAGGATGATTGGATGGGCTTTGAGATTGAAATCTGCTGAGTTTCCTTTCCAGACACTTTTAAAATTTCATGGTAGATGGTTTCTCTCCAGTGATTTTTTTCTTCTTCTCCCAAAAGACTTCAAAATAGCCCTGTCCCACATGGGGAGGAGTGAAAATAAATCAACACAGACTTTCAAATTATAAAGGAGAAGTGGATATTTGCCCTACCCTGCAATGTACAGACTTGTCATTTCAAGCAGGCAATGCGTCATCTGAAATGCTGTTTTTAAAATGCTTTGTATCTGTTTGTTTTGACTTCTATTGCTGTGCACCCACAGGGAAACTACACTATGTGCTAAATATAATGTTCCGATTTGCAGAAAATCCTCTATGCATTGTGGAGGCATTACTGCTGCTTGGTCTCCCTTGATTTGTAAATACTTAAGGAGAAACTTAATAGCTGCAAATTTAGGTATTTAAGTTTAAAAACAAATTAGTTGCTAAAGCTGTCCTCATTTGCCAACTTCTCTTTTCTATGTGTGCTTTTCCCTAATTAGATAATTTGATATTTCACTTGGAAATTGAGTAAAACTTCTCTCTTTAGCAGAAAAAATGCAATCAGTTCAAACAACAGAGCTCCAGTATAACTTGCCTCTGACACAAAGCTGGTTAAACACACTAAAGGCCAAAATCAAACCAGCCCCACAAGGATTATCTTAATACAAGTATAAACATTCTCATAAGAAGAATTTAAGTAAATGTTCTCAGCTAGCCTGTTCCTGTTGAGACAGGAAAAGTATTTTTAATAGCCTGTAGTCCCAATTTTTTTTTGCCTCCCTGCTTCAGCCACTGCTTTATTTTTAACTGGCTTGTGCAACTGATTTTTCGCAAGCCCTCACTAACTCACTGAGGGGTGGAGCCTGTCCCTTAACTCTGATTCCTCCCCAAGATTTAAAGGGCTTGTTCATGCATTTATTTTTTAAAGAAGCCTAAAGATGGTAGTTATTTCAGGCCACGAAAACTGCTTTTCCTCGTGTGGAAAGTGCGAACTTTGTTGCAAACACATTACCTACAGGCTTCTCCTGTGGTAATACCAAAAGAGTTCAAAGGTATTTTAATGGCTGTCAGCTCTTTCTCTAGATGTCCTCCTGGTAAACTTATTCTGCAATTCTTAAAGGTATCACAGCAAGAAGATTCCCATGGCTAACCAGCCAAGTCACCACACAGTTTGGAAATTATATGGCTGCTCTCCCTGTTACATTAAGAAAGAGACAACACATTGAGATGGGGGTTTATGTGCCTGTGGGGAAGGTCTTCCAGCATCCATAGGAGTGCACTTGAGCTCTGGACATCAGCCTGCATCTCATCTGGACTGGGGAGGAGCCTGGGTGCCTGGGCAAGTGCTCTGAGCTTGTACAGGTTAATCCCTGGGCAGAGCTCAGAGGCAGCTGCATGAGTTATGATCAGCTGGAAGCCAATTAAGTGTAGCTGAGCTTATTTTGGCTCAGGCATGGAGAGAGGGAGTCATTCCCAGAACAGCTGGGCACCATGCTGGTTTAACTACAAGGGGCCCCAGGGTGCCCAACTTAGCCCTAGGGTGAGTCCCAGGTCCCAGGCATCACTACTATTCCTGATATTCTGTAATAAACCAGGACAAATGAGGGGGGAAACTTTGTTTAGACACTCACTAAGCTTTTTTATTCTTGTCTCATTGCCAGAGACTTTGTTAGCCGTCCAGATCTTTTGCAGAGGTAATTGCACAAAAGGAGGAAGTGTCCTGCCTGAATCTATTTCCTTCTTTTTTTCTTCTTGGCAGATGAGCTGCATTTTCACATTTGAGTTTGCCCCTGAATCTTGCATTGTGTAATACTGAAGCAAGATGGCCTGTCCTATACAGATTTATAGAATACCATCAAGTGAAATCCTCCTTGATTTCCTATAGTCTTTGTGGATTTGATGACTTTGTCCATTAGGATTAATGGGACTTTCAAATCTGAGTTCAACAGGAAGAATACTAGCCTTTTAAAGATAATTTCACAGGGGCAACATTTTTGTGACAGTATAATTATGTATTTCCTTATCCCAGTTCACTACTATTCCCAGAGAAACCTGAAACCCCCATTCTGTCCCCCACTCCTAAATACACACAGATTAAGCAAATCTGGAGTACAAACTGAAGAAGGGAGGAATAATTTTAGAAGTGTTACTGTTACTAAACTCTCAATTTCATTCACATCCCCTGGCAACAGTGACATGGTCCTATGTCCTATCCATTACCTTATTAACAAGCCTTAAAGCAGTAAGGGATTGTGTCAAGAAGGTTCAGAAGAGCTTTAATGGTTTAAGAAGTCAGTGTGTACCAAGGAAGGTTTTGAATTTACAGCACCTACTTGTTACAGGCTGCCTCCCTGCACACATAGATTAATCAGAGTAGCTTCTGTATTGTAAAATGACACATTTTCATCAAGCAGCTTTTCTGTATGGACCTGCCATGTGGCTTCTTGACAGAACCTCAAAAGGTGGAATGCTGGTGATATGTGAAGTGACAAAAGGGGCCTCATGAAGAAATGCTGTCATATATCACCTGTTCTCATTTCATGCTTCCTTCACCCAAGGAATAACTACTATGAGAGTCCTTGAAAGCCTGCAGAAATTCATCAAAAATACAACCTGCAGATTTTGAATGGATTTTTTCCCCCAAAAAGGGGAGGTGATAGTAGTTTGCTTATTTGGGCTTTATATTATTATTTATAGGCTAGTTCTAATTTTTCTTTAAACAGACAAATGTCACAAAGTAATATTGGTCATTACATGGTAAGTGATGTTTATTGAAGCTTTTAACCCAGTTTTATCTGAAATACCACAATAAAACCATAGTTCCTTAAGACTATAGAGTCTGATCTTGCTTCAGTTCAAGTCAATAGCGAAAATCCCACTTGTTTGTTGAGCTTTAATTATTGGATCAAACAAGCATTTTTGTAAGTTTTGATAAGCTCTTATGTATTTATTAAGCATTTCAACTAGCTAATGTGTTATTTCCGTATGTTCTGTATTTTTGTTATTTCTGTAGCTTCCCAAAAAAAGTTTGTTGTGCAATATGTTTAAATTTTTAACTGTGGTTTTGCAATATTTAAAAGATGTATTTAGTCATTTCTGTATACTTGCTGAAAAAGAAAAATGAAGTTGAAAAGTTGGGTTCTCACTTCCTGCTAATTTGGGCAAAAGAAATGCATGTACAGGATTTAGGCACAGCTATTTTGAACTGCTGTTCTTACTTAACCAAAGAATGCTCTGTTTTTGATGAAATTTTCATCACTTCAGTGGTTGAAATGCAACCTGTCTCATTTCTGGATGTGTATTGCAATTTGCAATGTATTTTGATTTCTAGAAATACTGAAAGTTGTTAACAAAATGGCCATGAAGAAGAAATGAAAATAAAACAAATTTCAAAGCAGAGACTGTATAAGGATATTCTTCAGCACAGCATTTGCCAGAGTAACCCACACTGTGCTAACAACCATTATAATTTCTGTCTGATCTGAACATCTGTTTTGTTTTTTTTCTCCCTGAGTTTTCCTGGACCAAGTTAATTTTTCTCAAAATATTTGTGGGAATTGAGACTCTGATCTGCTTTTTCTCTGGGAAGAAAAGTCTAGCCAAGCACCTTTTATCATTCCTTCATCTTCTCATTATTTTGTTCTTTGCTTTCACTGTGGCAGTTAAATGTCACTCTTAAAGTTCGCTCTTCTTTTCTGCATGTAGGAACTGAGCACTCACCTCTTGAGTGTTCATTAATAGTGTTTTGGAAGTTTCCTCAGTTTTCTTCCATTGCCAGCCTTGCTCTTACAAGTTCTTGTTACAGCTTGTTCTCTTCTGTCCACTTTCCTCTGATGGGTTTTCTTAAGCCTGACAAGTCTGACAATTTACCTTCTCATCTTGTTTTCCCATATCACCTCCTTTCAACAAAATTCAAGCTCTCATACTAAAACTCCCACTTCATATCCAATAAAGATGAGAATGGAATGGAATGGAATGGAATGGAATGGAATGGAATGGAATGGAATGGAATGGAATGGAATGGAATGGAATGGAATGGAATGGAATGGAATGGAACGGAACGGAACGGAACGGAACGGAACGGAACAGAACGGAACAGACCGGAACAGAACGGAACAGAACCAGCCTATGTTAGGATCAAATAACAGCCTATGTTTCCTATTTACACTTTTAAATATTTCTCTTGCCACTGGTTGGACTGCATTTACTGTAAGAACTGTGTCAACAGTTTCCTAACCTGTACAGATGTCAGTCAACACAAGCTTCTTATTTCCAGCAATCTGTATTTTTAAAAGAACACTTCCTGCATCTGGTTTCTTCCTTTTTACTTATTGTTTTTACTTTTATCCCATTTCTGGAGTGATGGTGTTCTAATTACACCAAGGGTCTTTCATTTATTTACAAAAACAAACAAACAAACAAACCCCCATCACCAAACCCTAATTTGAACATTCTTGGAATCACTGAACTACTTTCATTTTTTAATCTGTTTTTTGCTAACTACTGAATTCGTGCTTCTTCCAAATTGTGTTGCTTGTCATCCTTCAATAAAGCTCACCTTTCACCTGCCTCTTCTCTGCCACCATCTCCACATGCCCTCTCCCATCTAACGTTTTGCTAGATGCTCCTGTTTCCTTACCCTCTTTTCCCTATTTCTTTTAATTTACTCTAATTTTTCTATGTTCTCCCCTCAGCTTCCAAGTTCTCCACAGCCCCTTCCACATTACTTTGTCTGCTCAGTCCTGTCTGTCTTCTTGATTTTGCCACTTTAATCTTCTTGTCACTATGCTCAGTGCCTTTGGAGAGAGTCCTAACACTGCCAAGTCGTATTTTGGGAGAATGCTAGAGAGTTGCTTTAAGGAATACTTTGGGTTTGAAGGTGTTTTTTTGTTGAAACACTGCCTCTGGAATAGAACTGGGAACATATTGGCTTGATGCTGACACAGAATAGGGCAGTTCATTGGGCTCATGGCTTTTTCCAGTGATACCTTCTGCACAAACTGTTCCAGGCTCTATTAGGCCCTGCCTGTGTCAGCACCCACAACACATAATCACGATTAGGAAGGACATCAGCAAAGTTTGACAGGGTTGTTCAACAACATAGGTAACAGTGCAGGAACACACAATGGTTGTCTTCTGAAGGAAAACGACCATTCAAAAAAGGCTGGTAGCTGGTAAAAACAAACAATTCATTTTAAAAGCTGGGAAAAGGTACAAATGGGTTCCATGAAAAAAACAGGGAAGACTCTGTGTTTATTCAAGAAGAGGTGTATGTCAAATACTTCTATTTAATGGAAAACAAGTCCATAGAATGATCACGTCTATTCAGTACCTTAGTCTTGTACTTATATACTTTTTCCTCCAGATACGGTACAAATGAAAAATGTCACCGTTTTTCATCCGTCTGGTAGGAGCTCCCCTGAGCACAACAGCACAGGCACCGTGTGTATCTGAGCGCACCTAGCTCCGTTCCCTCTCACCTGCATGTCTGTGCACCGTTCTCTGCTGGCTTCTGGCCACCTCCTGTTCCCTCGAGTCCTTGCTTCTGGCGCTTCAGCCTGCCTCCACTCCTCAGGAAGCCACGCTGCACCCTCGAATGAGGGCGAGGTGTGCCCCGGAGGGTGCGGCGGTGACTCACTTAACTTGACGCGAGTGCCACTGCCGGCACTGGTGTGCAGGGCCCGGGACCGCCCCTCACGGCCGGGCCCAGGGCCGAGCAGCCCCCAGGGCTCGCTGGCGGGGCAGGGCGGGTGCCAGGCAGGGGCAGGGGCCACTCCGTGCAGGAGGCGCTTCACTTTGATCCCTGTGGGCACCAGTTGCGTGCAGGGCGCCGGGGCTGAGCTGTACTCCTGAAACAGCCCCGGCAGACCGGGGGCAATGGCATCCTGGCCTGTGTTAGAAACAGAGTGGCCAGCAGGGCTCGGGAAGTAATTCTCCTCTTGTCTTCGGCGCTGGTGAGGCCATACCTCGTGTGCTGTGTCCAGTTCTGGGCCCCTCCATTCAAGTATATGGAGGTGCTGATATCGGTCCAGAAAAGGGCAATGGAGCTGGTGAAGGGGCTGGAGCACACGTCCTTTGAGAAGCAGCTAAGGGAGCTGGGTTTCTTTAGCCTGGAGAAAAGGAGGCTTAGGGGAGACCTTGCCATTCTACAACCACACGAAAGGAGGTTGCAGCCAGGTGGGGGTCCGCCTCTTCTCCCAGGCAACCACTACAGGAAGACACAGCCTCAAGCTGCACCAGGGTGGGTTTAGGTTGGATACTAGGAGGAATTTCTTCACAGAAAGGTGTAAGACATTGTAGTGAGCTGCTCTGGGAGGCGGTGAAGTCACCGAATCTAGGACTGTTTAAGGAAAGCCTAGACGTGGGACTGAGTGCTACAGTCTAGATGATACGATTTTGAGGCCCTGTAAGTGCTGCACCGCAGACACACCGAACCAACCCCAAGCCCCGCGCCGCCATTGGCCCCGCCCACCTACCTTGTGTGCCAGCCCCCCCTCTCCCGGCATGCCGCGG
>VYXD01005472.1:7775-37755 GCA_013397195.1 Hylia prasina
GATGATTTCCACAAGTATTAGATACCTACTGAAAATTTGTTTGAGAAAGCACTAAAACACGTTTCAGTTTGGTGCATCCGAGAGGAAGAAGGGCCCCTCCTGTTGGAATTGCCAGAGAAGGGAATGTTATAAGGTAACTTTCAGCAGCCTTTCCACCCAAATTTGAAAACAAACATTCTGAAAGCTTGCACACTATTTACTGGCTATGGGAACACTGAGTTTTCCTGGGAAAAAGTGTCTTTAATAAAATGTGAGGAGCTGGACCAGGCTCTTGAATAGAAAGAGGATTATCAGCTGCCAACACATTGTTGAAAGGAATGTCCTGGGGCACTTCTTGCATTATTTCACCATTTGGGAAGCTGAGGAACAGCTCCAATCTATTTGAGGAAGGTCCCTTCATGTTCCCACTTTGATTTGCAGCAGTTTCCAAGACACTTGGCTTTCAAAAACCCAACAACAAACAGCACCCAAACAGAGGAGCCTCTTGAGGTGCCTTGGCCATGGGGATGTGTCCAGCCAGGAGCTCAGGGGGCAAAGTTCCCTTTTCCCCTGGGCCAGACTCTGCCCTCAGAGCATTCTGAGGGGCCGAAAGGACAACAAAATCATGGTGCCCTTGTACAGAGCCCTTTCTTTTTTATGTCTTGGTGCACTTTATCCCTGCAGCTGTCAAAGCCAGCCCATGTTTACCTTGTGAACCTCGTCACTGAGCTCCTCTTTAAAAACAGGGCTGCACAGATTCCCCATCAGCTTAGGAGAAAGGGATTGAGATCTGTTAGACATACTCTATTTCTGTGTGAAAATGAGTCTTAGTTTCTATCTAAAGATGTGTTTTCTACACTAAAAATCTTGCTTTCATTGCACTTTATGCAATTAATATTCTTCCATTTATTTATGAAAATAATGCATTTCCTATCCAAGTCTGTTCAAGTATCAACACCCAGCTTCTGACTCAGAAACACGAGGAGGTATTACTGAAGTCTGAAAATTCAGTATTCCAATTCCATGCACCAGAATCATTTGTGGATGCTTGAAGTTCCAGGAGCTTTCCCATGCCAAAATACCTGTCAGGAAGGTGAAACATTTCCCTCTGGCTGTCTAATCTGAGCTAATTGCTGTCTAATTTGGGAGAGGCAGGTCCATGCATCCAGACTGCGTAACTCCAAGGTGGAAAAGAAACAGCTGAGAAGGAACGAGTTGTTTTGAAAGAACCAGTGCACACAAGATATTAAAGATTTGAGATATTCTCCACTTCCTTATCTACTTATATGATAACTTCAGAGAATGATACTGATAAACTTAAAAAAATCTATGCTGAATGCTAAATATAAAACAGTGAAACCAAAAGGCTGGCAGCTTACTTTGTGAAATTCTTGGATTTTTTTTTTTTTACCTAAGATGAGCATATTTTATATAGATTAAGGAAAAAGACAAACTATACTTCAATAAAATGAACCTAAAAAAGAGTGTTGTTAATTCTTCAGTCAATTCATTACCGACTTTCTTGTACTGGTTTGCAAGATTTCTCTTCCCTCATTTGGTTCATTATCTTTTGACACTGCAAATGTAAAGAATGGTGCAGTATTGTCCTAGAGAACAGGTATAGAACATTCTATGTCCTGGAAATATCAAAGCTGGGAAACATTTTTCAGCTTTAACACTTAAAAATCCTCTTCTATATATTACAGGACTGTCAAATTAAAGACTTTCTGGGTTTCATTGCATAAACAAAAAGTAATAGGTAGAAGATCACATACCTCTGATGAGGGACTTGGGCAAAACTGTGTGGGAGACCTCTCCCTTTGGAAGAGAACACGTATTTGAGCAGTGATAACCTTTATGAGTTTTAGCCCCAGAGTAGCACAGAATCATAGAATGGTTTGGGTGGGAAGAGACCTTAAAAATCACCGAGTTCCACCTCCTGCTGTGGGCAGGGACACCTTCCACTGTCCCAGGCTGNCTGGCCCAGGGCTGGACACTGCTCCTGCACTACACAGAATCAGTGTCAGAATTCAGCAGGACACGACTCAGGCTGCATTAAATTGGTTCTGACCTTACTCCCACCCAAATTCCACAATCTGGATCAGCAGCAGAGGAGCAGAGACACTCTGGGTGGTGCTTGGCCCTGCTTTGTCTGGCTGCCCTGAGGAGCTCGGTGACGTGATGGTGACATGGGCAGGGGTGACAGCATGAACTCCCTACAGAGAGCAAATACCTGACAGAGATAATGCCTTAAAAAGAAATTATCCCTTTCAGACTTACTTTCCCCCCTCTACAGTCGCATGTTTGGGTAACCAAACACAGGCTGGTTGTGCCAGGTGTTTTCCCAGGGCAGCGGTGTGGTAATCACTGAAACACCTCCAGAACAAGCACAGCTACAACTGCAAAGTTAAACAAACCCCAGTGGATTTTTTGCAGATTTAGTCACTTCAAGTGTTTAAAATCAAGAGAGAGTGAGTCTGGATGCCAAACTCTCCCTGTTAGTTAAACAGAGCTGACACTTTGGCTTTTCTGCAATATCCAGAACTACAGGCTCTGTGTAGTGGCCAAACCTCTCTTGTGAAGGTTTCGTGGAAACTCTAAAATAGGAAATATACCCACAGGTTTCTAAAAGAGCTAAAAATGGCCCTTGAAAGATACTGCTGGATACCCACGTGTACTCCCCAACCATCAGTGCTCAACGATTAGAAAAGAGAAGTCCAGCTTTTAGAAGATAATCCACGGGTTACAGATGGTGAGAAATTTATTGGAAATTCTTTCAAGTGTAAGACTTCACTTCTGGAAATGCACTTAATTCCACACTGGGCTTGTTTCTCAAAGCAGCAGTCAGACAATTCCCAGAGGCCGCATTAGCGAGGATCCCTCAGCTATGGCATTATTCTGAAATATTTACCTCTTCCAGAAGATCCAGTGTGAATTACACACAACAGAATGAATCATTCCTGGCTGAGGCACGTTTGCTGCTATGCAGCCTAGTTCCTTCTTAAATTCCTCCTAGGACTGAACGTTGCTCCATTCATTACTCATTTCTGCACGCAGCCAATTAAAAAGTGAAATTAGGCTTTCCTCTGCAGATTTTTCTCTGAAATTTCTAGTACAGCTTGCAAAAAAATGCAAAGAACGACACATTCCTTGTGTCAACCCCTGTCTCAATAAGGTCAGTACAGATTATTTGACTGTTAGTGTGTATATATATTATTTTTTGACTTTTTACATGTTGTGTATCTATTTCTCACACTGAGACAATGAGGGATAAACACAGAACATCCCATTCCTGACCTATTTTCCTTACCCTTCTTTCACTGAAGTCATGGCAACTTCTCCTTAACCAACCCCAAGGGTTTAATCCTGTTAAATCACTTTTTCTGCTGTTCCACTCACTTCTACTCTACAGTCTCTTTTCTCAATATATCCAATGACTCCTTCAGGCTCTTTTTGTCATTTTCTCTCTTCTCCTCTCTGAAGAAGTCATCCAGTGACAAAAATCTCCCTTTTTATTCTCCTTGAGTGGTATAAATTAGCTCAGCACTCAGCACCAGCTGAGAGCTGAAAGCACCCAGAAGAAATCCAGTCAAGCTGATGCCTCTCAGAATTTCTGTGGAGCCTGTTAGAAAACCTGTACATTATACTCAGCTTCTCACCATTAATTAAATATTCATCAGAATATTGAAGACTACTGCACAATCTTGTAAAGCAGACCTTCACATTGAGTTTTTGGCTACAAATTCATGTTGCAAATGAATGGTGATAAGCTCTTATCTCTTCCTCACAGAACGGGCCAAAAGAAAGCCATTACCTGACTGGCAAAAAAAAAATCTAAAAAATTGAAAACATTCCTCTGTCAACATATTTCTTATCTCACTGGCCCTGGACTAAACTCTAGTCCCTCCCCCCACCCCCCAAAAAAAAGACATGCAAAGGAGCAGGGGCACAAGGAGTAAAGAATAACTTACAGCCCAAAAGGGAAAACAAAAAAGCTGCAAACGGACAGGAGTTATTTTGGGAGGTCTCAATGCTTTGTCCACATTTGCAGCTCCTGGGTCTTCATAAAATATCACTCTGCTGTAGCACTTGGAAGTTATAGAATTATTAATTTAATTCAGATTAATTCTACTGGATCAATTTTTCATTTATGAACTAAAGCCTATGGACATGAGATATGAAATAATGAAAGAAGAGCTGTTAAAGGGATCTGGGGGAGATATTTCCATTTATTTCCTTTGCATGCAGAGGACAGCAGTGCCCACACTGCTGTCTCAAGGCCTGCACTGATTGATGTTCTGGAGCTTTCCCAGGAATTCCAGTGCAATTTTTGATGAGTTTCCTCAGGAAGTCCTCCTGACACAGCAAAGCAATTTTGCTGCCATGTAAGAATATAGTGCAAAATAGTGAAAAATATATATATTTTTTTTTTTTTAAAGGCATGGTTGTTTTGTTTTTCCAGCCTGTGCTCACTACAATTTTTGCACAGTAAACACGCCTCTTCTTCGAGCATTTAATTTGATTTAAAATCCCAAGCAACCATCCTTTCTGTCACTTCCCTGAATCTACAAAGCCATATTTGGGAAATACTCTTAAAAAGTGTCTAAACATCAGGTTTTTCTGATTTTTTTTTTTCAAGAGCCAAAAATAGAGGTTTGATGAACCGCATGGAAATTTGTCCCTTACAGAGTATCCATGCTGAGATAGCCAAAAACCAGAGGAATGTGATTCCTGTTAGATGTTTTCAGTTACTTGTGCATCTCTAAAATCCCTCTCAAAGCCTTTCCCATTGCCAATTCCAAGACGGGGAATAAATGCGATGGGCACATTCCTGGATAGTTGGAAATAAAAGTCTCTTATTTACTTGGATATTTAAGGGCTTACAGAGGTATGAAAAAATATTCCTTGGAAGAGCTCCATGTGATTTGTTGGCACATCCAGTCTTGCACATCTCTTTCCTGTGGTCAACCAGTAAAGAAAATAATTCCTGGAGCGGGAAACATGGCAAACATGGGTGGGACTTTTGTCCCACGGGGAGCTGCTGGAGGGGACTAATTAATTTCAGGCAGCAAATGGCACCAGAAGTATCCTACTATCAGTTTTCCAGATTTAAAAGTTTGTGTAGACACTTCCTACTTTCAGTTTTCTCAAAGATTTAAAAGGTTGTGTGGATATTTGTAGGAGGCTGCACATGGTAAGGAAAAGGGGATGAGCTGGTTTTATAATTGCATAAAACCAGATACAGCTGAAGGGAGGCCTTTCACTGGAGGGGCTTTGTACATAAATAAAAATTAAAAACCCCACACAACAAACCCAGCAGACAGACAAGTTATGAGAAACCAGTGAACCCCTGGCAAAGGCAGAAGAAACACTGGTTGTTTTGGCTCAGGCTGCTCTGGGCTCATTTGGCCAAGCCCATCATGGCACCACTGAGATTTTGCTGTTTTAGACCTTTTACTTTATATTAATTTCGCCCCTTCAAGCAAAATGTGCTTTTCTTGTGTAATTCTTTCCCGACAAGAGCTAAAAGTGCATATACAGACGTACAAGTCTGGAAACACACATTCCTACATTAACCAAAATAATGAAAATGCCCTTATTGCTACAAATAAAGAAGATTTACCATATTTCAGCAAAATTGGATATATCTAAGCCAGCAGCTTCTAAAGATCACAGTTTTTAAGCACCTCAGTTTCTGTGCATGTTTACCTACCATCAGTGGCAAAAATAGCATTTCCAGAACTTCAACAGTTGTGCAGTTAAGAGATATTTTAAGTAGCTCATGTATGGCCTTTGCTACAAAAATTTAATTTCTGGTTTTGACACCAGTGCAAGCCAAAACTTGACTGTATTTTAACACAGGAGCCAACCAAATGCAACAAATTCCCAAAGCAGTAGAAAGTCAGGAGAACTCACAAATTTGAAGATCATTTTTTTCATCATCCATAGCGAAAGTGTTATGTGCAACAGGAAATGTAAAAATCCAAAGCCATGGACGTTCATGGACCTGGTGTAGGGTCCAGGCCTCAAAACAGGAGAAATTGGCAGCATTTTGCCAGCCATGCCATTTGCTTTTTTCAGCTGAACTCAGGCAAAGTCGGTGACCTTGAGGCAAACCCAGATGGAGAGATCGCGAGGCTCCGAACAAAAAAAAGCGATTTTCACACGGCCCCTTAGGAGCTGGGCAGCAAGAGGAGGGTCTGGCAGGGTTCGATGTCCTACAAGACTGTTGGAGCCCTGGGCACTGAGAATTCCAGGATTTCTGTGCTGACAGGCTCTGACCCCCAAGCAAACACTGCACTCACCTGGAGAAGCTCCCAAAATTGAGTGACAGCCCTGGGATTGTGGGTGTGGGGTTTGGATAGAAGTGTGTGATAGCACAGGTTGCAAAACTCACAGTTTAAGGGTTTAGAATACAGTAATAGATATACAAAGCAAGGTGGAGGATTTAGGGCTGAGGCCAGTCCTTTTTCACCTTCTTCTCCATGGTCTGGGTGTGATTTTGTAAGTGGATAGAAAAGTCCCCATTGTGGGCCAGGGGTGGTTGGGTGTTGGGTTAAAAGTAAAAATAATTTAGGTGTCATTTCTTAATTGGATAATTTATCCTTAAAATGCCTTGTAAAGAAGATAGAGATAACTTTTTTACTTTGTTAGCTAGAGCTCACAGTTTGTGAGACTGTAACATAAGAATTAATAAACATGTGAGTCCAAACAAGAAACACAGCCAGGAGCATTTAATCCTGACTCTGGCAAAAAGAAGCCAAAACCTGACACAGCACACCTGCAAAGGGGATGGTTTGGGCTGGTGCTGGGTCCTCCCCTGGGCACTGAGCACTGCAGGAGCAGGCTCAGCTCACCCCTGACTGTTCAGTGTGCTGGGGATTAACCACAGTGTCACTCCTGCACTCGTCTGTAGCCTGAGAGAAACAGGAAAAACCTCTCTTTTGACTTTGCAAGGAAAGGGGTTGTGCCTTTTCCTTTTTCGCTGAGAACAGCCCCCGTTCTTTCTGCCCAGACAAAACCAATGTTTCTTCTCACTAGGCTTCGCTTGGAAACGCTGGGGATGTGTCACCCCCTCCAGAGAGTGACAGGCCAACAACCAGACCTCCTTTAACAGAGCACCAAGTTGTTGCTACACAGCCAATAAAAAAACTATTGAGGGGGAATCAGCCACAAAACCGTGGCTCCTCTTTCTGTCCAGCTCCCTTTCCCAGGCACTGGAAACCTCCAATTCCTGCCCGTGGTGACAGACTGCAGCAGCAGCCAAAAGAGCACACGGGCGTGGCTGCAGCCCCCACGCCTGCCAGGCAATTTCCTCTCCTAGGAAAGCAGAAAAATGACGGAGCAGAGCATCTCCCCTCTCCTCCCCAGGCTGCAAATACACCCTCACCTACAGCCACAGCTCTTTTCCATATCCTGCTTTAATTTGTCAGTAATTAGCAGCTGCCACTATTAATTATTTGAAGTTTGGACGCTAAAAATTCACACCTTGAAACTGTGATTATTGCTTTTTCTTAGAAAGTCCTTCAACTATACAATTGGGATGAGGGAAAGGCCATAAACAGGAGAAAACAGGTCAAGTCTCTGAATGCTGGCACTAGCATGAAGGGAAAAGTGGAAATTCAGGCTCTTGTCTGTCCTTTGGAACACAGCAGCAGAGAATTTGAAGAATAAAAAGGGAATTTTTATCAGTTTAGCTGCTTCCCTTAGAAACTGTACACACAGAATGTGGAACTTCTCAAGGTTGTGGCCTGCAAGGCCTTTTTGAGTAAGAAATGCTTTAATCCCTGAATTGTGATCAGTTGTCAGTGGTGTCTGCTCACTCAAGTGAAGCCTTAGAATACAAACAGGGACAGATATTTCTAAGCAGGAAAAGAAGATAAGAGTGTCCCAACTGCCAGATCTTGCTGCACCTCCAGCAGGATCACCCCATTTTCACTGTGTAGCTGCAGGGCAGTGGTTATCAATTACAGTCTCACAAAAATATTTGAAGTTTTCAACTTGAGTGAAGTTCTTTGAAGTGCACCAGAAGGAAAACAGCACCTAGGACCTGCTGCAGGATTTCTCTGAATCCTTTTTTGTTGTTGGCTTGTTTGAACAAAGAAACAATCCACGCAAGACAAAAACTCAACTTTCACCCTCTGTGTGAGGCAGTTGTCAGAGCAGGGAGAGAAGGATGAATTATTGGAAGTCAGACCATCCCTGCTGAGGGAGCAAGGGAGCAGCATCCCCTGGGCACACCCGAGGAAGGGGAGCTGGAAAAGCTTCATGGCACTGCCAGGTGTCCTCTGGCACCTCTGCTCATGGCTGAGTCCCTGCCTGGCTTGAGCCACAGCTTTAGGAGTTGCCAAGGCTGCAGAAGCAGCAAAAGCTACAAATATTTCAGCAGAAAGGCTGGAGGTTTGGTTTGCCATCCTCAAGCCAGCTGAAGATTTGGATTTACTTCCAGTCATGAGTAAATAAGGGCTGAGCCTTACAGCCTAGCTGGTGGAAAAGACTTAGCAGCACCAGGTAGAAGAGAAACAATTCCTTTCCAGAGCCAGAAAAGAAGATGTTTTGAGCTTGGTGTATTCATTTACACACTTAAACCCAAATCCAACCTGTCCCTCTGCTCCCAGCCTCTGCTGGCACTTAGAGAATGTAAATCCTGTGTGAAACACAACAGCCTGAACCTCCCCAGCATGAGGAACCCTCAGACTGGGAGCACTGGGCTTGAGAGCAACACAGAGCACTGCAAAAACGCTGGGGAATTACTGAGTCTCTTCTTGGTAGGCTGGGTTTAATTAAAACCATCTGAAGTTATTGTGATTGCTCTAAAAGGCTGTGGCAAAGGGATATGGCTATGAAAGGAAAGCTGCAGCATCAGCCTGACACTTCACAAATGCAGGATTGAGTTTCACATGTAAACAAGCTCACTCACAAAAAGCAAACAGGATCTCTGGGCACAATAATTACCACTCTAATCCACAGATTAACTCAATAGACAAAAAAAAAACACCACACAAAAAATGCCCCACCAAAAAAAAAAAAAAAATCCCACAAAACCCCAATTTTTTTTCCCCACAGCCAACCCTGCACACAATAAATTGGCTTTATGTGGCCACAACTCAGAGGAATTTCAATGGCAGCCTTGGCATTGCAGGGAGCAAAGTGTGAAGGTTCTGAATGGTTGTTCTGAAGAAATCTGGAGCCTCCCCCTTCCCTACTCCAGCAACTCGCTTTTTTACTATTTCTTTCAACAAGTTTGCAGTGAGGTTATGGCTCCTAACAGCAGAATTTACAAAATAATAAAGCAGCATCACGAGAACACCACCTCTGGCTGAGGGAAACAACATTGCTGGTAACACTTATCTCCAGACAAATTAACTTTTTTCGTAGCATTTACTTTGTGTTAACTGCTCTGAGATCTGCTCTGTATACAGAAAGACCCTGCTGTGCTTTTATGTCTGATATTTAAGACATATAATTTAATTACAATCTTAACTCCAATGTGTCATTTCAAGGCAAAAATCAGTCATGATTTTTAAAAAAGCTCATTCTTCCACTTTGAAACTGGTTTTTCTTTTTTTTTTTTTTTAATTTAATTTTGAAGCCAGGCAACATCATAACTACTTAAATTTCAAACAAGGCCAACACCTTCCTTAGCAGGAAGAGAGTACATTTATTTTCTGTGTGCAAAACTATGCAACTCCAGTTTTGCTTGGACAGAGAAAGTAGATAAGTTTGATATCTTAAGTTATTTTGGCCTGAAAATTGTTAGCGTTACAAAAAGTTTGCCTGTGACACAATAAAGAAGGATGTTTCAAATAAATAACAGATTGTTTAATTTACCTCTTCTTTTTAGTGTTTGGGATTCTAAAAGGTTTAGAAGGTGTATTTTCAACTTTTTAGATTGAGAAAGGGCTAAATGTGATTATCCCTTCTAGTTTCATAATTTATTCCTGATTTAGACAACATCAGGTAGGGAAATACGCCCAGAATTGAAGGGTTTAAAACCCACTGCAACTTGAGCTACAGAATCTTGTTCAGCTTCATTTTCAGAGATCTCTGAGAAGGGATGTCCTTAAAATGGACATTTTGTATGTGCTTCAAAATACCACTGACACAGGAATTCAGGCAAGCCAGAGATGAGCACTAACACAAACCCACAAAACCATAGAAATGTGAGAATATGAAATTTTGTGCCCTCTATATAATCGAGCTGAACATTTCCTACTTCTCTGGATAACTGGAGTTACCATCAGTGGCTGAGTTGGGAATATGGTTGAAAAATCATATAAATGCAGGGGGGAAATTGGCTAATCCTTGAGAAAATATATTGTTCATTTCTTCTACTGAGTCTTAATTCTCACTATCCCAAAGCACCATAAGAGACTTTTTGCTAAAATAAAATGAAGCTGTAACATTTATGGATGCCACCTGAGAAACTCTTGTTCATTCTAAAATATTATCTGTGGGTAGATATCGTTTGATTTCAGATGTTAGGTGTTCAGATTATTAAAAATTTTAACACAAAATAAATGTTCAGTTTTACCCAGCGAGTGCATATGTCTCATTGTTCAGGTTTAATTTAATTTTTTTCTTTTTGGGGGGGAGTTTTATTTTTAAATAAAACAGTATTATGTGCTGAAACAACTCATGAAGTCTGAGTTTACTGATGTAGCAAGAAAGAGATTCAGGACAAAATACATCCTAAGACTCAAGGAAATTATGCCAGTGTAAAACTCCTTCAAGGAGTTTTAATTCCTGGTTCTTTAAAGAGTAGCTGTCGCTGTTCTGAACAGAAAACAGCCTCAGAAAAAAAGGCTCTGTCTTAAAAATGAAATTAATGGGTCCTCAAGAAATTGTAGTGCCCCAAAATGGTGTAACAGGGTTTGAATTGTGAAATCACTCAGCATTCAAAGTAACATTCCATTTCTCTGATTGGCTTAACACACACTACACCCTGCAAGGAACAAATGGGAGGCTACACTGCACTGATTAAATATTTATAGTCAGAAAAAATATGTCACCACAAAAGCAGATCATCTTTTGCAGACATCTGATTTTCTTCCCTTAGTCTAACTAGAAATCAGAGTCAGGGGGACAGGAGAGAGTTAAACCCTCCTGTTATTCCAGCTGAATAACTAACACTTGCACAGGCCTTTAAAAAATCATGAGATCCAGAAGCCAGAGTATAGTTAGCTGAAACAAGGATGAGGATGCAGCTCTCAAAATCCCAAGGGAAGAAACATTTGGGGAAAAAAAAGGGGAAAAAAGGAATATTGTAAATCATTTTCTTTCTTTCACCTTTGCCTCCTCATTAGTATGGGTTGGAGGCTCTTTCCTCCAGCAGCAGGAGCCAAGCTCCCAAGCAAGTGGCACACTTTGTTCCATGTCCTTTCAGGATATGGAATTCCTTTCCTTGTATCCTTTAAAAAAAGAGTTAAAAACTCTCGTTCTGACTGTGGCTGGCCAAGAAAATTTCCAGCTGAACTCACATCCCTAAGTGTATAGGGTTATGAGGTGTAAATGATCAAATCATTGCAAGGTAATGAATAATCTGATCAAATATAAAGTTTTTGTGCACTTACTCCCAGAATTCCATCACTGGAGAAGTGGCATTTTGTAAAGAGACTTGGCTGCAGTTGCTCATGTTAAGTTTTTGAAATTCCACGCAGTTTTCTAGAAGAGAACAAAAAAAAGGAGTTTGTTGTGTTGACATGCAAGTACAGTTGTTGTTCATGTCCCAGTTTGTGTACCTTGGAGAGCCCCCACTCCACCCCACATTTTCTGGGGGGGGTTTTGGGTGCACTAAATGCCACAGTTGCTACTTCTGTTATGAAAACCCAGAAAAACATCTATGAGGACCCTCCTACAACACTTCCCAAAGGCACAGGGCCAAAAAATCACCTCGGGCAGAAGAATCTGAGGCAATGGATTGGGAATTACAACGTGCTCCTACTCCAGCTGCTGGTCTATGGCTACAAACAGCTTATGGAACATGGCCAGCCATAAACTCCCACTTTTTCCTGGTAAGGCAAGTGGATATTTCCTCTGGCTTATCATTCTTCTTCTTATTTTTATTATCACTAACACAAAGGCCAAAGCAGCCCAGCATTGTGGAGCATTTGAGCAGTGATAACGCTGGCCAAGCTCCTTTGCAGGGCTGCCAAAATTGATACCAAAGCCTCCCACATCCACTGGGCCCAGAATTACCTCCCTGACAGAAACTAAGGTTTTAAACAGCTTTAGGTGTGCTCAGAGAACAAATGGCCAATTAGTGAAAACTATGAAAGACAGAATAATGGGTACTTGATTTGAAATTGGAGTGTATATACGGGGTAAATGCTAAAACTTCAGGAATGTGGGAACAAGGGCTCTGGGATGAGATCCTCCCCATGGATGTTTGGGATCTACAGACACAATAAGCAGAGAATCACAGACAGAAATGTCAATGAGAGGACAGATGCAGAGCCCTACCCCACAAACTCTTCTGAGTACACACCTCATCCTTCATGCAGGAGGCTACTTTACATGCAGCCAGGATTATTTATGAGACTGAATTCCCAGAAGTAGCTTGATGAACATTATCCCTCAACATCTGGCATTTAAAAGAGCAAATCCAAAGAACCACATTCAATATTTTTTGCCTCTCCATTCAAGCTCCTCCTGATTTCATTAGAGTGAAAGAGCAAGATTGCAACCTGTCATCAGGTCATTCTCTGCTGCAGAATTCACTCACTGTGTTCAGGGAGAATAGATATGATTGCAAATGAGAGGCTTGGGATTTAGCCAGAAGATCTTACAGAATTAACAAATCCATACTCTTTTTCTGCTGACATTAAATTCTAGCAGAGTAAATGCTTTACAGTGACCTAACCCAGAAATGTCCAAGGCAGTTTTGCTCCAGGTTTCCTTTCCCTTGCTGTAAGTGGGGTGAGATTGGCCAATTTCCACAGACTTTGCTACACCAACAGCTTTGTTCAGGACATTTCAATACGTTCATCAATCACTTGGGAGGATTTTTATAGTGCTAATCTCTGCTGAGGTCATACCTGTATTCCACTCGTGGCCACAGGAAGCCCAGGGAAGCTCTGTAGTAAAGCAGTTGAACAAATAGAAGATGGCCCATGCTAAAATGATGATGTAATATACATTTAGGTGTGCCTCTATAACTTGGGTAGCATAACCAATGCCTGGAGGAGCAAAATAAAAAGTGAGATACAAAGGAAAACTCCTGCTTTTCATGCTGTGTTTAATTTAAAAACAAATGCATACTCTTAAGTATATCTTAACTTCAATTCTGATACAATTTATTTTACAATTTATTTATTTCATTTTACTTCAAATTGAATGCTTTCTTTTGCAGAACACAGAATTGTTACCTTCAAAGAGAGGGCAAACTTTCCTCCAGCAAGTGATGCCTCCTTCACTTGTAAACTGTCCCAAGGCTGTCTCCAAGAAGAATACTGGTATTCCACAGCAAATAAAAAAGACCACGTAGGGGATGAGGAAAGCACCTGCAGGTGAATATTGAGGGGGAGGTGGTTAGAATGAACAGGGCTCTCAGCAGCACAGGGAGGATTGTTCCATGAAAGGAAAGATCAGCTCTGAGCCATCAGTGCGGTGCAGGAAGGGTTCACTCCTGCCCCAAATATCCAAATTAACCTGTAAGGCAGGGCCACAGACTGAGCAGATCAGATTGAAGTTGCTCAGCATAAAGTCAGCTCAGGAGTCTCTCAGACACTGAAGAGAGCCCAGCCATGCTCAGCTCAACGTCCTGCTCTGCTCAGCAGCACCCTCCTTGCCTTTTCCAGGGGTGAGGAAGAGTTACAGGTACTAAAGCTGAGACATTAAATCTGAGAAATCCTTTCCGTGTTATTTATAGGAGCCTAATGATAAAGATTGTGAAAAGGGAACGAGGAAACAAACTTCAGAACTGCTCACAAGGACAGGAGAGCAGGGCCTGGCCATATCAGCCAGAAATATTGCCGTGAAATTCTGGGAAAATAACAAAGCATCAGCATTTTTGTTGGATGCTGACAGTGAACTCCAGCACAGGTAGTGAAGCACAGCAAAGCCCCAACACAGCACACCCACACCCTGCAACAGCTGTTGGGCTTCAGTCACCTCCACGAGAAAGCTGAGATAACTAAATCCACCTGCTCTGACTGGCAGTTTCTTTCACCTCATGCCCAGGAGTCTCTTCCCTCCGCCAGGAAACTTCCCTAGAGATGAATCCCAGGTGCCTCTCAAGCAATCCGTGGGGATTCCACAGAGAATGGAACACTTGCATGGCTTCTCTGGATAATTCACTGGCCACTGCCAAATTTAGCTTGGCCCCCCTCACACACACAGTCATGGTGAGTTTAACATGGCAACTTGGGGAAATCCAAAGTGTCAGCTTAGACTGTTTTTTCCAACACTGTTCCAACAGGCATACGTCAGGAATATTAGAAAACATCAGAAAACATCAGAATTCCCAGTTTGCAAAAAGATCATATTCCAAGCAATACCTAATTCTAAGCACACAAAGAAATTAATTTTCCTCAAAACCTGAACATCCACAACCTAAAATTATGGATGATTATTCCTAAGCTCCCTGTTATGACTTGGAGTAAGTGCCAGAGAGGTCACACCTCACAAGTTCCAAACTACAGCTTCTACTTTTGTTCTGTAAAAAGCAATTTATTGCACAACTAGCCCTGATATTTACCACTGGCTTCCCCTAGCACACACCAAGGAACTGGATGCATCAGATTTAAGCACTAAAAACAAAATCTGGTCTAATTCCAGCAGGGAATTACAAAGCCACAGGTCATAGACTGAGCCTTCATTGACTAAAACTGGTCAATGGCAAATGGCCCATAGTGCCAGGACATGACCAATTAAATCACACCCACTTATTCTTAAAGAATACAGTGGTGATTAAATATGATCTTTTTCATCAAATCACCCAAAACAATGATTAAAATTCTTTCCACCCCATGTTACAGCCTTAAAAACGACAGCATCACCTTTTGACAAGCTGGCACACGCCTACAAATGGGCACCTAAAGGTGGCTGTAGGAACCAAAAAATTACACACCAAAAATATATTCCTGTCATTTCCTCTACCAAAAGGTCTCTGGGAACACTTTGACCATCAACAAGAAAGGGTTGTGTGTATATAATATGCAGCATGTGAATATCCAGGATTTGGCAGCAGCATTCTCTACAGAGCTGAACTCTTGTTACCTAAGTTTGGCCAAAATACAGAGAGGTAAAGAAAGGAACTTCCAGTGACAAACACAACTTGCACAGCAGGATTTGTCTTGTAGAAACAGCACACAAAACAGGCTAAAAACCACCCTGAGTTCAGATAAGGAGGGACAAGGAATAGAAATTTGGCACAGCAAACAAACCCATCCAAGAGCAGATCCGTGCTTATCAGCCCTGAACATCCTATTTTTCTTCCAGCCTCTGTGTTTACACTGCCACTAACTCAGGCCTTAAAATGGGGAGAATGTTGAACACAGTCCACAGAATTCTAAACTGAGTTTGTAATTTACTTTTCTTTCCTCACTGCTGCCCAAGTCACAGCTGATGTGCTTTTTCTCAACTGTCATTTCTCTTATACAGTTTATAGTTGGCTATAACCAACACATGCCACATGTTATACTCCTGTAGAAGTGGAGTCTGCTCTTTTCTCTCAAATAACATTCAGATTTTAGATTTATCGTTGTTTTCTTTGCAGTTTGGCATCTTCCCCTACTTTGCTGTAGGAATTAGGGAAGTACTGAGGGGAAAAAAATGAACACTGAGGTAGAAAAAATTCCACGTAACAAAGAAAATCAATTTAGTCTTTGTGGCATTAGAAAAAAAAAAAATCCATCCTCTCCAAAGTACACAGTTGTGACAAATAAAGTGCTGCCTCCTTTTCTGTGTCAGACAAACTCAGTTAAGTATGCCTGGGTGTGTATTTACATGCAGGAGACAGCGTGTACTACTATAACAGAACGCTGGCTTCTCCTGCAAGAAAAATGCTCCTGAAAAAAAATATGTCAATTTACTAACGCAACAGAAACTTGTAAAAATAAACCACACAGTGTCTGGGGAGAAGGAAAGAGAAACACAATGATTTTTTTTTAGTTGTCAGATGCTTAATGCTTCCCTGCCTGCACATGCACTGAAATCCTGAACACGTACCTCGTACTCGTGCAATAAATCACTGCAACACTTCCTTAACTGTTTAATTCCCGTGTCTAATGCCCATGTAAATCCACACGTGATGCCATCTTACCTCCTCCATTCTTGTAGCAAAGATATGGGAATCTCCAGACGTTTCCCAACCCAATAATCTCCCCTGCCACAGAAAGCACAAATTCAACCTTGTTGTTCCAGTGACCTCGTTCATGAACTTTCTTATCGTTGCTGTGGACGAGGTTGGTGCTTGAGGCTTCTGGGTCCAAAGCATCTTCTGGCTTGCCATTAATTATAGGAATAGTCTTTTCAGCTGTCATGACTTTTCAGCCTAGCGGAGAACAAAAGAAAAACACACAGGTGTGTCAAGACACTTGCTGGTACTGATCTTCAGTAACTGAAATCTCCCAGGGTGGCTTTGGCTTCTTGTTACCTATGGAAATCTGGGGGTGAAAATGAGGGAGGCAACTGCACAAGGCTGGAAAAGTTGTAAAGCAGGGGGAAAGGAAATGAAAGGGGTATGGGGAAGAGAGAAGGTTCTGTGCAAGGGAAGGAGTTATTCCAAGTGGAGACTGGCAACTTCCTAGCAGAGAGGGAAGCCTTTCAAAAATCCCTCCCCAGGCAAGGATCCTGACGGACCTACCAGAGGACAGGGATCTGCAGGCGCACACCTGAGCCCGGGAGCGCTCGGGGGTGTGCACAAGGGCCGGGATGGCCGTGGCCTGCCCGGAGGAGCGGGGGAGCTCCGGGATTACTCACCCAGGGCTGTGCCCGTGCCTGGGGAGCGGGGCCGGGCTGCGCTCGGGGACAGGCCCCGGCGGCCGCTTCCCGGGAAGCGCCGCTGCCGCGCTGGCTGCGCTCCCCGCGGGTTATTTTTGAGTAGGATGGAGCTTGCCATGGCATAGCTGATGGCAGCGGTAATAGGGCAAAGCTGGGCGGCACGTTTGGCGAAGGAACGTCAGGAAGTGACCAAAAGAGCTCCTGCGCTGGGAGGTCTATCCGAGCCTCGGGGTTCAGAGGTTGTTCCCTTTGTTTTGGGGGACGCGCTCAGTTTGACGCCGCCGTGTTTGTCCCGGCGCTTCCCTAAACGCCCATCCCAAACATCACTGCCAATTTCCGCGCCGGAAACGTTTCGGTTGGAAAAGACCTTTAAGGTCAAGCCCGACCATAAGGTCACGGAGGAAGTCTGCAACATGACAAGGGATTCTGCTGGGCTGGACCTAAACACATGCAAAGACCATGCATCTTTTATATGCATTTGTTTTTACAAATATATAAATATCCCAGGACAGAACTATCATTAGTTTGGGATGCAAGATTTTTTGTTGTTGTTGTTGTCATTGGTGAAAGTTTACCTGCAAAAATTTTCATGTCACCTCTGGTTTTAGGGAAGGTGTGTTGTTTACAACTGCCTCTTTTCATTATCTTACGTCTTTTCCTGATAAAATTTTTAATACAGCAGTCGTTGAAAGTAGTTGGCAAATGTACACATGGTGAAGTTCTTGGTTTCATCTCCTTTATGTTTAGTTTTACATACTTTAGTTTTATTTTTATTTACAGAATCCAAACCTTACATAGGAAACCTTTGAATGATTTATTTTCAAGGATTTTTTTCCTGACGAAAAATGCAAATGCGACTGAAATGTATCAGTCTGCACAAAAAACCCAAATAGTGTTACATGTGAAAATTGATGTATCTTGTTGGGCTAGTTTGAGGTTGTATATGCACTCTTGAGGAAAAGTGTGTGTTAAAGAGGTAATTCCTTGCCTTCAGTTAGGTGTTTGGTATCATGGAAATGTTTTTGCTAGGTTTAGGAAGAAACAAAATATTCCTATAAAATGTGAGCTTATGCTGACATGACTATAAGTGTTTGTGTAGAAGTGGGAAATTAAATTAGCTGAGACAAGAATTAAAATGAATCAATACTCTTTTTGTTCATACTTTGATTGTTCCTGGTTGGCGTGGTGCTCCCTGTCCTGCTGCATCTTTCTGCAAATCCTGTACTTTTAGTAAAGGCATTATGACATAAGTCATAAGTGCTTTTGAAGCTAGGATTTTATAGAAATTAGTTATTTTCTAATATGCACAGAGTAGGTATAAATTGGTGGTTTGTAGTTGCATCCATTTTGGGAATAAAATAATTTTATTTTGAGTTTTCCTACTTCCAAAATACTGATTACAACTAGCCTAGCAAATACAGAAGTAAGCTATTTTCTATTTTTTCCTTTAGAGTGCTTGGTCTTGTCTTCCTTTTCACTTCTGTGCTTTCCAGTTGGATTAATGTGCCTCATGTAAACCAGATAAAAGAGCATATGTCAGACCATTTTCTGTACTGTAATCACATGTCTAAATCACTATTAGCCAGTCAAATTGTTCAACTGCTTTATCCCATTATAGGAAATGTTCCACTGAATGTTCAGTCTAAGTGCAGCCTAAGTAATGATGAAATGAAGAGCCCTGCATTAAACTGGCAAAGCCAGAATAGAATAATTCCTTAGCTATGGATGCCTCCATTAAACAGCAGTGCCATATTGGAGAGTGCTTTAGGTTGGTACTTTACCTTCTTTGAAGGCCGTGTTTTTAAGCAAATTTGATGACTTTAAGCAGACAGATGGAAAACTGCTTTGAATCTGCTCCTGTGAGATGCCGGGGATTCTCAACTCTTCCCAGAAGCAGGAAGCAGAGGGTTCTTCAGTAGTACAGTGCTTGCTCACATCTCATTCTACGTTTTACCTGGTTATCAGTAAAAATTCCAGTCGTGCTGTGGACATAGATAAGTGCAGGGAACAGTGGAGGCTTCCTGTAGGTGAAGAACTGGGAATCAGTGTCATCAGTACCTGGAGAGAGGTACACAGGGTAGAATGTGGTGCTAGAACAGCCTTTTATCATTGTCTGAAGGATGTAGCTTCATGTAGCACCGTCAGGAGAGTTAATCTTAGGTGAACAGTTCATTTTTATTATTTATATTGTAATTGTGCCTAGAGGCCAGGGCACCATTACACTACATGCAGTACAAATGCATAAGCAAAGGTTGTTCCTGCACAAACAATTTCTTAATTTAAATGTAAAGATAAGACAGCATGTAAATGTAAGACGTATTGGGAAAGCACAAGGGAGCTGTGAGAATGCTGTGAGCAGAAGAACATGCAGGAGTTCAAGTACCCTGGCTATCTCAGCACTGGGGAGTGATGCACAGGCAGCTGACTTGGAGGGTATATTTAAAGCAGGGTAGCATTGTCACCCTGAGGATTTTCACCGATAGCTGGTTTCCTGCCTGAGCTGCCAGGCCAACACTCCTGTTTACTTCCTTACATTTTGACAAGGGGGTATCTGTACAGAGCAGCAATTTGAATTTAAGAGGTGGAGCACGAACAGGCCAAGCAGAGCCTTGAAATTTAGAGCAAGGAGGTTGTTCATGCTATGGTGCATCAGGAAGAATACAGAGAACTGCAATCAAAGCAGTGAACAAAGAAAATACTATTTTTGTAGTATTACCTTTCTGCCTTAAAAGGTAGAAAGACTGAATTTATAAAAGTTGAAAAAAGATAATAAAGTTGCACTGCTAAAGCTAGGACATGATGGAGAAGAAAGAAGCTTTCAGATGCATGGTTTAAAGAACTCTGGCTAGGATTGTAGAGGAAAAATGGAAATGATTCAGTGCCACCTCACAGTATGGCCTGAAAGTCTTGAGAACTTAACTCTTGCTTGGATTATACCTCAAGTTCTAGTTTAAGGACCTGAAGGATAGGAATGTGGTTGAAAAGAAGTTGTAGTGGAAGAGTTCTGTTTTAACTATACTGTCATTGTATGAACAGCTGGTTGTTCATGAAAATGGATCAGAATAGTATTGTACAAGTGCAGTAAACATTTTAGTAATCAATTTTTAGTAGCAGAGCTTTCTTAATCTCTACGGGTTGTAAGCAGCACAAACAGATGCAGCTTCTTAGCAAAATTTAGTAGCAGAAGTCTCATTGGTTGTGATCCTTTGTAGATCAGTGTCTAAGCTCACTTTAAACTTTATTTTCAGCATCCATCACATCTTGATATATGTTACAAGTTATTTTTGCAAATGTGTTTAATTTAAAGCAGCATATAATAATGCTTTCAAAATTGTGGAGAGCGTTTTGTTTCTTTTTAAATTACCCATGTTTTAATTTCCATAGTAGTTTTTCATTACTTTGGCCAATGTAAACTGCAGTAGGTTTTCAAATGCCATTGATTTCACATATGCTGATAGTTTTGAGGACCCTTAAGCCTAAGTGTTTTTGCCAGGCAATGATTATTTGAGAATTTTTATCATCACTTTAGTTGCATTTGCGTTAGGGTAGGCCAATATTTAAAGATACCTACTCTCATTTCAGAAGAACCTTAACGTGTTGGATGGAGCTTTATAGCTCAGCTGTGTTTCTTTAGTTCATCACGCACCTTCTGTGTGATACTTGTGTCTTTACTTGCCTGCCCTTTTCTCAATTCAGAATTTAACATTTGCAAATGTAAGATGTATGTTGTGTTGTAGAATAAAAATGTTCCTAAATACAGGATTGCAGTCAGGGAAGGTCACCGCTACCTGGCAAGACTGAGGTCTTTTGATGGACAAGCTTGGTATAAGTATTGCACAGCAAAGGGTTAATGTATAAAAGCAAACACTAGCCTGTACAAGCCACGTGTATCAAACTGTTTGGCCGAAAGCCAGAAGGCACATAGTGGAACACAGAGTGAGGAGGAGATGAGGTGTGAGGATTGAAGTTGGCTCTTTGCAGAACAGGGCTGAGCTTTGTGCCATTTTCTTCAGCAGCCCATGTTCTGTGACTTCCTCCACTGTATTTGAATTACCAAGCAATTCCCCAACTGCTTTATGTATTTTTTACATAGGAGGCTGGCTCACAGTGCTCAGGAGGTGAATGATATTTGTATTAATCTTTGGATTTTCAGTTTGTGGTAAGTACTTGTGCGATGGATAGGGTTTATCGAATTGTTTTGCCACAAAGTTGTTAAAATATGGATTCACGTAGTCTGCACTTGTGTCTTAAGAGTGAGTAAAGTTAAGCTGAATGCTGGAAATAGATGCAGTTTCCCCAATGTGAAACAGACTGCACTTGCTGTGAAGGACTCTTCAAGACTCTTTTTTGACATTTCAGTTGTTAGTTTCTCTATGTTTGTATTTAATGATCCATTGAATTTCTGTAGCACTTGTCATGAGAGGACCTCCAAGAGCTGTCAGACAGATCAAGTGTGATGGCTGTCTGAAATCTCAACATACTGGTCACAAGGTGTGTTTTGCCCAGTCTCTTGGTTGCTACCCTGAGCCATCTACACAGCAGACATCTCTTCCTCCTGTGTGCAATGACACGGGAGACTTCTCCCTTTTATTGTTTCATTTAAAACAATAAAACAGTTCCATTTTCTTGGCTTTGCTTGTGAATTTTTTTTTTCTTGTTAGCATGTTAACTCCTACTAACTTCTTGTCATTGTTCTTTCATAAGATAAGTGATTGGAAATGGACATTTCTATTCTTTGTCATAATTTCAGCTGAGAGATGGTTTTCCAAGGCAGTTGGCTTGCTGAGAATAGGTGAACTGTGCCTTTCTCAGGCTGGAGTTGTTTTTTAACTCCTTGCACCACAGCAATATTGGTGAGGTAGCAAGGTTATGTATTTCCAGGGAAAACAGAATTTCCTTATCCACCACTAATGATCACTCCCTTATTCAGTATTATTATACACTAATGCTTTCAAGTTAACTTTTCAAGAAATGCTGTCATAGATACACTAAAACGTAATTGCTAAATAATTAGGTGACTGACAATTCCAGGAAATATTGAAAGCTTTTCTCCTTTCTATGTTTAATATATTTGATCACCAGTTCATACAATCTGCATGGTTCATATAGTTTGGATAAATACAGAGGAACAAGAATTTACTACTTTTTGGCTTGTAACTTCTGCTTTTGGTAGCTTGTACTGAATTCTGCATTTTTTTGTTCTGTTTTGTTTTGGGTATTTTTTCCCACTGGAAGGATGGCACTAGGCAGTGCTGATCGTGCCATTCCTCTGTCAGTCAAAATAAGTTTGGGCACTTAAAGAACTATGCTGAGTCAGTTCTTCTGACAGCACTGGTGCTTTTGAAAGCAAGTAAGATAAAGCAGGAAAACCCTTAAAACTTAGAATATTTCTTACATAAAGAAACATAGGCTGTGAGTGTATGGGGTGCATCAGGTGCTTGTCTTCCCCAAACACCATAAACCTTAAGCTGGTTCTGGCAGCGAAAAGGAGCAGCGGCGCTGCCCTCCCTCTGCTACCAGCTGTTTGTTCTCTCCCCTGTGCTGACCCAGGCGCTTGTGGTGAGCTGCACAGGGAAACTGAGCTGGGGTAGAGCTAACCTGGCAAAGAAACGTGTTTGTGATAGCACGAGCGAGGAGGAGGCCAGAGCAAGGGCCAGGCTGCTGGCGGGAGGCAGAGCTGCGGCTCTTGGCAGCGCCGCCAGCCTGCAGCGCTCTCTGCGAAGGTACAGCCTTGGCTCTCTGGAATTTGAGGGGCTTCGGTTTTCAGGCTGACTCCTTCGAGCTTTCCAGTATACAAGTAAATTCAGGAGACTGAGATTTTTACAGCCTGTGGTCACATAAGGCTGGTTCATCGTTTGTTTAAAAAGAAATAGCGATGTTGAGAGGGTTCTTCACAGCATATAGATAGAGGAGTTGTTCTCATCTTCCTTGCTTCAGACATTGATTGAATAAGGAATTTCAGTTCTCACTTTGATCCTGGGAATCATTCTTAAATTGAGTATTTAAAGCAACCTCAAATAACAATGTAAGTAAAATAGTTTACGTTAACAATTTCTGGTATCCTGGAAGCTCCTTCCTACAAGTATATCAATATATCGGCACTATAATAAAATCATATGAAATCTGGCTTATTTCAGAATATTTTTGCCTTTTGCATTTTTTGGGGAGGTATTTTTAGTAAATCACACATGCACCCAATCCTATTGCCAGCCATTGCCATATAAATTTCTAATTGCTAATTTTCAGCGGTGTATTTATTATCAAGATTCTAATTGCTTTTCTTGAAGAAACTGCTAGAAGCACTATCAAACTAGGATGTTTCCATGCAGACTTTTGGCATTGGGGAGGGGGGAAGAGGACTTTTTCTCTTCTTCTGTGTTATTACTGAAAAGAAAGTATTGCCAAAAGTAGTTTTAATTAGGTTCTCAGGAAAAAAGCACCAACTTTAGGAAAAATTACCAGTTTTTTACTTTGCCTATTATATATTTATGTTCCTTGGAGCATGTGCAGTTGAGTTACTTGTATGGCACAGTAAGATAAAAGGGATTTTTGGTAGCGAAGATGTGGTCCAAATGTGCAGTCTCTGCCACTAAACATTTTCTGGCATCTGAGATGGCTCTTTGTGATGTGAGTACTGTCTGGAAGCTGCTGCTAATCCAGAATGACTTCTGGAACATCCCAGTGTTCGTGGAACCTGGATGTTCCAATAATGACATCTTACCCTCCTGTCTGTCTGGCAGTGAAGACTGTCTGCAGTGTTCTTAGGGCTGAAGAGAACAGGATAGGATGGCTCCATATTGTTATTAATAAAGAGAGGAGTAATTATGTCTTCAAATTTGGGAGATTTATTAGTAAGCCATTTCATAAACACAGAATGTGAATTATTCAGGATTCTTTTTCCTGAAGTGTCAAGTTCAGGAGCACAATGAAATTCTTTTAAATAAATAAAAGGAATATTTAGTTTCCCCGTATCAACAGAGATAAATGGAACTGTTTGGCCAAAAAAGACTTCAGGGTGATCTTGCTCATCCTTCTGTGTGTTGTGTATCTGTTCCATTTCTGACAAATGGTTCTCTGACTTGTTTTTGAAGTATTTAGTCAATGTAGTTCCCCTGTATCTCTAGGCAGTTGGTTTCAGTAACTAATTTTGTACAGTAGAAAATAAATATTCTTTACTGCTGATTAAGCTGGTTTTGTCTTGTATTACTCACAGCTAAGACTCCACAGCTGAAATGGAGAGCAATTTTTATACAAAACTTTTATTTATCAGGTGATTGTCTCCTTTATTCTGCACTGAACAAGCTTAACCTCTTTAGCAACATAATATTGATTTAACTGATTTATCCTTCAAAAGATTGATAGTCGTTATTAGGTTTCACTTGGTTGATATGAGCCATTCTCAATTTATCATAATGATTTTTGTTAAGATCATGTCTTCAAAAATACTTGTAGCCCCTGCCCCAGCCATGTATTGTATGTAACTCCTGTGTGTGTCAATGTCCTCATGCAGGTCCTGGAGGAAGGGACTTTATTGCAATGTTCATCCACATGGAGTGAAAAGAATTTGCAGACAAAAACCCCCTGAGTGCCATAGCTCATTGTTGCCAGCCTCTCTTAGGGCATTTTTACCAGGACTATATTGGGGAAGATGATTGCTCATAATTTAGAGATTACTTCTGTTTCTTAAACATTGTGTGAAATTCTTCCAGTCCTGCTAACTTGAATTTCTCTGATTATTTAGTCTAGCAACAAAATCAGTTTCTAGTATTAGCTACCATAAATCTGTTTTATGAAGCCTAAAATACAGAAAAATGGTATTTGAGTCTGTTTTATCCATTTGTTCTTTCTAAACACTGTTTGTAAAGACTTTTGTGTTTTCCTTCTTACTTCTGAAATACTTCTGAAACTTTGTTTGCCTTTTATACTGCACAGTGGTAATACTGCATGCTGTGCTTTTATCTCTTCTGATTTTTATCCCTGACAATTTATGCTGTTCCTTGATATTCATTAAAATGCCCTTGTTTCCATCCCTAATATGATTCTTTCTAGTTTCAGACCCTTATTACTGGCTGCTTTTGATGTAGCCTGTATTGTTCATATACATTTCCTATCTGTCTCCTGCTTTGGAATGTTTTGCCATTGTGCACATTCCAGTACAATAACTGCCGGTCCTCCTTTAAAATGTAAGTCTCAAGAGATTCTAGCAACAAGTTCAAAGAGTTTGTTGAAATTTGCTTTTCTTCTTTCAGTTAACTGAAGATAAAAATTTGCTCTCCTCTCTCTCTACTGCTCTCGCTTTCCCCCTTCCTTGGCACAGCGAATGCTTCTCGTTACCACTTCCAGCCAAATCACTGTACACATTGAGATGTTTAAAATGGAGCCTGCCCTAATAGAGTGAAGTGTGAAGTAACTGCTCTTCTGGCACCCTCAACTTTGTGAAACAGTTGTCCTCAGCGTTTTCACAAATATGTTGGGCTGTTTGTTCTGATATTTTGGTTTTCTATTAGACGTATGGATGATGAAGGCCTCCTCTTACCCTCTGAGATACGTGTTCTGAAAACTTCTGTTAGCTGATTCCAAAGACTTAGCAGCTTCCTCAGATTTTTCTCTCCAAGCCTTCCCAATTCCTTTTTCCCTAATACCCATTATCTGTTGCTTATGTGTTTGTTTCACCTCCAGTTTTTTTCCCTTGTAATAAAAGCAAGTCACTATTTTTTTACCATGGCCCACTGAACTGCATGTGACTAGAACTTAGAAATGGGCCAGATGCTTTTCATTGTGAGGAAAAGCTTGGAGAAGGGGATTTTGAAATAAAAATAACTGACCATTTCAGTTTCATTATTTTTTTCCATTTCTAAGTGAGGCTAATTTGTGGCTGTGCTTGTGTTTTGTATGGATGAGGGGCATGGCTGTAGCCAGCAATAGTGTTCTGGCACAGGAAGCACTCGTGCTTGTGAGGAACCCAGCAGGGAATGTTTGGAGTTGCTGGACACTGCTGGCCCCAGTGTGGTCCCCACTGTCACACGGTTCCAGTGGTTGCTCATCCGGTTCTGCCCACTCTGCCAAACTGTTCTCAAGGCTGGCCCAAGGTTTCGTGTGGTCCACACACTGTTCCCAGCATGGTTTGTGTGGGAGTTTGGGAATTAGATAGTGTGGATGGAAGCTGTCCGGTGCTTGTCAGCCTCAAGGCCAACATCACCAACTACGTTTAATGTAGTGGTGTAGCCATAACTGCATTTGTTTCGTTAGTGATCTTTTAAGGAGAAATTCAATCAAACTGATAGAATTCTCATCAGTTTCACTTCCAGCCTCCTGGGCAAACAGTGTGCCACAGTTAATGTTCTCTAACCCATAGGGATGTAAGTTTAGGAGGAACAGCTCGCAGCAGAATTGCTCTAGAGGGAGCAGAGGAGATGGGATGTACAAGCCATGAGGCTCTGGGAAATGCTGGCTTTCAGTGCTACTTCAGGCTTCTCTCACACAGTGTTTCCTGGTTCATGTTTTGAGTAATTAACCTTGCATCAGGCATCCTGGTAGAGATTTATACAAAGGAAAGTGCAAAACACATTCGGCAGGAATTCTAATTTATATTTCAGTCTGTGTCTTCCAGAAACCCTTTAGGAGGGAACCGGGCCCAGAAATGGGAGGGTAACTCAAGAAATAAATTATCTGTAAGCAAAATTATTTAAAGAAATAATCTCTGAGCTCTTTTATGTAGCACTAAGGGCTGGCTCATGTCTGGCTATGCTGTTGTCTCTTTAATGGAATGGGAGAGTATTCTTTGTCTTGCTGTGAACAGCTTGGAAATACATTCATTTCAAATGTATTACTTGGTAAAGAATAAATATAAAAGCTTGGTAAACTCACATTTCATGTGCCCTCTTTGTGGTCTTCTCAGACAAGGATACATTGGTAGAGCAGAACAGAGAAAGTACTGTTGCTTGTGAACGTACTCTACGGACAAGCAGAAAATCTTGATCTCAAGGCTCGTTAATCAGATGCTGTCAGTGGGGGTTTTAAATTACTGATAATGTAAATAAATATTTGTTTAAGAATGTTCTTGGTTTACTTTTTTAAAAATTCATGCATCTCTTTTCATTTTACTTGCTTTAGACTTTCTTGAGAGATAAAAAACCCCTTGTTTTTAAATTGTAAGCTTGACCATGTTATTTTAAAGGCTTTTTTAGACCAATGGAAGTTTCTTGTCTATACTTAGTTAACATGCTTACACTTAAAAAAAATGAAGTCATAATTGTCTTGGACATGTTTAAACTTGTTGGGTTGAAGCCTGGGCTCTCATCTATTCTGTATCTTCTCAGATACACTGTTTTCCTCATGTGGCTAGAATTGGCAAATACTGTGATAGACATTTGTTAGCTGGCTTTTATCTAAAGACTATAAATGTTGTACAGTCAAGTTGGTAAATATTTCTGGGGGTTTTTCTCCCTCCCCCCCTTTTTTTTTTCTTTTTGTCCCCTAGTGTGTAGCCTGAACTGAACGTGGGGAATTAAATCTGCATGGATGTGACCACGTCATGTGGTGTGGGAGCATATTCCATAACAGCTATTAGTAATGGGCCTTGGGGACAGGGCAGAGGCTGAATTCTAGCTCCTATAGTCACGCCACCTAGGTTTCTTTCTTAGGAGCATTGTGATGGTCTAGTTTCTGTCTGAACTGTTTTCTTTCAAAACTTGAATAATTATATTTTTTTTACTACTCTAAAGGACCTTTCTAATGAAAGGAGGAAGTGTCTTTAAATTCTGCTGGGGTCTTCGTGCTTAGTCAGAAGAATGAAGTAGTTATCTCTGAAATGCAATTCAGATAGATGAGGGTCTGAGCAGGGGCAATCTAATAGGAAATACTAAACAAAGGTGTTCAGGTGTGATCTAGGTTGTCTGAATATCACCTTTATGCCCTGATCTCTATTGTCTGTACTTAACATAAGTTATTTCAAATAGGGTCCCCCCATCGGATTTCAGCACTGTGTAATTACACAGCTATGTAAACAATGAATTCAACTTCAAAATATTTTTAAACCATTTTGGAAACTGACTCTGACCTGCTTTGAGCAGGAGGTTGGACTGGCTGACCTTTGAGGTCTTTTTCAACCTTAGTGACTCCTACAGTGGAATAGTGCTCCTATTCCATGAGCAACCCTTCTGATGGTGATGTCCATTATTTATGTTGTACCCATTGCTTTTACACAGTGAATGATGTGTAGTAAATTTTACTTCCTAGATGGTGTTTTCCTGTATTGTTTATGGAAAGAATATAGTTTACTCAATCTCTTTGTTTCATTGTCCATGTTTCTTATTTCCTTTGTCACCTGATAGTTGCTTTATCTATTAATCTGTGTGATTCCACATACACTAAATAAATTATTACTTCCTTACCACATTGGGATTGTTTTTTTCATAAATGGTGTCACCTGGCATTCCAGATTTTCTTTTTAAGAAGTACATTGAAAAGTTTATCTGCTAGAACAGGGTAGGGCTATTTTAATTACATTAAAGCAAATATGGCAGAATTTATGTTCTCACTGGATTTCCATCATGCACTGTTGAAAACAGTTTTGTCCTGCCTTTGCTAGCAGCTAACCATGCATGTCACTAGCAATGAGTCATTTTCTGATGGCCTGGGAGTGTTCAGGTATTTCTGATTTCTGCCTCTTCTCATCTTGCATCTTCTTCTGAAGTTGTGATCTTTTCATCCATATTGGATTTAGTTCTCTCTGTATTTATTTGCTTTTTTTTTTTTTTTTGGTCATAAAGAAAATTTTCATCAGGAACTCTAGTGACAGGACAAGGGGGAATGGCTTAAAACTGTCAAGAGTGCAGGTTTAGATTAGATGTTAGGAACAAATTCTTTGCTGTGAGGGTGGTGAGGCACTGGAACAGTTTGACCAGACAAGCTGTGGCTACCCCATCCCTGGAAGTGTTCCTGGCCAGGCTGGATGAGGCTTGGAGCAACCTGGTCTAGTGGAAGGTGTCCCTGCCCATGGCGGAGGGGTTGGAAATTATATTTGCCCAATCTTGCCAGTCAAAACCATGAGAAGAGACAGAATGTGATGCTTTCTTTACAGAAAGCTATTTCAAATAGCTGACTTACATTGTTGTTCAAATTCTGTTTCTAAAAGCAAGCTTGCTAGTTACGACATCTTAGATGTAATGGCTTAAATCAAATTTATAACAGTATGTTAATATGGGTATGCAGCTATTACACTAAACGTGTTTCTTGGCTGTGTGACATGCTGCCAACCTGTCTTTGGGTCTAGACATGATCTGGTTCATGCTCATTAGAAGAGAGAGCAGGGGAGAGGAAATAGACTGTTTGGAACTGGTTTGGAACCTGTTTTTATTTTATTTTTTACTTTTAGAAATGGAGTCTATCTCTAGAGAATGTTGTAGTAAAGGTTAGAAACGAAGAACTTCCAAACCCCTTCAAAGGCAGCAAAAAAGGGAGTCACTCATCTTCTGTTTAATCCTTTGGCATGGAAATTGGAATTTACAGAGAAATTATTCACAGAAGAGGGTGTTTTGAGTTGCTATGTAGCATGGAAGCATAAAGGGATGCTAGAAGGTGAAATGCCTTTACGTTTCAGTAGAATTGCCAGGCTAAGGAGAAATACTTGCATTTCCTTTTCTGCTGTTGTCCTTTTGTAGCTCAGTACTTAGCACTTAATCTCAAGTTGTTACAACTGTAATATTTTTAGAAACCCATTGAATATTTTGGAAATAGCAGGTCAGCAGGAGTTAAGGAAAAGGTTTTAAGAAAGACAAACGCATCTTTGAGCTTCTTAATATATCTGTCTTTACATTTTAAAATCAATGAAGTAACAGGTCAGATGTATGACCCATTGGCTTGGTTTAGGAGACAGGTATCTGCTAGGAAAAGCTGGAGTTTCCTTAGACTGGAGAATGTAAAATCCCCTCCCTCCAAATTATTATAATTTTGCAATTAAGGGCTTTCAGGCAAGGATAGAGGAATAACAGTTCTTTTACTAGGAATGTTAGAAATACCAATGTAATAGTACAAAAAAGACAAGTAAACAACAAAA
>VYXD01005472.1:41125-52595 GCA_013397195.1 Hylia prasina
CGCCCGAGGCCCCGGGGCAGCGGCCGGGGGAGCGCCGAGCGAGCGGCACGAACATGGCAGACCGCGGGCAGTGCTGAGCATCGGCGTCTCCGCTCCGCGCTGGGCTCGGGCCCTGGCATGTAAATAACTTCTCTTCCCTCGGGATCGTACCGGTGCCAGCCCCTCCATTTTCCAGGGGGGATTTGCGAGCGGTTCCGCGGCGCTGGGCGATGTCGCGCAGAGCCAGTTCGCCGGGGGTGAGTACGGCTGGCGCTGAACTTCTTTGTATCGAGGGCAGGCGGTGACAGCGGGAAGGGGCTCCCCGGGGACGGGGGACCCGCCGGGACCGGGCGGCAAACTTGGCGTGGGGACTGGGCGCCGCTGACACTCGGCACGGCGAATTCGACGCCGTTTGGTCAAAAAAAACCCCGGACCCGCGTCCAGACGTGGGTGTAGAGGTTCAAGTTACACGCTCGCTGGATAATCCGCGGCCGTTTACAAAATAAAAATAAAGAAAAGGAGGGTGGTGGGTGGGAGAAGGAACCACAGAAAGCCCCGCTCTCTCTGACCCGGGCGCAGCCGGGCATCCGGTCAGCGCTGCCCCGGGTACACCTACACACGTGTGCCCGCAGATATTCTTTAAAAAAATACATCTTTATATGTTAGCTATAGAGCAACTAATTTTTTTTCCCGTTTTATATTTTTTGTCACTTCCTGATTCAAATACTGGCGAGATGGAAAATGGAGATAGGGTTAATTTTTCTTTAATATTTTGAAATATTCTATGTACGCTGTTTTTGAAGAGCATGCCATTTTAATTTTGCATGCTTTCAGAGCATACCTGTATAGTGTTAATTTTAGGTAATCGTCGCACTGTTTTAAGCTGTAGTTCTAAACTGAGAGAGAAAAATAAAACCACTTAACGATAAACTGTGTTTCTAGTATATAATGGATGGCCGTATATGATGATTTTTTGTATGAGCACTGAGCAAATAGGTCGTAAGTCAAAGTGAAGTGTTATGTAACTGGCTGGCTTTAACAAACTTGGTACAACTGTAAAGGAAAAAAGTCTATTTCTTTTTTTATTTGGCCACTTGAGAGCCTGGCTACCCTTTTTTCCAGTGTCCTTACTTTGTAGCTGGTTGATTAAAGAAACCCGCCCAACATGACAACCTATGGTTTCAAAATATGAACCAGTTAATTTGTGTAGTGTTTTGTATTTTCCTGAAAAACTCCTTCAGTCTTATGCCTTATGCCTGGATACTAAACACTACGCACTCACCAGTGAATCATTAGTTAACACTCTAACTGGATTCTTACATAATTGAAAAACGTTCCTTAGTTAGTTTAGATTTTTGTTTAACTTACTTTTTTTTCATAGAATGCTGTTATTTGGCGTAGAGTTGTTGAAAGAACTGAAGATCAGTATGAATACGGTTTGGGGCTTTTTCATGTGAAGAAATGAAGCAGTAGTGGGTTCGTACTCCTATAGCAAAACTGAAACAACTGGGCAGACATTTAAAGGTTCTCAGTGACTCTGTACAATGCTGGCTATTGAAGTACACACAGCCCCTAAGCTGGAGGTTACGTGCAGGGGTCTTTGTGCTGTGTGTACATCATGGTGATGATTGTGTGTGCTGTTTGATGCTCCTGCACAATAAAATACACTTGCTACAGAAAATAACTGCAGCTCCCAGACTGCTGAGTGCAAATATTTTAACCATCTACTTGTATGATAGAAGCAGGAGACAAGACAGACTTTTCTCTCAGTGCTGTCTGATCAGCTGCATCTAAGTGCCATTCAGTAACTTCACTGATGACTACTGTACATTTGTTTTTAAAGGGTTTGGTTATGCATCCTTTACTACTTTGTTGTACACGGCCTTTCTTTTGTACTTGGAGTTCGAGTATCTGTAGTTTTTAGTTCCTTGTCTCACGGGTCATCTTTGTAAACTGTTTTATGAGTCTTCTTTTGTTTTGTCTGTTCTATGCAAAGTAATACCTAATACTCTGCCAGCATTAAATATAGGTGCTTTTAGGTCAAAGTCCCCTCTTTTTTTGGTAGTAATAGTATTTAATTTTGTATAATTATTTTGTTGGACTCAGCACTCGGTTGACTTACATTTTTTTTTTGTTGCCTGTTTCTTTTCTCTCTCTCTCTTTTNTTCCCTGTATTATTCTCTCCTAAGCAGAAACTCCTGAAGAGTTTTAGCTAAATGTTCTTTGGGAGCTTTTTGTTTTTTGGAGAGTAGGACACAGGGGGTGGTATTATTGTCATTTACATAATATGTCAGTAGAAAGTAGTTGCATCATGTACAGTTTCTTAATGTGACCGTTCATTGGACTTGCCTGAAAATTATCTCTTAAGGGTACATGGCTGAGCAGAAATTAAAAGCAGCCATGTATTTGTTTCTCCTTTTGTTTCAGGGTAAAAGGACCATCCAGTATGTGCTTTACGTGTATTTCCAGACTTACTGTATTTAATTTATTCAGCTATTTAAAAATAATGGTTAAAGTATTCTTTTCTCATCACTGCTGTCAAATCTACGGCTTTGCAATTCTGGTTTCCTGTTCTGAAAGTGTGGATAGAAAACTCTTACTACGGAGGAGTATGTACTTGATGTATATACAATTTAGGATAAAATGTGCCGCCCAAGAGGATGGGGGACTGACTGACTCTGGAGTGTTGTCAAAAGCACACTCTAAACAAGCTGCAAAACACTCTTTTGTTTTATTTGGGCAGTTCCAATTGTAGTAATTACTAAAGCTCCTGGAAACCCTGGGACGTTGGGTGTTTGAAGAAAGAAGTATTGAAATCCAGTTTGACAGTGGGCCTTCAGCTAGTCTTTTATAATTCTGTCTTTCCTCTGCGAAATCCTTTTGGCATGTTGAGGTTCTCTGGCAGGATCCCAGCGTGTGATATCACAGATATCAGATGTCTTCTTGCGATTCATGGCATTTGCTGTGCCGCAGTGGTGCTCCCTGGGCCGGCTGAGGTGAACCAGGAAATGTCATGGAAATTCGGTAGGGAAAGCGGCGTGGCAGCGAAGCAGTCACGTGGTTTTGGGAATAGGTGAGCGCCTTCTGTTTGACAGTGCTCACGTCTTTGTGTTTGGTAATCTGACGTGGAATGTATTCAGCAAACAGATGTGTCTTTTAGTGGTCTTGACAGATTTTTTTTTTTTTTTTTCCTTGACATCTCAGATGGAGTTGAGTGGCAAAACATCACAGTTAGGCTTTGTCCTTTGGAAATATCTTCGATTGAAAAAATGGAACATAATTATATGTGGCCTTGTTAGAATTTTTTTTTTCATCTCAGTGTTGAGGTCCAATGCCAGGCACAAGCATAGTTGATACCACGCATTTGGAGGATATTTGACTCCTCCATAAGGTCTCTTGGAAGTTAGTCAGCACTCTGCATTTCTGTCTGTCTCTTTGGGGAAGTCTCCCTCTTGTTTGTACTCGCTGGTGAAATGTTACACACAAGTGTGACTTGTGCTAATGGTGTTTTTGTAATACAGCTAGAAAATAAAAGATTTCACGCTGGCCTCTTTGTCCCACGTTTTCATCCTGATTTCCAAGCATTAAAAGGTGTATACTTGTGTAACATTATTTAATTGGAGAACATAAAGGCATGGAAGAAAGGAAGGGTCTGCTTGTGTATTTATTTGTTTGTTTAACCAGGACTTGCAGTTCTTGGGTATAATTCAGTTTCAGGAATGAATTCTTTGTTTTAGATGGAGCTCAATGTGTTCTGTCCAACCACAAATGCTTCCATGTTGATTTTACTCTGTATCTTCCTTTTTCTCTGTCTTATTTTTTTTTCCTTATTTTTTATTTCCAGACCCCAAATGCCCCCATGCTATAAAAAGAGAAGGCAGGTTGCTTTTGGAAGACTGTTTAGGAAGAAGTGCATGTGAGAGCAGGTTATTACTGCCTGGTCTATATCGTTTATGTATAGTTTATAGATAATGAGTTTGCAGTGCAGTCCCTGTTAGCATGTAACCTCAGATGCCATAGAGAAAAAAGGGACAAACTGAAGAGAGCAGTTCTAGGAATAATCATTCTGGTGGAATTAGACTAGGAGGAAAGGGAGCTGTATTTTTTCCAGAATTCAGAAAACCTCAAACAGAATTCTTGTTTAGGCTTTCAGTTCTGCAGCAATCTGCCGCCTTTGAATCAAGTGACTTGTGAGGGTACTGAGTTTAATACATTTTGAAGGCTTTTTTGAAGCAGGAGGAACAGGGTGACAGGATGTGATGTATTTGGCGGAACAAAGAGGATGGGGCAGGGGAAAGGGTAGGTTGGATGGGACTATACAAGGATGGTATATTTGGAGCAATGAGAAGGAATAAGGTTGGAGCTTTATTTTAGTCACCTTGCCCTTAGGCTTGAGTGGGGCAATTTTGTCAGCACGGTTTTGTGACACTATTGAGAATGTGATTAGCATGTGAGACGACACCAACAGTGGTCAAGGAGAGTGATGAAGGAATGAATGAACCTAGAGTATTTTGTAACCTTTTCAAAGGTCCTTGATCTGGGTCAAATAATAGGTGTGCTCTGTGTCATCACTGCCATGTCAGCCTTGCCTTGTGTACAGAAGATTTAGTCACAGTTGTGGCAGAAGTCATTCAGTGTATGTTCAGGACTGCCATAAAATGGAGGTCAGAGTTGAGCAGTAAGTACTGTAACCTTTGAGAGACTGTTCTTGTTGGAAACATTTCACTTTGACTTTGCAGTATTCTAGTAGAAGGCTAATTGCACATAGGAAGGGGTACAAAAGCAAGGTAGAGGGCCTTTGGAATTGTGAGTTTGTAGTGCTCAGAAAAGAAGAATCCAGAGTTATAGGAATATAATCTGTAAAACATTGGGAGATGGAGTTTGAGGAGCATGGCTTTTGGTCTTTCCCTTTTGCCTTAATGAGGTAGCTTGCCTGTAAGCAGTGCTTATTCTTATGTGCATTTAGTTGTTTTTTCCTTTCCATTTCCTTGTCATCTTTGTTTTCACCTTGTTAAAGGAAGCTGAGATTTTTAAATTAAGAAAAATAAAACAGTTTAGGGATCCATGTGAGGACAGTTTTATACAGCTCCAGAAATAACAACTATTACAACTTGAAGTCTAGTTCTTGGAAGAAGAGAGTGATGGTGAGGAAGTCTAGAAGATTCCTGAGGTGGTTTGTGTGGATCAGGGTACAATCCTGCTTTAACAAATTCTTGAAACTGGGCTGGGGAGAGGAGTCTGCCCGGTATATTTTGTTTAGGTATTAGTCAACAAGATGCAAAACAATTAGATGCATCTTTTTTTATTTCCTCTGGTGTATTTGTCCTCAGATAGTAAAATCCACCTAGAATGATGAAGGCTGTTTAGCTATGAGGCGTTACAAAGTTAATTTCTTTCTTTCTTCCATTTTTCAGAAATGCATGTGGATAGTGAATCTGTCTTGATGCCTGTGGTTCAGTAACTGAGATGGTTGTGTCACTTTTCCATAGAATGTTTTAGAATCCTGGAGCTGAACTGGTGAATAGCTACTATTTCAGGCCATTCTAGTGTTTCCTTTGGGGATGTTTTGAAGTCAGTTGACTCCAGTTTAGTTTGTTAGTGGAAAGTCAGAGTTTCTGAGCTGTGCTGTGTAGCCAGGGATTACTCTGGCCAGCTCTGACATCTGCATTCACCCATGTTAATGAAGATAGTTGGCTGCTGTTTTCTCTGGTGAAAGCTGAGAGATGTAAAGGTTAGGGAGAGGTAGTTCCCCTGATCATTGATAGACCTACATACAGTTGATATGTAAACCATCCTATATTATATTTATTTCTTTCCTCATGGCTGCCTAATCTTCAACATCTGCTGTTGACAGCTTTGCCAGTACTACAGAGGAGTTTTCATTATTGATGCCTCTGGACCCCCAAATAAAGAACTGTCAGTGAATAAGGACTGTATGGATTCATTTAATTATTAATCAGCATGATGGGGTATTCTCTAAGGTACACAATTCTGTTTCAAAGACAAGTGAAGTCAATAGAAAGTTTTCAATTGAATAAAATAGTCATGAGAGTAAACATTCATCAGTACAAGTAAAAATTCGATAGCCTAGACTATTCTGTACCTGCTATTTTGAATGGTGCTAACCGATTGCTGCTCTGCATGATCCAAAACTGTGGGGAAGAGAATGCTTCAGAAAAAAATAAACCAGGCATTGTGGAATAGCTTTTCATTCCTCAGATATCAAGAAAATGTGAGAACAGTTTTTTGTCAACTTAGATTCTGTGAAACAGTGTTCAGCTGAAATCACAACAATTAAAAATTGCATAAACTTGTTCTTGATTTCTCTATTATTCTTATACTGGCCAATTAGTCATGTTTTACTCCCACAGCTTTGCAGGGGCTGGCAAGAATTACAGTTCTGTTGTGTGCAAAGAAGAAAAGGAGCACTTTGGGGTCACTCAGAGAGAACTAGACTTATTTCTTCCTGAGTTAGATAATGTATTTTGTGTCTCTAAGACCCAGCCTACTGTCAGATACTTGATTTCATCAAACACAATCAGCATCTGAAAAACTGATATTAAGTGTTAAATTTTATCAGAATGACATCAGGCTGGATAATTTTGCATGTAGTACTCCATTATCTTGTCCTTGCACTTCTTACCATCTCCTGTGCTAGACATTTCAGGCCAGGAGGCATGGAAAGAAGAGCAACTTAGTTGGCTTTTTTGGTAAGTAAGACATAGATTTGTAGGTGAAGAGTAGCAGACTTTTTCTAGGGAGGGCTATCTTGCCACGGCTTCTTTGTAATGGAAAAGCCAGTGATGATTGTGGTCTGCAGTGGTTTATAATGGCATTTTTTTTCTGACTGTTCTGTAGCATCTTCTGAGCATGAAATTACTTCTGAGAAATTTGGAAGATGTGCTGTAGTGGTACAGTTAGGGGCAGAAAAGCAGTGGTGGTGAGGTTGTGTCTCTTAAGGCTCTAAGAAAAGCGAGGATGAGGCCGAGGTGGTTGCATTTTAGGGAGTCCAGTTTGCAGAATCCTTTCAGTGGTTGCAGCTTGTACTGAATGAAGACGTATCTTGAAATAATCTCTCCTGTAATCTCCTCTCCAGTCCTTCCAACAGCCTCCTAAGCCTGCTAAACTCATCAGAACTAAACTTTCTGCAGATCATCCTATATGCTGATTCTACCTAAGCAGCAAAAGTGAAATTTACTATCAGAGCTCCAAGCCATCCCAGTACACATGCTTCAAGTCAGAACCATCCAGATCATGGGATTCTGCATAATACGCTTTGCCTTTTACTAGGATTCCTCATGAACATTGACCACATCCTTACGGAAAGTAGATGAGTGAAATTAAGCAACTTTTAGGAATGAGGATGAATTTGCCCACAGTCAATGAACACCAGCTGTTTTTCATAAAACTCCTTCCTTTGCTCTTTGGTCCTGGCATTCAAAGGTGCTTGTCAAACTCCATCAAAAAGGTGAGCCTGGGTGCCCAAAGTCAGGACTTTATCCAAGGTGGGGGGCAGAATTACCTTGCAGGAATCTGTCTTAGTAGTCTTTAAGTGACAAGAGGAAGCAAAAAACTATAAATTCCCTATATAAAGGTAAGGTTAGAATGCTCGTGTATTGGCTATTATTTCAGATTAGGAGATAGCAGCAAAATGTCAGCAAAATGTATTTGCAAAATGTATTTGCAGGACATCCACCGCTTAACTTATTTCTGATGTTGTGCAAGAAATTCGGCGACTTAGGAGAATCCATTGATCTGGCAGAAGAGCTTTGTGTTGCTTAAATACAAGAAAAATGGGTGTTCTTTGACTGTGAAAGCATCTTGTTAAAAAGTGTGATTGTATGACATGAAGCTTGCCTCAAGGTTATTGTTTTGGTGTGGTAGATAATGACTTGACTAAGGGATAAGGTATATAACCTTTTCAATACAGAATGGACAAAGGTCCTGAATGGGAAGGTATGTAGGAGGCTTGGGGATTTTCTTTCCTTCCCACCGTGCAGAACTGAATCTCTGGAAGCCCACATGGGAGTCTCTGGATGTCAGAAATCAGGAACCAGTCTTTGGGAGGAATCAAACGTTCATAAACCACTGAAAGCTGCATAGTTGGTGGTTCAGTTTTCAGAGTACAAGATGTTGAATACAAAGCTGGAAATAAAGTTTACTGTTGCTAAAGATGAATCTTTAGACGTGACAGTAATCTGGGCAGTGTGATGAGCTTTCTTGGTTCAGAGTCTATTTGTAAAATAATTTGGAGAAATTACTTATTTCACAACAGCATCTGTGCTGGGTGAGATCAGAGATAGGGACATCCTGTCATCATGTTTCCTGCAGTGGTTAATAAGAAAGTAAGACAAAAGTAATTTTGTAATGATACTTCCCCAAACCACTAATTGCAGGAGATTGGGAAAGAATTGTGGGATTTCTGGAGTCAAGGATAGGATTGCTAGTTCTGTTGAGCATAAAAATCTCCTTTGAATGTGTCCAGCCTCTCCTCAATCACACAAACTTCCAGTGTGCTGAGCATGGGGTTCCACAGTTCAGCTGCAGAGTGTGAGAACAGCAGGCTTTCACTCGGGATTTTCTTGAGCCTTCTGTCTACTAGCATCAGTGCTGTGTAGTTAAGTGTTGGAAGAGACAGTAAATGCTGATTTTGTGATCACCTTTTCAATGTGAATTGGGGTTATAATTGTCAGGATGCATGAAAATGTTTGTGTGGGAAAACCAGACTATATACTTTCCAAAGATGTGCACAAATGCCAAAGATGTGGTTGAAAGCACTAGGGCACATCGGGGAAATTCTGCTTAAAGTGAAAAAAAAATTTGTATGTGTTTAACAGAGACAAATACACTCCAAAAGCTGGATTTCTGGACTGTTAGCAAGTTTTGCTGTGGTTCTTAGGGCAGAAATTTTCTTACTTTTTGCAGCTTTAAAGAACGGTATCTTGTTTTCTGATGTTAAATGTCTGTTGCATAGCTTAGGCTTTAATTCATTCTATTAGTTAAATAATATTTGTATTTGGATAATGAACCTGGTTTTTATATAACATAAATTGGCTTAATTATTCTGCGTAATATGTCTCCTGATAGAACTGGTTATTAGTGAGTTAAGGTTTCACACTTGATCATGCTGATGTCTGTGGATCTACAGATCTTTTAAACCCCCAGTGTATTAATGCTGTTATCAACCAAAGCTGCTGCAGCAGCTTTATTTGTTTTTCCTTCCTCAAGGGTACTGTAGCGGCCAGTTGGAGCGTTAGCCACCAAATGCCAAGGTGGCTGTAGAGTAACTGCAGCAGCATTTCAGCTTCTAATGGACCAGGTCACGTGCAGAGCCTCATTAAAATATGATTAAAGTATCCCCTTTTGTTTGTTCGGTGGAGCCAAGCCCATGCTGGACCCTCCATTATGTTTGTGCCGTGTGCTTGGAAATGCCTCCTGTTTCTTGTGAGGCTCCCTGTTCACCCCCCAGGCCCCAGCCCTGTGCAGACCTCAGCTGAAGAGGCTTTCCTTATTCCATCCACCGCTGATCAAATGCGAGGAAATGAAAATGGTGTCTGCTTTCATTTAGACATAGTCTGCTAAAGACAAATATGAAGCTTCTGTTGTTGTCTGGGGGGTGTCTCCTGCTTTCCTATACCTCTGCTTTTTAACTGCTGAAGACTGGGGTGTGGGGTTTTTTTTGTTTGTTTGGGGTTTTTTTTCTGGTATTTAATTAGTAAGCTAGACTTGCAGTTAAAGAACTGGCATAAATTATGTTGGTAATTTGCCATGACCACCTGTGGTAGTACATTAATAATGAGAGAATAACAAAAACTTACAACTAAATTAAAAAATAAAAGGATTTTGTTACGCTCTCTAACACAAGCCTTCATAGCTCGTCTGGAAACAGTAAAAAATGGGCTGTTCCTTAGGTTTATTTTTTGTGAAACATGGAAATCAGTATGCTTAAGGCTCAAAGACTCATAGCATGAATCCACAAATTTAGTTTGTATCTTTGATCACTTATAGCCTTGACAGTACCCATGGACAGCTTAAACTTACAGAAACATGGTGCAGTTGATTAAGTCCTATGATCAGTGTAAATGACTGGAGAACGGCAACAGACTTCTTGTAGTGACTGGAATTTGAGCAAATGAAGAGTATTATTTCCAAATCAACATGTTGCAGAGGAAGAAGGGATAGAAAATGCTATAAAAGTTCTTAGATCTGGCTTTTCTTTTGACACTCTGTGAAATCAGATGATTTGGCACTTGTAACTGCTGTGGGTAAGAGGCGTTCATAAGAAATAAAATAAAATGTATATGTGGCAGTGGTGGGGGAGGCGTCTGTTCTGAAAACATCTGAGATGCTGGAAAACTTGTCCCCAGTGGGAAAGAGAAATTGCATAGCTGGCACTGAGGCTCACTGCTTATGCTTATGTGGCCATATTTAGAAAAGGATCAACACTAGGAACTGAATTATTAGAGAAGTGAGTGACTGGAGGGATTGAACATAAAGGAAATTATTTCTGTTTCGCTTGTTTGTTTGAGTTGGGCCAGACGATGCTGTGGGAGGGCTGCAAACTCCAGACTCGCTGCCTGTGTGGAGTGAATCTGGAGATGAGTTTGAGGAGGTCAATGCTTGTTTGAGCTAAAGCTCCTCCCTACCTGGGTTTGTGGGTGGCTGCCTGCAGGTAGAAGATGAGCAGGAATTAAAACGACCCTCTTGACTTGGGAAAGTCTGGAAGGACTGCATGGAGCGAGATGCAGGCTCGCTGTACTGTGTGTGGTGCTGTGGGAGGCTTCTGGTTTCAGTACATCTTGCAAACATTCGAGTGTGTAAGTAAAGCAAACAACAGCCAATTAAAAAAACCAACACCACATTTCAAAGAAATTGTGCATATAAAAAAGAAAGCTGTCTTATTAAAAAATACTTGTCAGTGTAGCACCACAGTTCATCACAATTATTTGAATCTATGTGGCAGTGTTAGTTTATTGTGGTTTTGCTGCAGAACAAGAGATTATCTGAATAAATAAATTAATTTGGGGTGGTGGGGATTAAAACAGCACTTCTAAGGAGAGATCCAGGAGGAATGCTTTCAAACTTTTTAGGAGCAGTTAAACTACCCTTCCCCCCTGCCTTTTTTTTTTCTCCTTTAAGAAGTGGTTCTTTTTGTTCCAGTCATCAAGACTCATTTTGAAAGACTTATTTTTCTGGTTTTGGCAAAATAGTTGATCAGCGCGACTGGCAAGGAACTGCTGTGGAGCAACAAAGAATTTCTGTGTAGCTAAAAACTCTGTCTGAGGCCATCTTGGAGCCATTTGTGAACTAGAGTAGAAACTCTGTGTAAGAAAGGCCATTCAAGTTAAGTTGCGCGTTTTCCTCCCCAAAATTAGCATACCAGAATACTTCATTGCAGTGTTTAGAATACTTTGTACAAGAACTAACAGTAAGTTGAAGATCGCTAGCTGAGGATCTGTACTGATGCCAGCTGACTTTTTTTTTTTTTTTT
>VYXD01005472.1:57438-98119 GCA_013397195.1 Hylia prasina
TTTATTCTTTCCCTTCCTTTTCATCCTTTTATCCACTTCGTGAGTTTTCCAAGTCTCCTTTGATGTAGATATTAGGTCATCTGATGTGGTCCTTTATCCATCATTTTCTATGAGGATGTAATGTAAATGGATTTCTTTAAAGGTGCTGGGCTTAACAGTGTTTTAGACTCTGATTAAAACTATTTGTTTGAATTATTCAGTGGAATAAAGCCTGCAGTAATTGGTTTAAGGGCTGGCTGACCAAGCACTTTGTTGTCTTTGGGAACTGTCATCACTTTGCTTTGGGTTTTTTGGGTGGTCCTCCAGCAGTGAAGTCTGGTATTAGTCAATATTAATAACAATTACTGCTGTTGAAATCTGTATATGGAATGACATGGATGAGCACAGGGAAGAGGCAGAAGAGCAGTTAAACAAAGTGCTCTTCAGAATAAGGAGAGGGGATGGTGTTGCCATGTAATGATTTAGGGATGGGGCTGCAGTCCAGAAAGGAGCATTTCTGGCAAGAGATTTGAAGTGTGGGATGTTTGTGGCTGTGCACTGAAGCTCTGTTTATCATAGAGATTGTGAGATTTGCTGCTGCCATTTCAATGTGATTCAGATATCCACAGCTGAAAGAGCGAAATATTGGCAAAAAGTCATGAAACGGACCAGAGATTGTAGAAAGCTCAGAGAAAATCGCTTTGGGGAGGAAGGTAGAGATGCTCAGTCTGTTTGGTTATGGGGGTGGGGGATTTAAACCCTCAAAACAAGTAATAGAGAACAGTGAATGATCTCTCTGGCAGAGAAAATACTGATTTCTTAAGGGATCCCTAGGGTAAGAGGAAAAGGGACGAGAACCAGTGGTTGAAAGCTGAAACCAGAGAAGTTCACAAAGGAAATGAGCATGAATTCAGAAGGAGGAACAAACGACAAAGGGAATGGCAAAGCGAGTGGCTTTCTGAAAGAGGGGCTGCAATCAATTACAGTTATTGAGTGATAGTTATGGATATTAGGCAGGCATGGATAATGATTCTGGCATTGTGTCCAGTGAATCTGTGAGCAGTCAGACTTCTGTTCTGATAGCACTCCCTGTAGCAGCTTTTCCAGGGATGGTGTCATGAATGTTGAACACCTTTGTGGTTGAAGATTCCTTTCAAACGTTCTCTTTAATACATTGATTGCAAAAGACAAATGGTTTCTAAGGTTCTGAGGACAAGGCATACCTCAGTTATAGTTCTTTTATTAGCATAAAGGCTTTCAGGTACTTCAAGGAGAAATTTCAGTGTGCAAAAATACTGCAAAAAAATGATGCAGAATACTCTTAAGAAAAATGTAATTATTTTAATACTGAAATTTGTGTGGCTGTGAGCTAGGAACTGCTCTGTCCTGTTGTGACACCAAGGCAGTACTTGGATAAATATGAGTAGCTTTAGGGCCATTAAGTTACATGTATGTGCTTCGTTGTCTGTGTTATCTTCACAAGTGGTTGCCAGTATAGCTCTTTCAGAGCTGCTCTGCCAGCTTTTTATACCTGAAAGTACTTCTGAAACGTTTGATTAAGATAATTTTTAAGGCTCTGTGGTGTGGTCTGGTGAGTAGAACTGAATTTCCATGCTGTAAATGTTAATTAGAAGCATATGTGTATATGTAAAAAGCAAGCTGATATAAAAGTATAAATATCTAAGAAGCTGTCATTCCAGAAGGTCTGTGCTCAGAAAAGATTAGGTAAATATACAAATAGTCCCATTATAAATCAGCTGCAGTATCATTTCTGATTATCTTCATTACTTTTTTTTCTTGTGGTTTGGGGGGAGAAAAAAAAGAGTTAGGAAGCAAAGGGATTCAGATTATTATTTCCAAATCCTTTTAGACAGCATTACTTGCACTGTCACTGAAAGAAGCTCCACTGGCTTTATTCTCTCTGCTCCTTCTCCAGTAACCCTTTCCTATCACTGATCTTCTCCTTGGCTGCTTCCAGCACAGACATTCATGAACCTCTAATGAATGAAACAAACTGATGTGGATGAAAATTCTCTCTTTTGCCGGGTATAAATTCAATCAGTATTAATTCAATTTAATATAATTTGCAGGTCACCAGGTTTGCATGTTTGAATCTTGAACATTTTTGTGTTTTTCTCCACAGTGAACATAGATTTTGAGAATTGGTTTCCTACATTAAAAAACACATTTTAATGTTTAAAGTGAGTATATTTGTGGAACTGGAGAGAAGTTGCAGAACTTGAGGACCTTTTGCAAGTTGCAGGGCAGTAAATGGAATGAGCTTGCAGCCTCGTGTCCTTGGATGGTGGCCTCGAGGGAACTTGACCTGGAGGTATCAGTTGGTCCTCTTGGATGACTTCCATTGTAGTAGTTGCTCTAGCAGGGTTTGCTGGGGACGTGCCCCTCTCATGTGACAGAGACAATTTTGTTTATAACTCTGACCTGTATCACATGACGTTGGCTGAGCAGTAGATCACTCTCGTGCTGGCAGTTCTGACAGCCTGATCCCTTCTCAGGCTGGGGAGGGTGGGAGTGTGAAGGTGATGATCAGGTGGAAGAACTCCTAGCATCAAGTGCTGGGAAGCCCATCTTTTTATTAACTTCACGTTTTTAAAGGTTTTCTTTAAGAGCATGCTAAAGAAATTAGGAACTAAGACTTGAAAAAAAAAATTAACTCCCCCAATAATTTTAAAAAATAGCATTAATTCGTATTAAAGGGCTGAAGTCTGGCATGGAGAAAAAATATACAAAGCAGCTTGGTATAGCTGGTAGTGGTCTCGAATAAAAATAGGTGAAATTTGGAGAATGTTGGTGAACAGCAATGATCATTGTCCCAAGTAATAATGGTAATTTTACAGTCCTTTAAACAGAAATTTAAAAGTTCTCCATTATAATTACTTGGAGCTAATTGTAAACTGTCTGTAATTGTCAGAAGGCAAATTTATGTTTCCAGAATACTCTTCTTCAGGGATAAAAAAGGTTTAGGCACATTATTGTTAGCAGAATTTCTAACAAAAATCTTAGAATTTCTACCTCATCAACACCCCTAGAGATTGATATGCTTGTTTATACAGAAGCTTTTAGACATGTTGAAGATCTGTATTACTTGTGCTGTGCTATGGAGTGTTGCTTATTATGCTACTAGTATTGTTGTTTATATTTCACAATAGTATTTCCAGACTTTTATTTACTCTGGTATAAAAATAGTTTCCATGATCTGGCTTTTAGGATTTACATCTAGTTTGGAAACAATTTTGTTAAAAGAAAAACAATTCATGTGAATTATAAATACACACTGACACCCATCTGATTCCATTGCCCATTTTCTTCTTAGATCTATTTTTATTCTCCTGAGGTTTTCCAAGCCTTCTGACTAAGTTTTAATGGATTTTTAATTAGTGAGCAGATCTTATGTTTTTTCCCTTTGGCTTTCCTAGGTTTAGCAGTTTTATTGAAAGAGAAATATTTCATAATACTTGTTGACATTATCCGAAATAAAAATGTATTTCTTTATAAGGAGCACTAAGGGTGCTAACAGATGGAAAAGATACGTGGTGATATGACATTCATTTCTGTTGTGTTGTTGTGTTTTTTTCCTGTCTAAATCCATTTTAGATGGGTAATGACAAACTGTGGTTGACATGCAAGAACTACTTTTCTTACATGCCATCAATTAATTTGAGTATTATAAAGAAAATTCTATCTAATGTATTCTAGGCCAGCATCTTGTATAAAAGCAGGTTATTTATAGTTCTTTGGGTACTGCCCTTCCTTTCATGTCCTGATCCTTCTAGTTGAAGCTTAAATGCTTGTTTAAGATTAAATACACTGAAATTGTTGCCCATAGGTTCTTTCTTCTTTGCTTTTCATAAACATAATTTCAGGTGAAACTGCTGGACAAATGCCTTTCTCAGGAAATCCTGTAACACATACCTGAGGGAGGGAAAGGGCTTGGGTATTTTTGTTGTATTAGTGGCATCAGAAACATTTCAGAAACATAGGAAGGAATGGATTTATTTTCAGTGTAATCTACAGGAAGATTTGTGTTTGCTATGAAGTCTGAAGACATTAGCAAAAGTGACTTGAGACAAAAGATTCTGAGCTTTATTCGATGAGAAAGCATAAGATGTTCTGAGCTGGTTGATGCATTTTGATAGATCTGGAAACCTCTCAAAACGATGTTCTTTGAGTGGGGTTAGTTTATCTAAAATATAAAATAGTTGAATATTTGGATCCTTTTTTGAGTGTCCAAGCTGAATTAATGATGAATAAAAGCAGTGGTTACAACAATGTATATATGCAGACTACACTTGCTGGGTATAAAAACCACTTTTCTGAGTACAAACTTTAGTTTTCAGTATTAGGTTATTGGATTGTTAGTCTACCTGCACTGTGTGTGGTTGAGTGACAGAGAGCCCAGCCTTCACCTGGCACCTAAATATATCCAGTGAGGATATTTAACTTAAGGAGACAAGTGCACTTTGCAAGAATCTTCACCATGTTCCTGTGATAAGACTCTGTCAGACTGCAAAGTTCCAAAAGGAAATCTTTCAAAATGACTTCTAATTAATGGTGCTAAAATTACAAAAATCTGTTCACAGAGACCAAAACTTCTACCAAGTTCCAAGTACTTGGCAGCTGTTTCTCATGCGTGATGACTCAGATCCGCTGAATTTTATGTACAGGATCTTGAAATCACCAGACATGAGAATTACAGCCCTTACCATTGTGTTGCCACCTTTATTCAAAAGAGAGTTGCAGGCAAACCCTGTGGCATGTGAAAGAACGAGGAGCTGGATAATTCTTAAAAAAGACATGAGCTTGGTGCTGATGTGGGTAAAAAATTCTGGGCACCATGGCTGTTCAGAAGATTGGAGGAGTTAGAACTTGGCATAGCCCGTCGTCATGGAGAAACAAATCTTGTGTTTGGATCAAAGTGGATGCTTACGCTTCCCGTCAGGAAAATGCAGTGTTGGGTGCAGTAGCATATTTTGATGCAATTTTCTTTACTTAGAGGACAGAGGAGCGTGGACAAGAGCAGTGGTGAATGGCGCAAGTTGAATTTGTCACATGCGAAAATCTTGCAGAGGTTAGAAATTTGTGCTCTTGACAGTGCCACTGGTCTCTCAGCTGTTCATGTTGCCATTTCTTTCTCTTTGTCAAAAGAGAACATGTGGATTCGCTAAACATTATTTAGCAAATTTACCAAAGAGCTTCCCACTGTTCTGGGGGAATTACAAAGGCAGAACCATTATCAAGTCTGGAGCCAGGTAGATAAACAGAACTTGCTGGGATTGGAAACTTGCAGATACGTCTACTTGGTGGTAGCTCTAGTGCTCCCAGAATATTGTCTTAATTTGATCCTAGTAAAGGTTTTAAAAAATATTGGAAGTGCTGCAATTCTAGTATGTTGTTTTGCATCGTTATGTTAGTGAATATGGCCAAGTGCATTGGTAACAAATATAGAAAAGATGTCGTTTGTTCAAAACTGCAGATATATGATATGTTGTAATTGCATCTGAATTTTTTTTGCAATTTTTTCTGAAAAGTCTGTAATTGTTCAGGTCTGCACGTAAAATGTTTTGTGTTAACAGAACCAAAACTATAGACGAGGCTACATATCAGTGGGAATGTGGTTCTTGAGAAAGAAGAACCTGTAGCAGTTTCTGATGCTGTGCGTTGCTGGGTTAATGTGACAGTTAGTTGACTGAAAGCAATTTTCACTTACAGAATTTATAGATGTCTAAGCAGTCAGTTTGAAAAGTAAAAAAGAAAGCTGAAAGATCTGAAAGCCTTTTATATGATTTCTCACTCCGTTATTGGAACTATCTCCAAATCTGAAGTCCATACATGTAGATCAGGCAGCCTGGCTTCATGCTTTGAACATCCAACTCAGATTTTCTCATATAATGTTACCAAAAAAGGGTGTGCAGAAGTCCTTGCAGTATAGTAGGCTTATTGTCAATGTCTCAGGCCATAACTGGCTGTAGCAGAGCTATAACTTCATGGGTATTTTATGGGCTCATGTGAAAAATGTATTATTTTATGTATCTCCAACTGTTAATAAACTGGTAATCCGTGATACTGAATCTTCCTGGTTTGATCTTTGGCTGCTGTGACCCTCTGTCTCTTGCCAACCCACTGAGGATGTTCTCAAATGAGTAACAAGTTGGGAAGAAGACCTCATGGTCTTGATATTGTTAGTAAAGCGCTGTTTCAGCTATGATAGCCTTCATCAGCTTTCTCTCTTAAAAGAGCAGTTCCAGACTCAAAGTGAACAACTGTAAATAATGTCAGGGATGAACTGAGAAAATACTGAATATGGTGGCTTTGTCCAGACCGGCCTCATCACTCAAGAGAGTGCAGCTGCAGCCTCCTGGATCTGGTGGCCTTCCGCAAAACTGAGTTGAGATTAAGATTTTTCAGCAGTGGATTTATGTTCCTGATGCTCTTTGATTTGGGTAGACAGTCCTCTCATGAGTGCCTGCAGGCAGCTCTCCTGCCTATCCTATTTGCCTTTTCTCAGTCTCCCATGGAAAGTAATTTTGCACTAATATGCGCCTGAGGGCCTCCATAGTACAGGCAACTGTGTGAGGACAATTGAAGTCAAAAATACAGATTAAACCAAAGTTCACATTTGCTTAAAAGTACTAATTTATTTGGCATTTAAATCGTTAGAACTATGCAGTGCAGATGCATTTTGATAATTCACTCCCAGCCTCTCAGGACAGCCTTGTTTCCTCAAGAGTTCTGCATTTACCAGTGGGTTTCCTTTGCATTTGCTTACTTTATGTCAACAGTGACTGTACTCTAGAATGAAAGCAAAGATGCATCTGTGATATTCAGTACTAATAATCTTAAAAACAATTCTATTTGCATTTCTTTGGGCAGTGTAGGAAATCTTTGACAAATCTCCCTGCCACAGGGGAGTACTGGAAAACTTAAGCTGATGATTGTCTAGTGGAGGTAGATCCTTTGTACGCTTTTTCTCAGACATACCTGATCTCAAAGGTTATAGTAGTATTCTTTTCAGGTGTTTACTGCTTTCAGTATTAACTGCATAAAATACAGATGTGAGAAGTTGGAGCTCTGAAGATGTTGAAGCCTGAGTAAAGGAGTAACGTTGAGTGACTGAATAATGTTTTTTGGATCATTACTGGTTAGAGGAGATGTGAGATGGGAAGTTGCAATGTTTTGCGTTTAAATGTAAGCTGGGTCACTTCTTTTGATGTAGTATTTTATTAAAAGGTTATTATGCTTTATAAATTAAATGTAGTAAGAATCACACTTGTCTTTGACTGTACCAGGATACTAATAGGCAATATGAAGTGAAATTGGCAATAAGAATGAAACTGAAGGTTTTGCAAGTTCTGTGACATTTTAATTGAAGTCTGGTTCAGCAGATGTTAAACAAGAAAGTTTTCACTTCTCTCTATTAGTAAACAGTCAACTTTTTGTCACCTTTCACTTGATGTGTTTCTGTTGCACAACTTTCCCATGCATCAAGATCCCTCAGCTTTTATTATACGCATATAACATAAGTAAGAAGAAACCCCATGCTTCATTCTTTTTTTTTACCATGCACAAAAGAAAGCACAGTGGAGAGTGAGGGCAAATGCAGAGACTCAGTAACTCCTGTTACTGAGTGCTCAATTAAAAAATCCTGTGAAGAATCTTTAAAATCAGAATCAGTTTGAAGCTGGCATCAATATAAGCAAGTTTCGTATTTTAGGCTTGGTAGAGTTTAGGGCTGTTGAAGTTAATTCTATAGGTGGCATCTTTCTTGCTTCCAGAGCCGTGTGCTTCATTTTATTCAGACTTGGAATATACAATTTTTTCAACTCTTAGAAGTAATGCAGAGTAAAGTAGTGTTTAGAGAGAGGGAAAAAACCCTTTTCTTCATAGGTATTGCCATGAACTGATTTTTGCTTGCTGTGGTTCTCTTCGCTTGAGGCTACCAGCTGAACCTTGAGTATTTTAGCCTCTACTTAAGCACAGTTAAACTTTTACAGCTGTATTTAGGACTCCACGGTTCAGTAGTAGTGTAGTGGGAGCATGTGGCTTTTGCACACCTGTTAAAAAGATTCTTGAAAAGAGGGTAACAGCTTTCACTTGTGAAAGTGCCTGTGAATGTTAATTTGTGACTAGCCGTGCTGATGGCAGCACTAATTGAACCTTTTTATAAATCATTCCTGCACCATCTTTCTGTGTAAGGCTGTGGACAGATGTTCATTTAACAAGACAGCTGTGCTGGTTTAGGATGTTACTGTATCCCAGATGTTACACTGCTTTTTAAGGTTATTGGCCCTGTTTTATATGTTTAATTCCATCAGCTTGTTCCATGGTTTGCAAAGCATACAAAAGAAGGTGGTTTCTTTTCTGAATGATGTAGAAGTTTCAGCATTTTGGGAAAAGGGGTAAACTCTTGAGTGGATCATGTGTACCTGTTTTCATAAGCCTGGAACAAAATGCTTGGGGGCGAGTATGGTAGTTTGGATAGATGGTCTTGAACAAGCTGTCATATGATTTTGTTGGTAGCAACTTGGGGAAGACTTACAGAAACTGGTGTCTGGCAATAACTTCTGAGTAATCATAAACTAGGCCTGGCAGTGACAGGCATCTGAGGATAGTAGCTCTGTCAGTTATTTCATGTGGTTCCAGGAAATGTTGGCCCATGGCCTTACTCCTGGTCACTTTGTGGAAAGAATGAGTAAGATCCAAGATGTACTTTTGACCTACATTGTACTTGTCCAGTTACGGTGCTATTGCTGTGACCTTTCAAAAAACAACAAAACACCAAAAAAAACCCCCAGTCATGCAGAAAAGAGAAGAAAAGAAACAGTATCTCATTATTCAGGTCAAGTCAGGTGAATAAGAGACTTTTACATTTTCTCCTGTGCTGCTCTCCGTTCATTTAGCAGAAGCTGCTCAGGTGCTTGGTGATCTCCCAGTGTTATCCAAGTCCTCAGGGCTTTGAGACAGCCTCAGCAGGGCTTTCCCCCCTGTGTAGAGGGAGTAACTAATGCTCTGCTGAGCCCTGCAAAAGGTTTTTCTGGGCTTTTTTTTCCCCCTCAGGGCTAAATTTAATTAGTTGCTTACCCAGAGAAGAATTATGAGATTTTTGTTTACCATGATATATTTAAAGATGGAGATAATTGAAAGTCATTAGCTAAAAAAACCTAATTGATAAAAAATTTAGGAGTAGGTCACGAAGGATTCTGATAAATGACTCTGTTGTATGGAAGTAGAAAATTACCGTAGACAGTAATTGTATTCAACTGGAGTCCCGTGCTAATAAAAAAGTATAGTTTTGTCTTTGTTGTTGACTTTATTCCATGAAATGCTGAATGTGCTTTAAACACTTCAAGAAGTTACATTTCTCTCAGTGGATCTGTTCTTTTGCTCAGAAATAGACATGCTCTTGTTTTTTTTCCTTCTAAATTGAACTCTGTTGTAGGAAAAAGGCGGGTGAGGAAGCCATGGCAGGGACTTTGGCAGGACTTCAGCCCGGGTACCAAGCTCCCTGCCTGCCCACTGACTAATATTTATTGTTTTCTGGCGGAGTGTGTAGTGGTCAGGCTCTGCCTGTACATTTTGTTCTGTGTCTGTTGTGAGCTGTAGGAGACGTGACTCATCTGTGTTCGATACTTGGGCCGTCCCGAGCTGCTGGGGCTTCTGCTGTGTTATGTGGAAGGGTGATGCAGTTACTCCTCCTGGTAAGAAAGTTTGGGGTTGGGCTTCAAGACCTAGAGCAGAACTGAGGTTGTAGTGTTCAATACCACAGTTATACTTCAGCACTGCCTGGCTTCGTGTGGGTGAAGGGCAGTAGTCAGGGGCTGTTGTTCCATCATTGCTTTAAGGCAGCAAAAACTGGCCCCCAACACCATCTTTCCCCTGTTGCCTTCTCACATCCTCCTTCAGGAGGATGAACTTGAGAAGAAACCAAGGCACAGACCACAGGCTGCTTTTCACACTGTATTTAAGGGCAAGTGAAAATAAGTATAGAGAAAAAAAAAAATTAACAGGATTTGTCAGTGGAAAAATGCAGTGTTATGCAAACCGGCCAAAAGCTTTATGTATAAAATGTGTAAACTGAATGCAAATAACATGAAACAATCCATTCTTATTACAAATGCTGATTGCAGCAATTAGGTATGCTATATGGCCTTCTCAAATGGCATTTGCTGTGGAAACATTAAATTATAGTTGTCAGTACAATGTATATTTCACTGTTTTGTGACTTGAATTATTTTTTTTGCTCTAAGCCTAACATAAATTTGTAGGGTACGAAATCTCTTCTGATGACTGGGAAATGAATGTAGCCAGCAAAAATAAGTTAAGGATATAATCTACCATGTTTTCCACTGTTTCTTCAGTTTTATTTAAAACCTGCACAACATTAAGAAGGCTTTTTGTAGACTATTTGGGGGAGGGGAATGGCAAGAAAACACCAGACATGGTTATAGCTTCTGCTGAAAGAAGCAATTATGTTTAATTAATTGAAACCTCTGCTTTTCCTTGGTATTAAATAGGTTGCTAAAATACGATAGGGAGTTCAAGGCACGAATACTGCTCTTGTTTAAACAAAATGTTTAATACGTGGACTGTAGTTTAAGAGAAAATTGAAAGTAATCTGTAAATTATTAAATAAACATAAACAAACGTCTTCCACTATCCAGCAAGTTTTACCTCCAGAGTTGCATTGGGGAATACTGAAAAGGGGTAGCTGTGAAAAAGCAGAATCATTATTTATGTTTGTGATGATTTCACTGTAATCCTTGTTTAGTATGGACTTGTAACTCTGCGTTGCAGACAGGTAGTTGGTAGAAGAATAATTGGGATAGGATTTAGAAATAATCCCTGACCTTAGCTGGTTGTGTTCTGTAAAGCTTTTGAGCATTCTTGCACCAAGGGAAGTGTTTTCACTCACCTGCCTTCCCAGCCTTTCACTGGGTGCTGGATGACGTGTTGGGGTGTTGTGAAGAACTGCAAGAAATTTAATACTTAGGTGCTTTTGGCTTCTTTACCTGCTGCTTTGTTTTCCTAAGTGTTAGGGGAGTGTTACCTTCCTTGCTGTATCTCAGTCTTGCTGGAAGAGCCTGTTCTATCCAGTGGCTGTGATACTCCATTTGCTCTACTCCCTACTCTTCATTACGGATGGGAATCCATCTGTGTGACCATCTCAGATGCTGCTGCCAGCAGTGTTTGTGTCCTTCCCTCTTCTAAAACATGTGTCCCCATTCTGGCCAGCGCTCTGGTCACTATGCCCCTGGATGGGCTGATGCAGTGGCTGAAGGGACAAGACAGTTTCTTCTGGTCACTGTGCAGTTTATTCTAGTTTCAGTTTTTGTGACACGTGGGTTTTAAGAGATTACACTGGGAGCTTGTAAAGTGGCAGATAAGGGGATGCTTCTGTCTCTTGTAAGAAGGCTGTTACTTATTTTGTGTGTTCTGGGTGTGCTGTCACTGCTTATGCATAAGAAGGCAAGGGGAACGATAGCCTTGTAATCCCTAGAGTTCCCACTTTGCTCATGTTTTTCAGCATTATCCTGAACAAATTTTATAGGGATGCCAAGAAAAGTCCTCCTGTCCTTAATCTCTTCTTGCTTCTCTCTTCCCCCTAGCTCCTTTGTAAATTGTGTGGGCGGTTTTCAGACTTTGGTTTGAGCCTCATTTTTAATTATTCTTTTCCTCCTTCACAGAGACTAAAATGGTCCCAACACAATCTGAAGGGTTTGTCTTGCGAGGTAGTCCAAGACAGTCTGTCCTCTTCTAGCAGGAGAGCAACCTGTACAGCCTCCAGAGATGATTCCAGTTCTGCCCAGTCCTTTGATCCAAGAGAACCAAAGGCATTGCAGGGTAGCATTTCTTCTGTAGCTGATTTAGCAGATGTAGTGCTGCAGAAGTAGTTTGGACGGACCAGAGTGCTATAGCAGACTGTACAAAAAAAGGAAATGCTGGTTTTGGAATGATTTAATCGCTTCAAAAAAAAATCCAAAACCTTTTCTCCTCAATGCAGAACTAAACCCAAACCTTTCAGAATCCTCTGTGAAAGAGGAACTGGAGAGGTTTTGTCTGGGGGGGCAGGCGGGGTGCCCGTGTGCTGGCCTGCGTGGCATCCCGATTCAAGGCATGTTGGTTGGGTGAATGGTTGCCTGGGAGCTCTGGGACGTTGGAACTGCTGAGATGCCCCAAACAGCTCAAAATTTGTGTACTTGGAATCAGAAGCTCCCAGGGTCTCCCAGGCTTTCCGTCAGCATGCCAGGCAGGTTGCCAAGTAGCCTGAAAATTTGGGAGGCGAGTTGCCAAGCTCTTGGCTCCCTTTCAAATGGGCTGCTGAACAGCTGGGAATCTGGATGCCTGGGCTTCTCAACAGCCCACCATGATAGTTACTGAAGAGCCAGGCAGGGAAAAAAGGCTGGAATTTGTGGCACAAACCTGTCTGCTTTCCATCAGACCTTGGTTGAAATTGAAACAAATCTGCCAGGTATTTTAGTTTTGACAGGCTGTCCTCACGTGATGACTTTTTTAATGTGATGACATCTAGTCATCTCTCACAACATTTTACTTCATGTGTCAAAATATTGTTTCACTGAAAATAATGTGTGTTTCAGTTTCATTGCTTTAGCATCATTATTATTCTATGGAAATACCTTCCAAGGGTGCTCTGCATGGATTAGTCTCTGTGTTATAGTAGCTACTGGCCAGATTTTGGGTAATGTTCTTTCTTACTTCTCTATAGTTACGTGTTACATGGAGCAGACAGGATGGTTGTATCAAAATCTGGCTGAGTTAGTCTGTTGTTTGATCAGTAAAAGTTCATTATTGTATTTTCCTTGTAAGAAGAATCAGAGAAACTTAAGGGGCCAACTGCTGATTCAAGTGTACCTTGCTGGGGACAGAAACCTAGAATGGGAAAAAGGGGGAGCAAGGAAGCTAACAGTTTCTGTAAGACTGAAATCATGGCTTAGCTTGAATGTTACATTATTAAGTGCTGACATTCATCCTTCAAAGTTAAGTAATTTAATCCCTAATTTTGCAAATGCTTTCAGTCTAAAAAGAGTTTTTCCTTCTTATGATTGCAGGCCTCGGAGTAGAGGAAAAACTGCAGTGGAGGATGAAGACAGTATGGATGGTTTGGAGACAGCAGAAACAGAAAACACTGTGGAAACAGGTACTGAGAATATAGTGCTGATGCTCTCTGGGTATTGCTTCTCTCTCGGAAATGCATTTAGTTGTGCAGGATTTTGGTAGCCAAGAAATAGTTCTTTCATTTTTTAGTACCAGATGTGTATTTGGGCAGTTTTAAAGGGAAAAAACCTCTGTATTTAAACCTATATTAATTTAAAGCTATTGAAGCTATTATTTTTAAGTATTGTAATGGGAATGTCTTTGTAGCGTAAATATGTAGAAGTTCTTTTCCTACTTTTGCAAGGCAGTATCTAACAAAAATAAAAGCTCTGAAGTGGCAGCTGCTGTTTTTGGAATACCTGCCAAAATACACTATTACTTATTGACCTGTATCTTCAGCTAACTACAGCAGATTATATGCCAAAGGGATAACCAGGATAACCAAATGCTAATGCTTCCTGCTGCTGCTTAGGAAATAGGATAAATCTCTGTTCTTGCTTTGGTAAATATTTGTTGTGGTGGTACCCAAATGCTTCAGTTACCAGAGGGATCTCATTGTTCTGGACCGAGTACTGTTAAAACATTTTGTGATTTCTGTTCTGGCAGTTCAGGATCCTAAAGAGACAAACAGATGAGACAACACATGAGATAAAGGCCATAGTGAAGAACTGACATCTCCTTGCCAGGCACATGTCTGTAGCCATTTGCCTGTTTTAAACCAGGGACTGAGTATAGAAGGATGAAACCCACCAGGAAGGATGAGGCCGTGGCCACTTGTCAGAAGTTTGTTGGTTTGACAGAAATAAGCCTTGAAAATGCATTGAGACCTAAGGGTTTATAAATTTAATTAGGTGGCCCTGTGCATGTAATGAGAGAAGTAGAAGGAAGCACAGAGACACACACAGTAGAAGCTGGTGGTCATGGCTAAAATGGCATGGAAGTGCCAGCTGAGTTAAGGGAGTGGTCCAGTTCCTCTCAAAGCTGCTGAGTGGAGGGGCTAAAGCAGTCAAGTCCTTAAAGATGAGGAGCAGTATCTGTGCCCAGTGTAGATTTATAGGGAGAACAAGGAGAGGACCTGAAAAGAGCCATTTTTGCAGCAGCATTTTGCATGGGCCATTCAGGAGCGTGGCTGCTGTGGTGAAAGCCACAGAGGAGGAGGAGGAGGCTGAAATTCTCCTGGGGATGGGCTTTGTGTGCTGGCTGCTTGCTTCTTACTTGCTAGATGGGGAATGCTGAGAAGGCTTTGTGCTTGTGACTGGAGGATTTGGGGGGTGTCAGGAGTGTGTAGTCACCACTTGTGTTGAATTTTAGTGTTAATTGCATTAAGTGTTAATGGATGTTTATTGTTTTATTCGGCCCATTGTTTTTCTGCCCCTGTAAATAAAACTGCTGATGGTAGTGGTCTTGGGTGATTTTTCACAGCTTCTACAAGTAAGTAATTGCCAGTTAATAACCTAATAAATAAGTGAAAAAGTTGGAGCAGGTATTTGGGTGTAGAAAAAGAATAGGGTAAAGGAAGACTAGTTTTAATTCAATTATTACATCATTATTATTATGTTGTGATGATGATGATAATTACTTTTCTGTGTGGCAGAAGGAGTCTCATGACAGTCAGTGAAGGGGACAGAAAGGGTCCCCGTAGAGTGATAAGTTTTATAAATTTTAAATATGTAAAAAAACCCCCCAAAAAACCAAGAGAAATTCAAACCAAACAACTGGTACTGTACTGTGTAAGGAACTCAGTGATAGCTGTTTCGTTTTTTTTTTCCTTTTGTAATTTTTAACGAAGTTCCTCAACAGAAACCTGAGAGCAGTTTTTGATTCAGAAGAGGGAGGAGCACATAATTATTTTTAAGGCTCTTAGAGTGCATGTAGATAAGTCTCTCCATTATCCTTCATCAGAATAATCCTGAGTGTCACAGGGGACTGATACCCATTTCTAAAGGTATGGGCAGTAGGAGCACTGTGCTGGAAATCCCAGTGGACCAAGACTCCACTGGGTCTGCTGCTGGAAGTGAGGCACCATCACTTCAGTGCTGATGAGCCCAGGGTGGATTTACAGACTGTAGTCCTCACTGAAAAGATGCCTAGTAAAAATACATAGGTCTGAAATCCCATTTTTGCAGGAGAACCAAAGTAGACTTGAAAGAACGTAACGATGTTGACAGTTTGTAGAGACAGAATCATAATTACGTTATTTTAAAAGTTGGGTGCCATGTGACTTGCTAGAGGTTTAATCATGTTATCTGAAAAGGTTGCTGCCTCTAAAACTTATTCTAAGCACTTACCTGTGTTAGTACAAAAGTGTGGGAGAAGGAATAATCTCAGTTTGTTGCTCTGTTTAAAGCTGTGTTAATTAAATTGAAGGGTATTTCTATACTAGTTTATTAATTTCCACTTCAACTAAAAAAGGGGTTTGTTTGCTTGCAAAGAGTGGTCTTGCCAACAATTTTCTGCAGTAGTTGGCAAACCAAAACACACTATAGTAATATTACAAAAGTTGAAATGAAATGTCTAAAGATCTTGACGTGATTTGTGACATATTTTGAGTCTCTGTGATCCTAGCTTCTTTTCCATTGTTTGAGTCATATGTTGGGGATAATCAGGAATTCTTTTACTGTGTAAATTTGGGGTTTTTGAGGTTATTTCTGTTTTATTTTATTTAACTAAGTTTCGTAAAATGAGAGAAGTCCATGTTACTGATATTGTATTCAGTTTAATAAGCTCTGCTCTTAGGGAAGGGAACAATGCAGGAGGAATAAGCACTCCCCTCACAGGGTGGGGAAAAAGATATGCCTCATATAATCCCACCTAAGATAAACAAATGTTTGGTAGCTGTCAAATCCTTTATGGGCAGAAAAAGCAAGGAGTATGCAAGTACGAAACATTATTTCCATTTGTAATGTTGATACAAATGTTTGTTTAAATAAAAAAAGGCAAAAATTCTTCCCAAAGGGGCTCTTTTGCAATGCTGAGGCACAGTCATTCTAATTGCAGTTCGGGAAACCAAGTTACTGCCCTTCCCAAAATTCTTTAATCTCACATGTGAAAGGAGGCAGAGTTGGAAGCAGAGCAGGGTAAGCTGTGTGCTGCTCTGATCAGTTCAGTATGGCTGCTCCTCCTGCCAACTGCAGCGATTCCTGAGCCCTGTCCCTTTTCTGCCAAGTACTAGCTTCCCTTTAGTGTAGATGAATTCTTAAGGATGGAAAGAGAGGAGGAAGGATTTGGAATTGGAGAAAGGAAATTCTGGAATTTGGGAAAAAATATCTGGTTGGAGCTAAGTGAATTTTTTCCCGAAAAAAGGGTGTTGACATCTGCTTCTACTGAATCAGTAGATTTTCAGCTTCTTGTATACCTCAGGACAGACTCCTTTCATTTACCCATTTGCCCTGTCTCTCTTGCTGATCCTTTGGCTCCTTGCTTAAATGTCTGTTCTGCTCTTCAGCTTTGTATTGGTCTTTCCAGCTGTCTGCTCCTTCATTTTTTTCCACTGTGGTTCCCTCAGTGATGTTGGTGTTTCTCTGTCCAGCTGATGTTGTGGTTACCCATTCTTTCCATCATTTTGGCACTACAGCATCATAGCATGGTTAAGGATGGCTGGGACCTCTGGGGATCATCTTCTCCAGGGTCTCCTAGAGCTGGCTGTCCAGGACCGTGTCCAGACCGCTTTTATTTCCTAGGATTGAGGCTCCACAACCTGTCCTGGACAACCTGTACCAATGTTCAGGCACCCTAATAGTAAAAAAGGGTTTATTGATGTTCAGAGGGAGTCTCCTGTGACTTTGTTTGTGCCTAGTGTCTCTGGTCCTGTCAAGACCTTCCAGCTGTCAACACCTTCCACCTTTCTGGTTATCAGATAAATACTGTTTGCTGCAGAATACTGTGTTCCCCTCTGGATCCTCTTGTGCTTCTCCTCTCCATAAGAACAGTTTTCTTCTGATGAGCAAGTTTCTAACGGCCAAAAAAATACAAACCAGAAAATTCTGGGAAGCATGTGGCTTTGTGCACAGGGATATATGCAAATATAAAACTGCTAATCCAAAGAAAGAAATAATACACCAAGTACTCCTGATATGCTTTCTGTAGGTTTGGTAGCCCTTTTGCTACTACTAATGAAGACTTGGCTTCTGCTTCTTTTTCCCGTCTTCTGTTAGTTTCAGCAAGTTTCTGTACTTGATATTTTCTTGGCTCTGCATTTAAGTTGAAACTGAATTCTGTGTGTTAATTATCTGATTATTCCCCCCCGCCCTTTTTTCTTTTTGAGAACACTTGTGAAATATGCCAACTCATTCTAGAGTCTCTAATTCTTCATGTGTATGTCCCATAAAAATGTTGAGATTCAGATATGGGAGAAATGCAATAAAGTAAGTTTATTTGCTCTGCTGAGTCTCTTGGGAAATTATTAGTAAATCCATCAGGTATTTATTCTGTTAACTATCCATATCATGTCAACCAGCTCTTACAGCAGTGCTTTCTACCAGACCCTCAACTCCCCATGGTGTTCAGAGGCTTCAGAGTTGATAATAGATAAAAAAGCCTGGATGATGTTATCAACCAGTAGCTCCTTATCTAAATTATTGTTGTTAGTAACATTTTAATCAGACCCAGTGACATTGCCTGCCCAGTTGATTTCTTGTTGGACTTCACATGAACTTCCTGAAGATAAAGCTTCCTCTGACCAGCCTCATTTGTTCTGGGCAAAGCATTGAAGAACCAGAAAGAAGCGCTTCTCAGTGGAGGAAAGTTATTCATGCAGAAGTTGTTAGGGAGTTTTGGTCTAATTCAGAATCTCATCAGCTTTGAAGCAACCTGAAAAGCACATTTCTAGAGAAAAAAAATTTCTGCAATATCGTGCTTATTAAGGAAATATAGGCATCCTTTGCAGTTATATAGACCATACTGAGTAGAGCCTCTCATTGAAGCAAAGTAAAATGCACCTGAGAGCAAGTCCTGGTTTGGGTGAATTGATGGCAAAAGCTCTTGGCTATGTGTTAATACCAAAATCCAGTTTTAAAATCCACACAGATCTTTGGCCTCATCATTACCACCCATCCCTTCTAAAATTAAAGGAAGAATTAACACCACTGCAGGCTTGCTTTTAGATTAAACTTGGCCATATATATTTGTGGCAAATACGTGCTTAGAAATGCACTTAAATATTTTTAAGACAACTAGTATTCTATGTACTCATTAGAAAAGGAGTAATTTCTTCTTTCTTATGCTGCTGACTCCTACCTGCTCAGCCACTGGAAAAATTAGCAGAACTGAAGCATGTTGTTGTAATTATTATAAACATGTTATTATTTTTGCTTTATATTCTGGTAATTTGTTTGTAATGAGGAAAACAAACAAAAGAGGAGGTTACTTGATAATTGCATTTAAACCATTACAGGCTTACTCAATAATATCATTTATCATCATGCATTCTGAAAATGGGCCGTTTAGAAAAATCTGATTTTTTTGCCTTCTGACCAATATCTCTGTCTCAGGTGTTTTGAGAGCTGGTGGAATCTGTAAATTTCGAATCAATTTTAACCTCACTGAGTTTTTCATTCTGGAGGTTTTTTCTGAAATGCAACTTCTTTTTGGTTTTGCTTATTTATTCAATAGTGGTTTTGCAGTTTCTGGTATCAAACTATGCTTTGTTAAACATAATCCAGCAGGTTTTGAAAGTTTTCAAAGATGTAGAAATTTCCACTTCTCTATTGTCTTGATGTTTAACTCTGCTGCTGGGTCATTAGTGATGTGATGGAAGATCTGCATTGCCATTACCAGTCAAATACATTGAAGTAGTTGTATGTGCTTTGTGTGCCATATGCTCTTCTCACTGGAAAAAGGGTTGCTCTGTGCATGTTTTAGTTCATAGCTGTTTTAGTTCACAGAATCACAGAATGGTCTGGATTGGAAGGGACCTCAAAGGTCATCTTGTCCTATCCCTTTTGCCATGAGCAGGAACCACTTGCTAGTTCTGTAGAGATCTCTTAATTTTTATTACAGTAATGCTGCGTTGAGGCTGACACTTCAGTTTGGTAAAAGAAGAGAAGTTCACTGCTGATGAATCTAAATCATGGTATAAACCAGGCTGGTGTTGGAGTCCCACAAACACCTACCCTGGTAGCCCTTTTCTGGGTCAGGTTCAAAGGGGAATAACGTAGTGGGTAAAATGAACTTATTTAGGATAATAAAAGGAGTGCACATTTACAAGGCATTGAAGAGTGACCATAGAAAATTAAATTACTCTTAATGCAGTAGTAGCTCATGTAAAAGAACATGCAGGGCAGAATTACCATCCTGCTTTTATATAAACAAAAGGCACTCTCATATAGCTTTTGCTACCTGAGCAAGTGGTGCTTCAATTCTCAGAATTGCAGAAGCTTTCATAAGTCAAAGAGAGAAAGAAATTCTAGGAATTACTGGCAAAGGGATAAGCGGAATAAAGCGTCAGCGAGGGATTTTTTTTTCTCTTTCTACTGTTGATTTCTAAATCCTTGGCATGTTAAATGCCACGTGCAGTTCTGCTTTCCCCTTCTCCAAAAGGATGAGCTGTAAGTGGGAAAGTACAGGAAAGGCCAACAAGACAAGAAAGGAAAGGCCAAGTATGACAAGAAGTAAGTAATAGCTTCTGTGTGGGGATCAGTTAAGGTAAAAGTCTTCAATCTGAAGTGATTTTACTGAGGAGCAATGTAATAGGGTCCAAAAAATCATGAGTGGTATGGAGAAAATGGTCAGGGCACTGATTCATTTTGTTGTGCAACACAAAAATTAGGGGACATCAGGTCAGGTTCAAAGAGTGCAAAGGCAGGTGCATTTGCATTCAGCATCTACTGCAATTACAGAATTCATTGTTCCTGGATGCTTTGGGCATGAACAACTTGACATGGGTTTCAAAAAGACCTAAACAAATTAGTGGGAAAATAATCAGATGAGTGCTGTTGAATGCCACTCCTAGCTTAGGAAGTTCCTCAGTCATGGAGGTTCCACATTATGGTTATTCATAATATAGTTCTGCGTGTTTTGGATGACCAAAACTACAGTTTAAATGGTCCTACATTGAGAATCCTGGTTTTATTTTATAGCTAATACAAAATCTGCAGTTATTTTCTGTATGAAATGCATTTAACAGTTAGGAATGAAAAGTATCAAAATATACAGTGGAATGTACAGAACAAGAATAACTGCAGGTTTTCTTCTCATCTCCATCTATCACCTCTTGCAGTATGTAAATCAGAGAATTATAGAATAGTTTGGATTGGAAAGGACCTTAAAGATCATCCAATTCCAACCCCTGTGCCATGGACAGGGACCCCTAGACCACATTTCTTAAAGCCCCATCCAACCTGGCCTTGAGCACTTCAGGGGTGGGGCATCCACAGCTTCTCTGGGCAGGCTGTGCCAGGGTCTCACCACTCTAACAGGAAGAGTTCTTTTCTAATAGAAATTTGAAACTACCCCCTTTCGGATCATCGTAAAATATTTCTGCACCTAAGAGACCTCTGCAGGTGACTTCCTCAGACACTGGCAGGGGAGGTGATGTTGCTATCAAATTGTCCAGAGCAGTAACAGGGTTATGAGCTCTGAGTAGTGGAAACTTGTTTTGTTCCTAAACTGGGACAGTGAGTGAAACTTGGTATTTGGTAATTATAGTACTGAATAGTGTCATGGTTTATCCCAGCTGTCTGCTGAGTACCACACAGGTGCCTCCTCACTGCCTGCACCACTAGGACAGGGAGGAGAATTGGAAAAAAATAAAACCCCTGGGTTGAGATTAGAACAGTGGTGAGCCCCTGGCACAGGTTCACCATAAAATCTGTGGCTGCCCCATCCCTGGAAGTGTCCAAGGCCAGGCTGGATGGGGCTCTGAGCAACCTGGTCTTGTGGAAGGTGTCCCTGCCCATGGCAGGAGGTTGGAACTGGATGATCTTTAAGGTCCCTTTCAACTCAAACCATTCCGTGATCTACTGGGCATGGTGTTCTGTGGTGTGGAGTATCCCTCTGGCCAGTTGGGGTCAGCTGTCCTGGCCATGCTCTCTCCTGGCTTCTTTTTGCACCTGGTTGCTGGCAGAGTATGGGAAACTGAAGAGTCCTTGCTTTAGAGTAAGCACTGCTCAGCAACAACTAAAACATCAGTGTGTTACCAAAATTAAATCTCATCCTAAATCCAAAATACAGCCCTGTACCCAATACTAAAAAGAAAATTAACTATGCTAGCCAAAACCAGGACAGGTAGGCATTTTAAAGTCATAGTTTGCAGGTTTCTTTTCATATTGTTGCTACACTGACCTGGTTTTTATCTGTCAAAACTACTGCATTTTGGTGTTGTTTGTAGCTCTGCAGACCCCTATGGGGTGTGTAAAGCACCTGGTCCCATTGGCTGTTTCCTGACCCAGCACTGCCCCTTCCTTGTACAAAATTAGCTGTGTCTGCCTTCAAAAGCTTGTTAGTCCTTGCAGAATATCTTGGTAGGCAACAGTTGAGACACCTGGGGTGTCCCTACTGTGTTTGGTGATCTTTGTATTTTCCAGTCTGCAATACTTTCTGTTCTTAGTGAAAGTTTTGGAAGCTCATGCCATGTGCTTCATTGCCTGCCTAATCAGTTGATCTGACAATAAACTGGTTAAACAGTCAACCTGCTGCATGTAAATATTAATTGAGTAGTAGAATATTAATTTTATGTTTATGACAGCTCTTTGGGTTTTGTTTTTTTTAAAGTTTCACTTCATAATGAATATTATAATACTTCAAAGATTTTTTTCTGGTAGAACTCTTAAGGTATTTTTAGGTTTTGACTTGACAGGTAGTTTCTGAGTATTTAAAAGAAAACCTTTTGGATATGCCAGTGTCTGTCCTTTGCCTGATTGCCACAGCAGAGCCCACACATACATTTCCTTATTTTGCTTTATGTTTACCCAGTAGCTTGTAGAATAGGGCCTTGTGATTGCAAGAAAACAGAAAAGGATTGTTTGTAACAAAAGAACATTTTTAGATCTTGAGTTGATGTTGCTTCATCACATCCCCAAAGAAATCTGTGGTTGTATGATAAAATCCCAGCCATCCGCAATCTCCTGCTTTCCACAAGCCCTGCCACATGGGGGGCTTACAAAAAAAAGTCTGCATGTCACACCTGTGTATCACAGGGGGAGAGGATTCCAAGGGGTCTGAAGATAGGGCAGGAAAACAGGAAATTATCAACACAATTATTACTCATAATGTTGTAAATCTCTATGTAAGCTGTAAATAAGGAGACCAGCTACTGGTTAGGAAGGTGGGGAGTCCCTGTAATCGACTGGGGCAGCTATGTACTGTTCATTATTTTGAGTGTTCTCTGCATTCTGCTCTATAAAGGGGAATAAAAATAATGAGAGAAGAAGTCCTTGAACCTCTGTGAAGTGTTTTTCTTCTCATTTGAAAAAAATTAAATTACAACTTGAATAGTGTAAAAGCTTGTAAAAGCTTAAGGATTGTCTTTTCACCGCGTGTAACTGCAGCAAATGTGATGGAAGTGTTAATCGAAAGAGAAATGTAATGCACATGCTGTAAATAATACCAGTCCCAGTGACTTCCCTGCATGTCTGTCCCCTGTCAATGTTAGGCAATATGATTTTTTTCTCTTGCATTTCATATCTCCATCCTTGGAGATGCTCAAAAACCATCTGGGCAGCTGGCTCTGGTGGCCCTGCTTGCGCAGGGGTTTGCACAAGGTGGCTCTGGGCTGCCTTCCAGCCTCAACCAGATGTGATTCTGTGAGTTATCCAAGCTGTAAAGCATGTGGAATTCTCAAGCCTTTTGATGGCCCATATGGACAGGAACTTTAGTCCTTTTACTTTGGGGGGATTTCATTTAGTCAGAAAAGAAAGGTTTTCTGTCCTCAGCAGCCGGAGAGAAAGAACTATGAATATAATAGTTCAATAATAAATTTTCAAATAATAAAATTTAAAGTGCAGTGTTTCCTAATATTTTCCTAAAGTTTTAGTAGAGGATAATGACATTAAAAAACAACCTGGAGACACTGGGGAATTGTACAAGGAGATTTTTTAAATCTCAGTCTCCCCACTAACTCACTATACATAGGCAAGACTGTCATTGTGCCAGAAAGAATCATAAAAAGGGGATGCAAAATAGAGCATTATATACGAATCTGCAAATGAGCTTCCCATTTATTAATCATCCATGGATCCTTCCTTCCCAGTAGCTTCAAAGTAGAATGCCATATCCAAATCTGATGATGTTCATTAAGTACAACTGTGCCAGGTGCTTCCAAGAACATCTCTGAAGTGTGTCTGAGATAACCCCTTGCCAGGCCAGTGCTGGAATCCATCTCCTAGGAATTTGACTAATGAAATGTAGTGCTCCTGTTCTTCCTTAATCTTCTGCAGGAAAACTTGCACAAAGTTTTTTTTTCGACAAGTAAAGCACACTACTTTCATGCTATTTAGTGCACACTGTGTTTTCAGTCTTCCAACGGCATATTGAGGCGCAGTTTGCTTTATTGCAGAGACAGCAACTGAGATGTTGTTTGTCTCATTTGGTATAATTTGGGTCCCTCCTTCTCTGGAGAAGCAAACAGCAGGGGAAACGCACCATAAGGATGTAAGCTCATATAGTTGTCATGTGTAGTGAAACAATCTGTGTCTTCTCACACAGCCCAGAGTTCCTGGGAGTGAGTGTGAGTGCCCCTGAACTTTGCCTTCCTAGTGTGCGGGGTGCCCAGTAATGGTAATGAGATGAAAGCTGGCAGAGAGTAAATGGCTTTTTTCCTTTACTTGATTGAAAGTTTCAGCAGGCGCACAATAAAGACACAGTTCCTTTTGCACAGTTTAACTGGGTTAAAGAAAGTTGCCAAGATGGATCAGGGCAAGGCTGGGGTTTCCGGTGGTCTTCCTGGAGCACTTCAGGCGTGGTTATCCCAGGCTGTGTTGTGGGTTTTGTTCTGAGTGCTTTGGCGTCTGCTTGTCTTCTAGGTGTTTATGTTTTGCTCTCTTCATTGAGGTTGCATTTAGAAATTTGGGGGTTACTGGCACAAGATTGTCCTTTGGGTCCAACATACTTGGAAACGCACCGCAGACCGTTATGAATGGCTCCGCTGGACGCTGCCTGTTTCGGGAATCTTCATCCAGGAAGCATCCAGGGATGTTTGTTCAGAAGTGCCAAAAACTGAGGGTGTGGGGTTTGGGTTTATTTTGTTTTGTTTTCCGTACAGAGACATTTACTATTACAAGGGATGTATTCCCAAGAGGATATTTATTTAGTGTCAATTATCATCCAGCATGTTTTTTTAGACTAGAGTGGTGAAAGGGGTTTAACACAAGCCATTTGGATTTGGGACATGTAGTCACTTTTGGATGTTTCAGGTGTCCAAAAAACATTTCAGACGTATGTTACTGAGTAGTTTAACTGAAATAGGAGAAGCAGTTTCAGTTTACACCAGCTCAGATATATACTTGGAACACCCAGTCATGAACAGGAAATTTTTTTTCCCTTAATGTTGTGTTTCTCTTCAGTATGGTCTAGAGGTGTTCACTGAGGGTTTTAAATGTTATACATTGTCTTCCTAAATGAGTTCACTTTAGGTTAAAGAAAAATCTTAACTTCAATTTCTGTGCATGAAATAGGACAGATTTCCCGTTTTCCATGTGCTGTAGCAGGCATATGATTTCAGTATTTCAGACCAAGCTGCACAGTTTTATGTTGTGAGACTTTTCCTCTCTTTTCTTGGTTTTATTTATAAGATTAAAGCTTGTAGCAGGTTTTTATGCTTGCCCACCCATGTCACAGATTCTTCTACCCTTTCATTTTTCCACTTGTCATTTATCCTTTGCAATATTTAATTATATTTTGACATGTTGTACGTTAATTTTTTGAAAAATGTGAATGTATCTTCTGCTGAAGTTTTCTAAATAATCTGCTGCTTTACTCTAACTGGACTTCTTTGCAAGAGCTGTATGTACTGGCCTCTCAGCTGAAACCCATGTTCACTGGGAATTTTGAAGGCGACCTTCCTCTGGCACTTCCATGAGACAGATCTAGAAGCCATGGACACAGGCAGGATGAGGCATGTGCATCTTAAGCTGGATATGCCAGAGCACATCTGTCAGAGTCCTGTGATTTTTATGTTGCTTGGGTTTCAAAATCAAAGTACAGAGGAGTGCAGAAACACCAAATTCTGTTTCTGTACAGCCTTGAACCTTGTTCCTGTGCGTTCTGGTGCGCTTGGAACAGTACTTTGCCATGTCCTTCTGGTAAATCTCTGACTCACTCCAAGGAAAGGGAGAAATGATTGGGAAGAGGATTTAAAGTTGCACAGACAGTGGCAATTTCACGTTTCTGAGCAAAACCAAGCTTTCTAGTCAAATCCAGCATTGTCAGCTGTAGATGTATATATTTTTCTGTCTTAAAAGCTAAGGTAATGGAAAAGCATGCTAATAAATTGGTTATGTTCCTTCAGTTCAGAATGAAGTTTAAGCTGGCATAAATCATGATCTTCATTCCTTCACCTCCTTCACCTGTGCCAGCATAGTTAGTGTAACCAGGAATGAATTTGTGCAGGGAACTGAAGGCAAAGGTACTAGAAGGGGGAAAAATGTTTAATATACACCGGATTAGTGTGCTCACTGTGACGTTTGTTCAGGGCTGACACAGCAGGTGCATGGGCGATGTGACGAGAATGGAAATGTCTAAACTCCAACCTTGTATGAAGTTTTATCCCTGAACAGCTCTCCCTTCACCCCATTCCTTGTTGCTGTTGAACAGCTTTAGTTCACAGTGGTACTTTATGTTATGGAAATAATGTTGTAAGCATCCAGTTTCACATTTTAGCTAAATGTGGTCATTTCCTATTCTTTTAATTTTGTTGTGTGGCAGAAGATATTTACGTAGGTTAATCTGTCTATAAATAAAATGTATGTTTGCAGCACAAGGGAAAGCTTCCAGATGCAGATAAAACATTAAATTCTGTGGGTTTTTTCGTATTTTTTTTCCCCAGAGGTCAAAGAGCAGTCTGCAGAAGAGGATGCCCAGACGGAAGTGGAGAGCACCAAGCAGCTAACACCAGTCCTTCAACACTCCGTGTCTGAGGAGTCCGCGAGCTCCACCGCCTCTGTGGCTGTGGAAGCCAAAACCAGGTGAGTGAGAGGGCCAGGAGGAGGAGGAGGAGGAGGAGGAGGCTGCTGAGTCAGGGGCAGGGTGCAAAGAGCTCGGGGCACAGGGCTGGGACTTGCTGCCGCTGCTTTGAAGTGCCTGGGCCTGGTGCCTTAATTGGCATCCAGGGGGATCAAGGTGAAAAGCACGTTCTGTGAGTGCTGTCCTCACACTGCTCTGGGAAACCCTTGAGTTACAGCATATTAGCTGGGTAAATTAAAGGAGTTATAAGTGATAGGAGATAAAATGTGATTACTGAAGCTTTCCTGCTGTGTAGGAAATGGTGTATTTGCAAATTTATATAAAGTTATTTTTGATGTTTCAGCTTGTCTGAGTGTATTTTCAGGAACAAAGTAAACCAAATCTCTTGTCATATCTACTGTGTTCTTCCTTGTTTTGGAATTTATAACACAGAAAATAACATTTGTATTTTTTTAACTTTTTATTAATACAAATTAGCCTAAAAGCGGTGAAAGTATTCATTATGTTATATGAGGGAAACCAGAACAAGCTGTGATCACTGTTGAAATGGTGTCACACAATTCTAGCAGAACTTCTCTGGTGAAGCTCTGATAACAGCTCCTAACCCAGTAGCAGGTGTCTCCTGCTGCAGAAGGTGCTGTTACCAGCTACCAGACAGTTACAGGTGTAATTATATTTTGACAGACTTGGAGAGAACTGTCGTCATCATTTTTCTTCCTCCTAATCCAACACAAAGCGTATTTTCCATGCACAAAAAATTACTTAATCTACTTGATGCATATATAATTTCCATGTTTTACATGCTCACAAACTTCTTAGATTTCAAGAGCTACTTTCCTTCTTACAGAAAATTCAGTTAAATAGTTCTTGTGTGTATACCTGAGTGAAATACATAAAAATTTCTGTTCTTGATGGAATTTTCCAAGGCTGAGATTAAATTGCACTAAATACATAGAGCAACTTGAACTGAGCAGCTGCTCTGCTTCATTATTTGACCCTGTTTTGGATCATTTGCAAAAATTTTAGTGCTGTTTCATCCGCTCTCTGTTCTTCTCAAGGTTACTTTTTTGCTGTTATCATGAATATTTGATTACAGCACTTGTCATAGCCATAGACTTGTTTCTTAAAAGCTGGACAACAGTCTCCTGAAAAAACTTCGGCCTGGTTCTGAGCCAGCCCTTATTTGCCCTGGCTTACTCTTCCTTCCAACTGAAAATGTTGACTTTGATCAGTCAGGATGGAATGGCTATTATGTGCTCGTTCCTTTCGCTGATCAAAGCATTAAAAAGCTGAGTACTATTAATTTTTAATTAAAATAATAGTGATCAGACTCTGTCTCTGACATTTTGGAAAGAAATGTATTGAAGAGATATGAAACAGTTAACTGGGAATCAGAGGGTTTCTCTGACCCCAGGTAATCTTGATTTCAAACTTAGATGCAGAATGGGGGTTAGTTGCAGAAGTCACTGATTTCCTCGTAGCCGTGGAAAAATGCCAGGTGTCAGGATTTTTGTGGAAGTGAGTCTTGAAAAAAGCCTCTTCTGATCTGTGACTTCGGATCAATAGTTTGTGTCATTGTCTGTGCAGTGCTGCCACTGACATTTTGTCATGCAGGGGTTGGAGGACTGAATTCTGGGGACTTGACTCCGTTTTCTTAGGAGAAAATAAAGTGTGTGAGATAACAGACACTGATAATGGTTGTGTAATGATTGGAGGAAATGTATCAAGATTTAGGATAAAGTGTGGCTCTGCAGTGCCTTAAAACTTAACTTGGGGAAGTAGTTTTAAAGCTGATTTCCAAATAATTCATACTTATCAGCTTCGTCTCTTTCTTGGTAAGCTTTTCTGCTTTATAATGTAAGTAACTTGAACTTTCTAATAAAATGGAAGAGTTTATATACTTAAAAATAGCTGTAGGATGTTAGACATAGGAGAATTATGAGAGTATATCATAACAGACAGAGCAGAAATCACCTAGAAGACAGAACGGAATCCAAGCCTCCACTCGAAGTAGATATAAGTGTAGGTGGAGCTACTTTTGCATTCCTTTTTTCAGAGTTGAGTATAAGACAATTCTATGTTTCTGTCTTTGATAATGAAGATAAAGGAATTAGAGAAGCACAGGATACAGGGCGTAAAATGAAGTCCTTTCCATGAAAAAATTAAATAATTTGCTACTGAAAAACAGTGATTTTAACATAGTAGGACATGTCAAAACTAGGATGGGGATTTCAGTAGTTGAGAGATTAGCCAGAGCTTGGCTTGTGTGATATTTTTCTCCGGATCCTTCCCGAGACTGCGGCTAAGTAAAAACATTCAAGAGAAAGGCGAGAGAGCTGGTGAATTTTGGAACCTTCCTGAGGTGGGATATGGGAAACCAAGAGAACTACTGACAGCAAGTGGGATTGGGGCAGGGAATTAAACAACAGACTCTGGATTAGAGCTCAGGAAGCAATGTGTTAAAACCCCATTAAAATAAAGAGAGTCTGAGCCATACCAGGATGGGGAGGCTGAAAGGGATGAGGCGTGTGCTTGAAAGGAGTGAGTGAATTATTGACCACATGTGGGGAGGGGCAATAACATCAAGTAAAGATAAACTCCCAAGCCTGGCAGTGGCAGGAGTAACACTGCCAGCTCCTATATATCATGAGTGTCATGGGTTTTGGAGCCTTTTCCTTTGGTTGTTCCCTTTTTTCTTTTTATAAGCCTTGTGAGAAGCTTCTGTCAGCCCGGGACTTATGGCTGAGTGGAATCCAGCTTCTTCGAAAGGAATCTGCTGCCTTGGTTTGTGCTGCCTGCAGAGAGCAGGGGAAGTGCAGCCCTTGGGGAAGGCAGGGAGCCAGGAGCCGGCTGCGACTCAGAGCAGAGCCCACTTCCACCTTCCTCCTCTGTTTCCCACATTGGCAGCCCCTGGCATTAAAAGCTAACGAGAATGGCCTAGAAACACAATTTCATAGCAGAACAAAACACCTTTTGATTCATTTTACGTTCTGTCTGCTCTCGGAGGTTGTGAATTGCATTAATTGCATGTTTTCGGTCCTTTTGCCATAATCATGAAGACAGAACATTCTTAAATAAGCAGAAGCTGAGGTTTTCACACAGCTCTTTTTGATTTTGGTGTTTTGGCCTGCTTAAATATCTGCTCTTGTGAGATTGTTGCTAAAACTACTAAAAAAAAAAACAACCCACCAAAGAACTTGGAAAACACCTTCCTTCTTTCTTGCTTCACTTGTAATTGGACAAAGCAAGTAATTTTCATTCCAGACCAATTGCGCCATTCCCTGTTATTTTGTTGCTGCTGCTGCTAAGATGAAGTCTGGAGTGTGGAGATGGAGGGCTTAGGTGCTTTATTCCATCAAAAAGAAGTGGTTGGTGAACATCAGTAGATTGTGTGAACAAAGAATGTAGTGAAAAAGTGGCAGTGAACTTCTTTATCTTTGTTCTTTTTTTTTTTAATAATCTTAAAGCACATTACAAAATTTGTAACACTCAGTGCAGCATTCAGTGGAAAAAGAAATTCTGGAGTGGCAGAGAGTAGACAGTCTGGACAGAATAATACTGTAGTGATGAAAGGAAAAGCTAGATCTCTAGGCAGGAGGAAGTTAGATAAAAGATTTAATATTAAAATATGTTCAGAAATTTGTTGAAGTTGTAAAGTCAGGCACATGTTTTGAGGAGATACCAGTATTAAGATTAATTTTGAAACTCATTATTTCTTTTCATGAACATGTACTGTGATACAGTTTGTAGTTTTTCTGAGTGTTTTTCTCCAAGAATTGTTTCTGCAGAGAATGGACCGTATGCAAGACACAGGGCATTTGAAGTCATTGCAGAGTTTTGCCTTTACATTTCCAGCTCTCTATCCATATAAGCATTTATGGGATCTTCCTCTGAAGCCAGTGATTTACATCTGCAAAGAGGACATACCATTCGTTTGTCTTCCAAAGTGAAGTACTACTTCAGCATTATATTAATGACCAATCTAACCCAGAGTGAAATGACTGATTTGGCAGGCAGGGCACAACTAAAGACCAAGACCACACACCGAAAAACGAGAAAAAAGTTAAATATTTACTGGTTTTCCATCCTGTTTGTTCATGCATTATTAGGGAAATGGTCTCAAGGAGAATCCTGTGACGAATCATTGTTAAAGCAACTTTGCCTTGGATTTATAGGGCAGGAAGGGACCTTTGGAACATTTCTTGTTCAGCTCCTTTTCCAAGGCAGTTATCTACAGCTGTCATTCCTGACACAAGCTTACATAAACTGCTCTTAAATCTTCCAGTAATAAAAACTCCGTATCTTCCTAAACAGTCCCTTCCAGTCTCTTCTTTGTTTTTACTGTTGGAACCACTTTCCTCACATCTAACCCACACTCTCCTCATTCTGGGTTTATTCCATTACTACTCGTACCATCTGCCAAGGATAATGGAGGACAGCTTTGTGCTAAAGTCTCTCATTTATTTCCCCAGCATGCTTTACCTCATAACAGAAATCCCAAATTTGTTCCTACTTTCTTTGTAGATGATGTTTGCTTGAGCTCAGATCCTTCTTGCTGGTTTGAGTTTTCTCCAGATGGTCTGTGTCTTTCTCCGAGCACAGAAGGCGTGTCACACAAATGGGGCCGAAGAAGGGTTTCACAGGCAGCCCAAATCCTGCCTTTTGCTTAGGCTGAACAATTGCCATTGTGGCCATAATGTGTTTAATGCTCTCATGTAGGACTTGTGCCTCGTGGGATTTGGCACCATAATCAGTGACATTCATGGCTGGGTCTTTAAGTTGCACAGACCTTTGTTCTATGATTTAATCTGTTCTGTAGGAAGGTTCAATCACAGAAACCATGAAGTGTCTCCCGCCCAGCATGAGCAGGTGCTCCCAGGTGCTCCAGGTTTCTGGAGTCCCACTCTCAGCCTCTCACAGATGTTCTTAGGCAGTTTTTCTGTCTCATCCCCATCCTAAGGCTGCTTGGCTGCACCTGGGTCTGCCCTGCTGCTTACAAGTCCTGCGCTGGTGAGTAGCAGGTTGAGCACTGGCAGGTCAGGTCTGATGCCTGGACAAGTTTCTGTCCTCTGGGAGATGGCAGTCAGACAGACAGAAGTCCCCCATGACTGGCAGTCTGTCAGGCCATGCTGAAGGGCCGAGGGCAGTGCTCATTACATCATGGGATGCCTGCTTTGTCAAGGGTTGCACAGATACAGGATATTCACAGACAGTTTTAAAAGTCTGGAATCTTCTGTTCCAGTGTTGAGTGAATACATCATTTTCCCTCATTCCTTCCAAATATCACCTCTTCCATTTGGGTTTTTTTTTGCCTCCACCCTTCTTTGCCAGCCTCTTGGGTTTTTTATGTTGTTGAATGCTCATATTCCCATTCTCATCGCTAATTCTAAACTGCTCATCAGTTTTAATCGTTTCAGGGTTCACTTAGTTGAGGTTTACTCTTTGTCTGTTTGCTTGATGTGCAGTTTCCTTCCATCCATTTCCAGTGGCTTCTAGACAGGTGTTTGTTACAATGGTATTTCTTCTCCCCCCTTTATCCATTTTCTTGTTCATTTCCTTGTCAGCTGTGACTGTTTTCTTCTTGCTTCCTTTGGCTATCTGTGATCTGTGTTATTTCCCACAGTCAATAGTCCAGTTTCTCCAGCACCTTCCATTTCCCTCACACAGCAAACTGTGTTGTGCCCTGCATTCCTTCCGTGCTTCCATACTGAAGCTGATGGAAAGGACAAGCAATTTAAATGGTAAAATTTGGACTCACAGCACCCCAGAGCTGTAGTTACAGAAATGATCCCTGTGAGTTGTCTCTGACCTTTGCCAGAATGATGTTCATTCACAGGGAATGGATGGTGCATATGGAGTCTGCTTTCACATAGGGACTGAGGGAGATTGGAGGTTTGCTTAGTGAAGAGAGAATCTTTGTGCTCGTAGCTTCGATGTTCTAAAGCTCTTCTGAAACACATGGGCTCTGCTGGGTGAGGATAGAAACATTTAGCGAAATGAGTTTGGACTAATTTTCATAGCGTTACAGAAATTTTATCTGTAACTTCAGATATTAATATAGTGAAACTTAAAACGTTTCTCAGAACAACAAAAGGGCTGATCAAAGATCTGAAATATATTCCAGTTAAACAATCAGGACCATTCAGTCTGTAAAAAATGTTGGAGAAGGAAGATAAGCTTTAGAATCATAGATGGAATGGGGAAGGTGGTGTACCCTGACTGTTTAGTTTCTTTTAATGCAAGAAACTGAGGGTCATTGAGTGAAACTCTTAAGGGTTAGATGCAAAATAAAAGGAGGTGATTCTTTATACAGCAGAGAGTTGTCTAGAGTGACATCCTTACCAAAGGGTGTGGTTTGCTGAAACATTAGATGTGGTCTAAAGAGCAGACTGGGCAAGCTCATGAAAGAGAAACTGAGAATCAGTGTCCAGGAATCACAGTTGACCCAGGGAGGCCCTGAACTGAACATACTGAGGGGCATGGATAGTACCATATCTGCCTCCTCTTCAACAGCTCTGTGCCTCTGCTTATGCTGCTTAGATGAAGCTTTCTTGAAAAACTGCTGTTTAAAGCCAGCTTGCTAAATGATAAATCCCAGTAATTTTCAGATAGTAAGACCCTGCTTAGTATTTGTATGAAGTTGCCTCCAAGAGAGGCTGGCACCTCTGTGTGAGCTGGGCGTGACTGTGGCTGCCCCATCCCTGCCAGTGCTCAAGGCCAGGCTGGATGGGGCCTGTTGTAGTGGAAGGTGTCCCTGCCCTGGCAGGAGGGTTGGAACTGGATGATGTTTAAGGTCCCTCCAACCCAAACTATTCTGTGTATTATATTTTAATTGCCAAGAGAGAGAATGTGGCTTACACAGACAATACTTTCTGGCCACAGAGGCATACTGAAGATTGAGGCTACAGGACTTCTTACTCTTTGACTTTTGTCCCTCAGAGGTGAAGATAACTCTCAGAATTGCATGAATTGCCACTTTTCAGGTACAATCAATTCCATTCTATTGAGGATTGTTATTTGAGAGTAGAAGTCAGTTCGCATGGACCTTAAGGAATTACCTAGAAGGCCTTGGATTAGACCTCTAAATTCACTTTTTTCAGCATTGGCATTCTGGTAGCTCCTGTTGCATCTAGGGTATGTTAAACACTAACTAAGCTTTAAACACTTGTTTAAATTAAAGCTGACACAATTCATGGTGAATGAGAACGTATTTTCTAAATTTCAAAATGTCAGTAAGATGTGTTGTTTTGGTTGTGTTTGGAGGGTAATGTTTTCTTTCTTTCAAATGAGAAGAGTATCATTAAGTTGATTATATGGCTGTAGAACTCCAGCTGTGCTGGTTTGAAGAAATTGGAAAGCAGTTATTGTCTAATGCAGTTTAATTGCTTTGTATAAACTTGTAAAATTCTTCACCTGAAGTTCATATGAACTCTGTCCCCCCTCCTTTTTTAAAAAAAAGAACTATGCTGCATAGTTAAATACTTATTTCAATCCCAAATCTCAGTAATAGTATAATAGTATCAAACCACAATTTCAGGTTGTTCTGTGATTCAGTTACCTATTGGAAGGAGACTGTGTGTCAAATGCTTAAATACAGCTTTTAGCAGAGATTTTTTTGCTTCTTTCTCTTTGTGGTGTCTCCATTTGCCCTTTCCATCCTTGTCTGTCCTTAGTATCCTTCATTGAGAAGGGTGATTTATTGGATTGTTAGTCCTGTATCAATGTGAAGCTGTTATGCCTCACCTAATGATATTTCTTCAGTAGTTTCCTTTCAAGCTTCATTTTTATTGAGGTCCAGATATTTACAGAATATTTAGGTGATGCAGAAAAGCTTCATCTGAATCTGAGTTTTAGAGTAACTTTACCTCTGTGAATATCTCACATATATTTGAATTCACACTGATGCAGATCCCCAGTCTTGTTTAAAGTCAGAAATGGGATTTTTTTCTTCACTTAAAATGCAACTTGCAGGTATTGATTGGAATTTACATGAATGATACAATGGTGGATCTTCGCGAAGGAGAAAAACACTTTACTCTTTAAATAACACAACATAAAATGAGAGTAAAGGTGTTTTGTGCATTAGCACAACTTGGCAGAGCTAAATAAATAGTAGGTCCCCTGTAGCGTTTAATTTAGTCTTTTAGCATATGTTAAAGCTACTAACAGGGTTAGGTGGAAGAAGAATTCTCAAGACCAATTCTCATCAGTTTGCTTCAGTAATTAGTAGAAATGATGCTCTGAAGTTCTGTTTTGCTCCCAAATACTCCATTTCACTATGTTGAGCTTAATTTTAATTGTGAAAAATAGATGTTAAAAACACTGTAAATTTCTGTGACATGGAGTTTGTGAAAAAGACATCCTGAAGGCATTTCCAGCATTGAGGAAAATTATTGTACAATTCCTTTAAAAAAAATTCATAGCAAAAGTGACATGATACCCTCTTCACTTTCTTTTTCAGCCCAAACCATGAATGAAAGAAATCTTTATGCTTTCAGAGTTGGGTTTCTTTTTAACTTTAGTGCAAGTGTTGTCGTGGCAAATGGCAGTAGTGATCATCTGCAACTTAGTGTTCAGTGTTGAGGCAGTGGCTATGGCTAGGGGATCTTACTGGAATTGCCATGCCTTGCATTTGCTCGAATATAATAATCCATTGTTTTTTCCTGTTTAAATCTGGTTTTAGTGTGATTAATTGGAAAAGGTGAATGCACAGCAAAACTCCTTTGGTAATACCAGTCCCACAGTAGGCTGGGAGGGATGTCAAAAAAGTTACAAGATGAGCATCCTTTAAGCTGAATTCAAGAGTTTGAATTTCTCCTGCATTGACATCCTCCCCTTTATCTCCGTGTAATGCTTGGATTCCCCTGTGCAGACTCTCCTGAAAGAAGGGCACCTTTAACACCTCTGCAGAACAGGCAGCTGCAGAATTTCCTTTAGCCTGCCATCCTCACCATTGAGTACTGAAAGCATTGGATAACTTCAAGCATCTCACTGACAGACATGCTCAGCATAGGCCACTCACTGTCTTGCTTGGCATTCAGCTGTATGGGGGCCCTGGAGATGTGAAGGAAGTTATTCCTGTGAGAATGAGGAGGGAAGACTTATTCCCCCAGCTGTATACATGGAGGTGTGGGGGCATGGCAGTGCCCCGTATCACTGCAGCTTGTGGTGCATTCTCCCCCTGCATGAAAAACAGGCAGGAGAGTGAGATACTGTTGAGGGTCACACAACCTCCTGTGGACACATCTGAAGATTTCCAGAAGCTGCACAGTGCTCACATGGGCACGAGTGCACATCTGTGAGATATGGGCCACAGCATAAACAAAATGTGTTTGCATGAGCCAGTCTGCACATCTGCTTGTTATCAAGGAGCCTTGGCTGACACAGGATAACCCAGTGCTATTTCCCAGCTCAGAAGGATCCAGGAGGGGCTTCTGCTTACTCCTGGAAGTGCAACTACAGGTGTTGGTAATCCTGATGCTAAGGCTTAATTCTGCTGAAAAATAAGTTTGAGGGACTCTGAGTTTTACCTTAATTCTCTGACTGAATATTTGCAAGCAGACCAGATGTTTCTCCTCCTCTGGTTGTGATTTAATATTGTGCAATTAGTTGCCCAATACTGCATGTGTTGAAATGAAGTTGTTTCAGTGGGAAAGTCTGTGTTTTAGGATGAGTCCTGATGGCTGTCATCAGTCAAGTAGAGGAAATAGTGACTGGTCTCCCTTCCTTCAGGATTAAGTGGCTGCAGGGCATTTTGTTATCCTTTGTCAAGATGTGGACAGGGAAGGATTATAGCACTTTAGATTCTTGTCAGGGGGTTGAATAAATTCTGTGTGAAGAAGAGACACTGACCCGATGAAATAAGAACCTGTAGAAAAGAATGGCTCTGAAAGAGTGATGGGATCAACATGTTTCTTGTTAGAAAGGGCATCCTTCAAGCAAGATCCAAATCTGGATCTCCTCCCGTGGCTCAATGGGAGCAGACATCAGCTTCAGACATGACTAGATTTTCTTCCTCTTACTGCATCCCCAAAACCAAGTGTGTCTGGTTCATTCTGAGCACAGTTTTTCCTCAGTGTTATGTGTTGAAATTTCTGTGCATTCAAATCTATGAAACCTTCTGGAATAAGGTGAGGTATAGGAACCTCCTGGTAATAAACCACCTCTGGATCTTTAAACCTTTATAAGAAAGTAGCATTTGTCATGGGAAGATAAGTAATTTAAGTTGAAGTTACAGATAATGATGAACTTACATTTTGGGTTGGAGCACTCAATATGTATCTTAAATGGAGTACTGATGAGCTGCTTCTTACTCTTTTTTCTTAGTAGCTTATAAAAAGATTTGTGACACATCGTCTCTTGCTTTTTATCCCATTTTGAATTATCCTGTTCTTAAAATATGTTAATTATGATAGCAGATCTAGGGTTTGATCTTAAGATTTGCCAGTATCTCTATTTCGTTAGCTTCAATATGAGAGCTCTTCTTGCATCACAGATTTAGATCCTCTAATTGCGTATTGACATATGGAAAGTAGATTTATAAGTACTTTCTGCAGTCCTCAGATGATAGGAAAAAATCTCTACCTTCTGCCCATACAGACATAACTTAAAATATTTACTGAGCACTTAAAGCTAAAAGGCTAACATGATGGAACTGGCCACTTTGTACAGCGTGACAAGCCAGCAGCTGTGGCATGTCAGGAGGCAGAGGAGCCTGGCTTTCCTGCAGAGGGTCTCTCCAGCATCCCAGTGGAGGCTGGGAGTTCACTGCCACTGAGTTTTTGTGGGTATCTGGCTGTGGGTACAGTTGAAGCCCCTCTGCTTGCCCCCCTGGAAAGCGTGAAACCTTTTCTTCCCCTTTGTATAATCTCTCCCCTCTATCTCAGCCCCACAGTGTCGTGGCAGTGCTCAGGGCACATTCTGTTGCTCCTGTCTTCAACTTCTGCATCCATGTGCTCACACCCTTCAGTGAAGTCTCCCCCAGCCCCCTCCCTGTGGCGAGCACCCAGTTGAGCTGCGTTCCCCAGCTCTGCTGGAGCAGGAGCAGTAGCAGGAGCCATATGATTCCTGACAGCTTCACAGCTGTCTGCACCACGCTGCAGAGTAGCTGTGAAACTCACTGCTCCTGTTGTTTCACTCCACTCTGCCTGCAGAAAGCTACTGCTGGAAGTTGTGATGCTGCCTTACAGGCTCCAGAAATACCAGCTTTACTCCTGTATGCCTTTTCAAATAATACCACTTGAAAAGTTAGTTTATTTTTTTTTTCTTAATTGCTGTTTCATATTTCTCTTTTATAGACTTTAACATTATTGCATATTTGCTATGACTGCACTTTAAAGAGCTTTGTTTATTTGTTTGTAATTATCGTCAAGTCTTCTAATGAGCAGTGATAGTCTGTCCTAACAGGATGTATGAATAATTATTTATTCCACTGTGGACAATCTTGTGTTTGTAACTAGTGTAATTTATATACCATGGTGTTGCCTGTTTAAATCTCTTATGTCTCCTCGAAATTCTCTCTAGTCTCAACCAGCATAAATAGCTTTGCTTTCCTTGCTTAGGAACTGCCTGTGAGGCCAGATCAGGTTTCACTGGCAGTCCAGTGGTTACAGTCACTGACAGACAAATAATAGTGTATTTGTTGCTCTGTCACACTGAAAGCTAGCTATAAAATAGACATATGTACTGTTCAGTGTAACAATTTTTCACTGCCGTCGCACTACCTTTATCCATATTTTCTTTGGACTTTTTTGTCTTTGGATATCTTTTCCTAAAGATTTCTGGAACATTTGCCATCAGCTGTGGGGGTTGTGCTGGCTCATGCTGGTTGTGTGTTGAGGCAGATCAGTGAGGGATGTGCAGCCAAGGCCATGAGATGAGGACAAACGTTTCCTAACAGGACCATAGGAAGGTGTAATTTCAGAACCATGAATGGGACTTACTTTATCTGCTCACCAACCTGCATGTGAAAGTGCAATCCTACCTATCAACCATCAGTAAAAGCATTTGGCTTCATTCTGGGCTTCATTTTGGCTTCATGATACACTTCTCCCTCCCTTAGCATCTGACAGTCTGGTGTCACCAGTAGTGGTAGACCAGGTTTCTTTCTTTTCCTTTCTTCCTACTGTTGCTCTCTGGTGAGAGCCAAAGGAGCCATCCCAGGGTACGATAAACCACATCTCAGCATTTTGCTGGATTCTCAGAGTTTTCTGTTCTGATCTGGAACTTTCCTTTTCCACTTTGACGTTTTTCTGTTGCTGCTCTTGTCTCTCCAGGCTGAAAAGCATAGGAGGCTTTATTCCCCCCCCCAGAATTTAGTAAATATTTTACAGCAGTTTAGCCTTAAGGTTTTCTCTTCCTCCCACTTCCCTTCCCTCCTCTCACTCACACAGCAGAGTGTCCCAAATCCAAATATGCCACCTTGGAGATGCACTGAAATCTATTTAAATGGAATCCAGGCATAGCCATGCCTCTATCCAAGTGCCTGATTCCCTGAGGCATCTTTTTGGGGTCTTTGGGGCATAAATACGAAGAAAACAGAATTGCTCATTTAAGCATAAAAAAAAAAGTGTTAAATGGCCTTCCTGTAATGCAAACTGCATTAGTTGCAGAAATTCACATTTTAAGTTTGTGGGTATGTTTATTATAGAAATATTTTTCAGTAGCTTCCATATGATGTGACACAAGGAGTGCTGTCAGAGCTGTCATTTCAATCCTGTCGCTATGTTGTGCATGTTAAAACATAATTGCAAATGGTACAGGGTATTGCAGCGGTCACAGTTCTGTAAATATAAAATTCCTCCAGTGAAACTTTTAGACATAATTTTGTTTTTAAATATTGAAGTAAATGAGGATGGTTGAATTTGTGTATGTGGTCCTTGTGTATCTGGCATGTGTGACTGTAGCCATTGCTGTGGTTTTCTCATTATTCCATTTTTCTCCATGTTAGTAAACCTTTTAGTGTATAGTATTTGCACATTGTGTTAGACATAAGCTGTATATGCTTCCAGAGAGGTGTATGTGTTGTAATGTTCTGTGTGTTCTGTAACGTTTTGATGCCTTTTAGCAAGCATGTGTCTAGACACACAGAGTTTTGGAAATTCTAATCATTTGAATATAACAGGGACATTTCTTTGTTTGCTTCGTTAATCAGGCAGTTTTGTGAACAGAAAAAAAAGTTCTTCTAATGTAACTGTTAATTAGCTGGAAATAGTGTTTCTGAATGCTAAATTCTGACACCTGATAGCACATGGGAGCTTTTATTGTCTTGTTATAAAGGGTTAAATTAGCATGAAATTTGCTCTTTGATGGGGTATCCTCTGCTGGTTTTCCCCCCAATAAAGAAGTAATGATCTTCCCTTTTACAGCGAACAACTCTGCGCCTTTTGTTACTGTGGAGAACGGAGCTCATTAGGACAAGGAGACTTAAAACAATTCGGTCCCACTCCTGGGTATATTATCCCATGGAAAAACCAGCCTTTAAATAAGAGTGAAGCCAGCGACAGCACCGATGGAGCTTGTGAGAGAACTCCAAGGCAAAACTCAGTGCCGCGCAAACAGAGAGGCCAGAAGAAGTAAGTCTGTCCTAAAATAAATATGTAGATGTTTTATTATGCACAAAATTCAGGGTCATTACTGGTTCTGTACTACAATAGGCAACTAACTTGTATTTGTGTAAATGTGGGGTTTTAATATTAATAAATGTTTGTAAGGGGAATCAACACATTAAAAAAATCTAACTAAAAAGAGAACCCCAGAGCAACCAACACATGAGCAGTATAGCAGTGGCTGTCTCTTCTACTTTTTAAAAATGGGTTTGTTTCTTCCCCAAGTGAGAATCTTCACTCTGGAAGAATGCAGAAAAGAGACATAGCTACCGTAAGGCACAGATCTGCTTGTGATGCTGAAGTAAAAGTGCACATGAAGGGTGGAAGAGGATGGACTTTTGACACTTCATGTGTTGTGGAGTAATGAGCAGCCTCTGCCCACCTGGTTAGAGCCTCTCCTCTTGCCCCCCCAGCGCTGGCTCTTGCTCTCGTGCCAGTGCTGTTGAGGGCACACAGGAGTGGTTCCTGCCCTGCAGGAGTGGGGTTTGCTGGCAGCTCTCCCAGACAGGGGGGTTTGGTTATGTCCCAGGGCCTTCAGTGATTTTGGAGATGGCAGAGGCCCTGCAGTGGAGATTTCTCAGTACATGGTGTGTCTGGTGATGGGTGTGTCTGGCGCTGGGATGGGACTGATCAGAGCCATGGCTTTATGGGCGCAGGGCTCCGTTCACAGGGGACTTGTGTTGGCTTGGATTCATTCACGGTTGATGGTGAATGTGGGATCACTCAGTGTCTGCATGACAGAGGGGCTGCAACCCTACAGAAACATGAAGGGAGCCAGTGACGATGCAGGGCTACAGGCCATGGCTGTGGGATGGGCCATGCGGGGTTGAGGGTGGTGAGGGGCTGTG
>VYXD01005472.1:98501-270752 GCA_013397195.1 Hylia prasina
CAGTGTGGGGCAGGGATGCGGGGCTATGATCCAGGCAGTGACATTGTGGGGCAGGGATGCGGGGCTGTGATCCAGGCGGTGGTGGCAGTGTGGGGCAGGGATGCGGGGCTGTGATCGGGGGCAGTGGTGGTGTGGGGCAGGGATGCGGGGCTATGATCAGGGAGGTGGTGGCGATGTGGGATGTGGGGTTGAGGGCGGGGTGATGATGCGGAGCCACGGGTGGTGCACAGACCGGACACTGGGGGAATTGGCTCCCCGCCGGGAAGGGGAACAGTGAGGGAGACGGCTGCCGGCTCTGCAAACTCCTCCAGTCAGACCTGTCCGTGGCTGTGCTGCTGCTGCAGAAGCTGCTCAGACTGTTCCACCCTCGCTGAGGATGCTTGGGTGTGCGTTGTACATTTCTGTCGTCGTGCTGGTGGTAGAAAAGCATACTCATGGTGTAATTCTGGTATCGAAAAGTGTCTTTTCTTAAAGGTAATTAAAGCAACACCCTTGTCTCAGGCTGTATTCTATAGGTATATGAAATATTATTTTCAGAAAAGTGTATGGTAGGTGTTTCTGTGCAGGGTGAGATTGAAGAGTAAATTGAGAAGTTCTGTAAATGGATTGGTTTGATATTGTGAGAAAGCTTTTTTATACAGAAAAATCCCTTGCCAGTTGCGATTTAGTTTTTCCTAAAGATCCTTTAAGCTTCGGTGTTGTGAGTGTTTGGTGTTAGAGGAGGCTCCACTGTCATGGGGGTGAAGCACTGGCATAGGCTGCTCAGAGGAGTTGTGGATGTCCCATCCCTGGAGGTGTTCAAGGGCAGGACTTTTAGGGCAACTTGGGATAGTGGAAGATGTCCCTGCCCATTGTAGGAGGGTTGGAACGAGATCCGTACCAACCCAAACCATCCTGTAGTTCCAGTGGATGTGAATGATGTTCAGGAACCAGTGTTGTCAAACTTAAGCACATAGTGCTTTTTTAAGGAGGTGTTAAATGCTGATAGTGTCAGAATTAATAGGTTTTGTTGTATATGTTTTTTTAAATTTTGCAGGTCATGAAGATACTATGTAATAATAGAAAACTTCTAAGATTTCTTGGGTGGTGCAAGAGAGATGTTACTCTTTTCCCCATAAACTAAGGGGCTCTTAAATGTATGTACACCTGCAATGGCTGAAGTAAAGCTTGGTTTTCAGGAAAGTAAGAGTTATCACAGGTTAAAATTCCAGTGGTTACTGTATCTATTGACAAATGCATACAGTTGAGTTAATAGCAGAGAGTAATCAAGTTCAAAGAACTTTATGGAAAATGCAGCACCACCTCTCCTACCAGTTGTTGAGGCATCAGTGATCAGGTCTCTTATCAGTAGGCCTAAATACACACCCTTAGATGTCCCAGATATTCTTTAGCCTGTGGGAAATAAAGGCAGAGTTGTTGCTTCTGGGTTTTTTTTTAGATGCAGTAATCTGAGTTGGGTGAATTGTTTTCTGTTGAGATTAGAATTTGGGGAACAAATTAATAACTAGTTGTAAACTAGTACAACATAGTAGTCTTTATATCACTCCATTTTTTAATCTCCCCCCCTCCTTTCCTCCAGCTCATCCCCACCTTTTTTTTTAATATCAGATGGCATAGTATGACGGTGTTTATTTCCAAACAGATTTTGAAGTCCTGGTCTTTTTTCTACCTTCCCCCCATAGCTGTAGTATTTTCTGTAGTCACCTCACCTCTGAATGTTGTTACCACCTTCTCAATTCCAAGGGTTGGGCAAGTTTTATTATCAAACAGAATCAGACTTAAAGAAGTGTGTGTGTTGTGAAGAACTGGAAGAGCAGGCTTGTTTACTGAACAGGAGCGTTAACTGGAAACTATTATTGGGGAAAATGTTGGGATAAAATATAAGGAAGACTTTTGTTCATGTTGATTTATATTTTATCATATTAGGAAGAAGTTCTACTCGCCACAAGTTTTGGATCGTTTGTGAGTTTTGCTAATTGAACAAAGAATGTGGTCACTTCTAAGTTTGTTTTTCTGCTTCCTGATACAGGTCTCGATCGAGTATAGCATCGTGTACAAGTGTAAGCACCCAAACTGCTTCTGACGATCAGGTTGTCAAATTCTGGGATGAACTCAGTTTAGTTGGCTTACCAGATGACATTGATGTTCAAGCCTTATTTGAGCCAACAGGTAAGATCCATTGGTTTTGGGTCCTTTTTCTCCCTGTCCAGTAGCAGTACAGTAGCCACATGAAGTGAAGTCTTGCAGCTGTTGGGTTTTTGTGTTTGTCAAGTCTTTGATGGTGCTTTGGTAGCTTTTGCCCGTGTCAGGTTGTGGTTTTGTAGTCTTCTCTCCAGAAAGGAGCATCTTCAGCTTTGTGTGGGGGATCTGCTGCTGAACTGATGTTCAGATAGTAATACCTTCAGTAGCATGATTCTGTTTTGGGCAGGAAAGGGAAAAGGAATGAGGCACAGCTTAATAAAATTCTCAAAAATCTTAATCCTGTGATGTTACCTGATCTCCTGCTGCAAATGTTATTGGAAACAATGAAATAGAAGATTTAAAAGAGCAGAATCATTAGAGCAGTAGAGGCATAATGCACATGTATGTTTCCAGAATCTGCAGGTTTTCTGTCAGGAAAATGTCTGGTTTATCATCTTCTCTTTCATTTCAGTTGAACTTTTTTATTAATTAAGTTATTAATTACTTTTTCAGAAGGCATCTCTGTCCAAATACTTTGATGCCCGTCGTCCATTCACATATTTTGCTCCAAAAAATGGAAATACATTTACATAATAATAAAAATGTCACTCTTCCATGAGTGTGGAAACTTATTTCAAGGTCTAATTAAAAAAAAAAAATCCAACGATTTTGTTTAAATAGTTTTATTATAGTGTGTGTATGTGGGTGGGTGTAGATTTATCAATCTACATTTTTAAAGTTGCTGTTATTTGTAAATGGTTCTTCCCAAACCCATACAGAGATTTTTAGGATTTTTTTCTGTTGCTTGAATTACTAAGTTGGCCAATACCTAATTTCAACAGCTAGTGTAAACCATCATTTCTAATTCTTGTATAAAGCCAAGAATTCCTTTGTAAATGCATAATTTACATTGTGTTTCCCAGAATTGAATTAGAAACTTTTTGTAACAGTTACCTGTTGAATTCTACAAATTCTGATTTTTTTAGTTAGATAGGTGTATCTCTATACTGTGTTTGTTGTATTGACACAATTTTCTCAGTCATTTATAGAAGTTGCTATTCATGCTGTATTCGGAACTTTTAAACACTTTGTGTAGACTCCTAAAGCATCATATGAGCATATTCTAGATGAACATACAGATATCCATTCCTGGGGAATCATAAATTAAGAGTACAAACTTAGGGAAATGTTATCTACAGTGAAATATAAGGTCAGATGGAACTCTGTGTCATACAAGCACTGAGGGTAGAATCAAAGTCAGAGAATGCTGTGCACCCCCATGCTATGATTATATGATCAGGTATTTGAAAATTATAAACAGATAAAAAAGGGTGTGTTGTATATAAAAGAAAACTGCAGTGTTTTTAGTGTCTGATAGTAATTGCCATATATTCAGTGCATGATAAATATGGGCTTTCAATGTTGCAACAAGAAACAAAAGGGAAGAAGACTTCTCTGTTTTTTCTGGCATGTATTTACTGCCAGAACTGAGTTCCATGCTTGGAGGAAGGGCTTGACAGAGCTGTCCAACCCTTTCTGTCTCTGCACACACCAGGTCACTGCTGGGCTCATCACCGCTGTGCGGAGTGGTCCGTGGGAGTCTGCCAGACTGAAGAGCAGGTATCGCTGAACGTGGACAAAGCTGTTGTCTCAGGGAGCACAGAAGTGAGTAAAAACACGTGAATGCTCAAGTCTGTAAGAAAAATGGGTGGGTAGGGTTGATAAAAAGGCAAATGCAATATAAAGTGTGGCTAAAAATATCCACGTGTGGAGCTCTGAGCTCCCATTTATAATAAAGTTTCCTTGGTCGTTGTGCTAAAAAACTTCCATTGCAATTTATTAAAAAGTTTTACAGAGTTGCACAGAATAGATCATTAATTAGTTTTGAGGTAGCTAGAATATTGGAAGAACCAGACTGACCAAAACAAATTAGAGACAAAAGAAAAGGTGAATTCAATTAGCAAATAGTCTGGTAGGCAGAGGAAATATTTACTGTGCCACTTTATATCCTGAAATTATATGACTCAAATACAGTAAAAAAATTTCTGTTACTTTCATGCTAGTTTCAAAAAGCAGGTTAATATAAGAAAGCCAGTGCTTGCCATTGATACTCTAAATACTCACAGAAATACACAGATAAATATTTAATCTTTTAAATTGAAGTGGTAATGTCTTTGGAAAAGTAAGTGCCTTTGAAAAGGATGAACTTGTTCTGGTGTCATATTCTGGTACCATTTTGAAATATTAGAGATGTATTTCACATTGGTTTTGCCACATTTAGTTGTATTTTTTGGTCACATTTAATAATGCCTAAGAGGGATTTTTAATAATTTTATTATTTTTTATATTAAATCATCCATGCTATAAACAAATCTTTGTAATTTTTGGTGGTTTTCGTATGGTTATGCTTTGGCCCTTTTTCATTTGAGTCTTCTTGCTTTTCATGCATTATAATAGAACAAAAATATTTGGCATGAGATACCAGTAGATGTTCTCCATCATTTGGACTAAAAAGATGCTTTACATCAGCCTTTCAGTACAAGCCATAGAATACAGCTTTCTTTGCACCTTCTTCTCTTCATATTAAGAAACTGCTTTGTTTTGAATAATTTATTTAATTTCTGTGTTTCTGCTTTCAAAATAAGACTATTCAAAATCAGTGAACTTGCAGTATGAAGTTCTAGATGAGCTTGAAAATGTTAAAACATTTGTGTGTATGCGTATGTAGGTATAAAAAACAACAGTAAGAATTGAAAGAATATTCAAAATTGAATACTTTCTTTTTAATCTCACTGCTGAAAAGGTTTTGCCCCCTTGTTTTTGGCTTACAATTGTTTTGTGATCAGCTCATTCCTGTCTATAGTCATTTATTCTAACAGAAATCCTGGTTGAGCTGTTCAAGTTTGTGTTTTGTTGTATTGAATTTTATCCTTTTTTCATTATTTCAGTTTCATTTCTTTCTTTCCAGTACCTTGCTCCTCCCCTGTACTCAGGGTGATGGTGCCTCACCTTTATGTCCTCAGTACCTTTTTGAGTTTTGCATAGACGTTTACGAGGGAATTACTTAACTGCAGATTTTTTGAAGAATGAACATCTCTGGTGTTGCAGTTTCCATTTTGGCCCCGTCTTTTCATGTGCTCCACTGAATCTTCCCTACTGATCTTTTCAAATTCTGCAAGTAATCTTTAGATCCCCCTGTTGCACATGTTTCATGGCAATGAAGAGAGAAGAGAGGAGTTTGAATCGAGTGCCATTCTGTGTATTTTCTATTCACTCTTTGCTGAAGCCGTTGAGAAACTTTCTTTGTGTAGTCCAGCAGTCAGCCAGCAAAGAATGACGCTGATTTGGTTATTCTCTTTTATCCTTCTTGTGATATCTCCAGGGAGAGCTGAGTCTAGGCACAACTGTGATTCTAGAAGAACAGCTAGATGGAATTGGACTTCTTTATCTCACTATCACACCAGGAATTTGTTTGCTTTTTATTTTATTTTTTCTTCGAAAAATAAGGACCAAACTCTTCTGTAGTCCTCTGTTCCTGAACACAGAGAAGTGTCGTGATTGCTCAAGGAGTTTGTGTGGAACTGGCTTGGAGCCCAAGTAAACCTATGTTTGCTTGTGTTCAGGCTGTAGTGCTTGGTAGTAACTTTTCCACTACCTTTTAACTTGTTACTGAGATTAAGAAGGAAGAAAAAAGTACAAGGTCCTGCTTGTCCTGTGTGGTAGTGGAAAAGCTCATCTTTGTGCAAATTAATTTGAAAAAGTTTAGAATGAAAGGTGAATTAATTAATCGAAAGAATGTGTTTGTGTTTGCAGCGTCTTGTGCTTGTTTTCATTTGGGCTTCTTTCTAATGGGAAGCCCTGCATTTTAGAAGTTCTGTTCAGATGTTCTGAAATCTGTGGGCCATGCAAATGCAACTATGTGCTCAGGGCATACAGCAAAATAGTTTAAATAAAACCAAGCTGTAGGCTGTTTCCTCTGCTTGCCACCAAATTTGCTTTGGGTTTGTTGTTGTTTGCTTGGTAGGAGATTTCTGTCTTCTTGGAAGTCCTTTTAGCATGAGGAACTGGTTTGTGATGTGGTCTGCAGCACTGACATCTTTACTGAGAAAGTACATTTTCTTTTCCTTCTGTTCATGTAAAAATGCATATTTCAAGTGTAACCAACTTTTGATAATATAGTCCATTGGTTGAGGTCTTTTTGGTTTTGGAGAACATTTCGGGCCTGTTCTTACCTTGAGGGGCTCTTTAATTTGTAGGCTACATTCATGTTTCTCATTAGTTAGGCTGCCTATTGTTTGCAAATCTGCTTTAACTGGATATGACAGTGTTTCTTATTACTCTGTTTACCAGTTGAGATGTCCATTTGGCTTCACTGAATTTGTGATTGCATTAGTAAAGCTTGTGTGGACATACTTCACTGACCTGTTCCAAAATACATATTTTTATCCATTTTTGCCTTATCCTGGGCCCTTGTTTGCTGAAGGTGTAAAACATAGCACTACAGAGATCTCAGAATCTGTGAATGTCTCACAAAATACCCTGCTTAGCATGTCTTTCTTCTCCAGTTCATTTGATTTGCTCATTGTGAAGGCCTGGCAAAGGCACCTGACCAGCTTGTTTCATGTCTGTGTCTAGACAGAGGTGGATTCTTTGTCTTTCTTTCAAAGTCTGGGGTTTGCCATTCTTCACTATTCATGAGTGCACACATCTCATCTGTGAGGTGTTTTGAAATCCCGTGTATCACGTTGGTTTGTGACAAGGGACAAAGAAAAGCTGGAATGTACAGTCAGATTTGTGGTGGAGGTGCCTCAGTTCATCTCATTGCTTGTCTTGCTTATCTCAGCAAGGGAGAGTCATGGGTTTTCTCAGAAACTGCTTTCTAAGTTTAGGAGGTCATAAGAAAGAACTGGTGATCTTGGTGACAAACCTAGTGCCAGAGCTTTTCTCAGGGTGACTCCTAAGCATTCACCTCATTATCCTGGTAGGGTGTGTAAGGCGGAGCTTCAGCACCCCAATGTGGCAGCGCCTTCCCCCTCTGCTGGTTTGGGAGTAATTTTGTTTCAAGGTTTGGAAAAAAACAACTCTACAAAATATAAATGGGGGAGACACGAGTTCCAGTGATTTGTTTGATCCAAAACTTAACTCAATTTTCTTACCATTCATAAGTATTTTGCTCAATATATAACATTCACCATAGTAAAGAAGCTGTCATGTTGTCAGCTTCAGGAAGATAGACTTTATTGGTGTTTCTACAGATACTTAGTCTGAGATGCAAAACCAACGTGAATTGTAGACATAATAAGATAAACCAAGCAAAAGAATCTGATCCAACAGAAATTGGAGTTTTTTCCCTGGAAAAAAATAAAATAGATGTGGAAAAGTGGAGTTTACAGCTTTTTCTTGTATTTCTGGTTTCAGTCTTATACTTTTGAAACTCTCTTGCTTTTTGATATTTGGAAATGTGAACTTACATATCATGTGAAGAGTAGAGGCCTTTAAGGCTTGCATTTATTCAGCTTTTAACAAGACTGGTTCCTGAACTAGTGGTTCCTGAAATATTTTCTGGTATTTTTAAATAATACTTTATAATTTTGATGTTTATTTTGCATATATTGAGTAGGTTGCTGTTTGTCTGCAGTCAGCTGAGGAAAAATAAAGTTTGCCAATTATCTGCCTTACATTGTCTAGCCATAGCTACTGTGTGTGCTACAGAGTCCCAGATAAGGTGGACCGCTTTTTGTCCCCCATATGTAAATAGTTCAGAGAGTGAGTTTAAGGAAGTAGATAATGTGTTTAAGCTACTTTTGAACAAACTGGGCACAAGAAAGGAATGCAAGGGTAACTTTCCCAGCCAACTTTCTCCTCTGATAAGATGTAGGAAGCAGTTTCCAAGTTTTGGGAGAGTTTGTCAAGGACACAAAATTCAAAGAAAACAGTGTTGGTGGAAACCAAGGAGGAGGTTCCTATCTGCTTGAAGACTGTATAGGAGAAACATCATAGTAATGAAAAGTCTGTTTTAAATGCTTTGTTCAAGACTTGATTCTAGCAGGATGCCTACCAAGCTAGATCAGAAAGAAATAAGGTGAGGGTAAAGATGAGGAACACATTTATACATCCTTTCAAACTGTCCATATTTTGAATGTATCTTCATCCCTTAGTCTCAGTGCACTTCTTATCTTGAAAATTGTCCTTGTGTTTTGTGGTGTGTGTTTTATTTGTGCTGCTCCAAACTGAAAAACAGTTGGGCTAAAATGACACTTCCTTTTGTTATTCCTTGTATGTAAAAGTGAGCATCAACATCCTAATGTCCTGTTAACTTCATACACAGGGGAGGATTGTGCCCATTTAACTTCAGCAATTTTTCAGTTGGTTTTACTTTTTGCTGAGAAAAGCTGTGTGAGAAATGGCTTAGATGACAGAGTCCTGAATGTAGGGATGGTGTTGGCTTTGTGTGTGTCACAGCCAAGCTGAACAGAGCATGGAGATGTGGGGCTTTTCTAGATAGCATGCAGGATTTGCAGTTCTTTGATGCTTTAAGAGCTCCCTTATTCCATTTTCATTACTGGAAGAACTACTAATTCTTCAGAGAAAAATGCATGAAGAGAATGCAATCTATCATAATTTATACCATTTCTAGGCAGAGTCCTCTGCATTTGCCCGTTTCTCAAGGATGAGCTTTGTAACACGATACTGAAGGAACAGTTCTGGTATTCAGAAGTTCCTTTCTCAGCCCTTGAGTTTTTTATGGAGCTTTTGCACACAACGGGCACTTGGCTTCTCCTCATGTCTCTTCACTACAGCTTGGGAGGGACTACCTGGCTGCTCTTGGGAGTGGCTTCTGATTTTATCTTATCGAGGTTTTTTTTCCTGTAGTCGCTTTTGTCCTGCAACTGAGGAAGTACTGCAGGAAGTTTTCTTCCACAATAACATCTACTTTTTTTTATGGGTTGCTGTCTCTTAGAGAACTCCAGCATGGAAAGTGCTAGAGAAAGAAAGACTGGAGAAATAGTGACATACATTTCACCACAAAGACAACTGCATGTGCTTTTGGTCAGTTTGGTAGTTTCATTCAGTTCCTGGCATTTTTAGACATACTGTAACAGTTCAGCAGTGGGGTCCATGGGCTATTCAAGTTTTCCATTAATTTCCCTGTTGTTATTTGGAGTTTCTCTAGAGATCTGTAGCTGTTTTCCTGCTGATGAGGGTAAGCATTGTTTTTAAAGAACCTTACTGACTGAGGGCACTTTACAGATAGTTCAGCACTAAAATTATCTTCCATGATTTACTCTTGTTTCATAATGGTTTGGATTTTGGTCACTTAAAACCAGATCCTTGTTGTCTTGAAGAATGTGAATTGTTCTTAGAGCTTGCAAATGACATCAGAAAGCCTATGTCAGTTGTTTTATAGCTGTATTTCCCAAGTTCTGGAAAGCAGCTGTGGTATCTTAAAATTATCATAGTTGGCTCTGATTTACATGTGTAGTTCTTCTAGAACACCTTTGTACACCATAAATGTCAGTGTAGCTTTGGTAAATCATTCAAGTTACAGAGCTGCCATGGACCTCTCAGTGTTCAGATTTTTTGCAGGTCCAGCAGTTTGAGAACAGATATTTGGTGTTTAATAAGATCTACAGCTTAATTCTCATTAGCATTGTCAAGTGAACAGTGATAATAGTATTCTTTCATTTGAACCAAAGTAAGTTTTACCTTAACGAGAGTTGCTCATTTGAGGTCACAGAATCACTGAATGATTTGGGTTGGAAGGGATGTTTAAGATCATCCAGTTCCAGCTCCCCTGAAGTGGGCAGGGACTCTTTCCAGCCAGGTTGCCCAAAGCTCCGTGTAGTGGGAAGAGAAGGGGGAATGGCTTCTAACAGAGAGTAGGTTTAGACTGGATTTAGGGTGGAAGCTGTCCTTTACTGTGAGGGGGGTGAGGATTGGAACAGGTTGCCCAGAGAAGCTGTGGCTGCCCCATCCCTGGATGTGTTTGAGGCTGGGTTGGATGGAGCTCTGGACAGCCTGGTCTGGTGGAAGGTCTCCCTGCACCTGGCCGGGGCTTGGAACTGGATGATCTTTCATGTCCCTTCTAACCCAAACCATTCGTCAACTCTATGATTCTGATTTTTCTTCAGCAGTGAAACATAGAACAGAAAAATGTAAATTACAGTTCTGACAGAAGAATTTTGTTACCGATCAAAACACAGCACCTTTGAAGCTACAGACTTAAGGACTCAGCTTTCAAAACAGTTTCCATTTCTCCAGTTGTCTGGTAGACCACATTTTCAGAACAAAATAAACTATATTTCTCTAAATCCCTGCTGGTATTTAAGACAATGAAGTAAATGTGAATTAAGATATTTGAGATTCTCTTCTTCTAGTACATTTTTGTAATTATTTTGGCACCTAAATTATGGACATCTTGGGATATAATTAGACTCTCCGCTTGTATGTAACTCTTCAGTGGTGTATTTAGAAGTTTGTAAGGATTACTGTAAGCTAGACTGATCTGTCTGAATAGTTAGAGTCACAAAATGAGAGGCAGTAACACAAGGGAAATATGTGGCTAAAGTAAAGGCTAAGCACTTCTGGTGATTGAAGGAAATTATTTTAATTTTGAATTTGATATTTATTGAGAAAAAACCCTTCGTTTATTTTCCTAGTCTTTCTGACCTAATTGTTCACCTCTGAATACTTTGTTACTTGGGCAGGTCTGGGTACATGGCTGTGGGAGAGCTAGTTAGAAAAGGTTAATTGTTGCAATGTAATTGAGGTTTATTGAGTGAAGAGCTGGTCTGTTTTTTCTTTCCCCACCATTTGTTAGATGGATTGATACTTCAGATTTGTACTATGTGGTGTGAGATACTCTGTTATCATTAAGTAACTTTCCAAGTCAGCCAGCCAGTGGAAAAAATAAAGGTATACAAAGCTACAGTATTAAACTGAAAATATTTAATTAAAAACTTGTTTCTAAAATAATCTGAGAAATATTAGGCTTTTCCCCTAGCCAACATTTCATTTAAAATAAATACAGAATTTTTAAGTAATTTCCCCATAATTAAACATTTTTATTATTAATATTCCAGTAAAGCCAGTAGTATGCTTCAGCCTGTTATGGTCTTTGGGATTTTTACAAGTGGAAAATTTTATTAGGAATATGAAGAAATACTTAGTTCAAGACTATATGACACATCCAATTTAGCACTTTTTAAAATTAGCATCTCAAGAAACAAAAGATGTTCCTTTCTTTAGAGACACTGATCTGTTTATGTGCTAATGTACAGTAGAGTGTCAGTATACCAAATATCAGGAAAGTGTTTGATTTAGAGCTTTTTCTGGGTACTTATTTGTGGAGTTTGATTCTTATCAAGTGCAGATACTTAAATGTCACTTTCCAGTCTCTGTAGTAGTTCCTTGTTTGATAACCTGTTATCAGTGTGATTCTGACCTGTTACCTGGAAGAAGGAGCACATGGTGATGTGAAACTTACTTAGCTATCATTATTTTTTTATATTTTCTTCATCATGTTTATTGTATTTACAAGAGGAGGGCAGCCTTTAATTTGTGAATCTCAGTTTGGAGAAGAATTTGTCTTCTCAGATGACGCAGAACAAAAGATGCACATTTTTAAACAAAATTCTTTTGAGATTTTTCTTTTGATGTGCTTTGTCACGAACCTTCTGTGAAATAACATCTATGCTTGGATCCTTACCTATTTGTTTCCAAGTTATGAGAAAAAAATACTGTGAATTTTTGTGCAGATCAAGTGGTACTGTCAGTGCACATTGGAACTCACTGCTTAGAGTAAAACTGTGTTTTGTTCCTTATTTGGGCCATAAGAACCAAGTTGTAGAGCCTACCCTTGCCAGGGACAATGACCAGCACATGGATTCTTATATATACGTTTTAGGCTTAAGTAATCAACTTCTTTTTCACAATGAGACAACCTTTCATAAACTGTCACTTCTTCCCAGCACACAAATACATTTTCTCTTACTTCCATGGCTCTGTGTCCCCTACAGTTTTGCATATCTGAACAGAAGCACAGAGTCGTTTCTGGCAGGTGACTCTACCTCAATGATCTTTCCCATAATAACTGCATTTGTGGAATACAGCAGGAAACAAGAGAGGAAAATACTTGGGTTACTTAGGCAGCACTAAGTGACTTTCCTTAAGATGGTTTGTGTGGCTTGACCTAGAGGGGGAAATGTTTGATTTTTCAGCCTGATCCATTGTTTTTCTCTCCCAGCGCAGTGGTGCTGCTGGGTTCCTGCTCTGGAGCCAGGAGGAGGTTCCAGGGACCTCACCCTGGGAGCGCTCCCGTGACACTCAAGTAGGAAAGCAGAGTCAGCCTTAGAGTTTTCAGTGTGAGTTTTTTCAAGCTGAATGCTTTGAAAAATGCACTTTTCTTGAACTCCAGACGTAGGATAGGTGGGTAGCAGAATTGGGAGAGAGATTGTGGCTACAGAAGCGTTTCTGAGAGGGTTTTGATGCTGAATAGGTGATAGGCACTGAGGGCAGGCTGAGGTGTAGGAACCAGACAAAATGGGCTGGGGGCACAGAAAGACACTGAGAAACAGCAACAGCCTAGGAATGAAAGCCGAAGAGCCTTGCTGAGAAACATGAAAGGGCCTGTGTTCCTGGAGGAATTTCCAGTGCAGGTTTCCTTTATTCGCTAACATTCACTGAAATAATTTACTGAAAGCTCTGAAGTGAAATTGTTCAGTGTGTGTTCCAAACTGCTGAAGTGTGTTTCACAAAGACCTTTTCTTCCTTTTGCATGACTTGAGTAGAAAACCCTTTTTTTCATAATATGTCAAAAGAAATCCTCTTTTTTTTTTTTCTCCCCCCACTTCCCTTGGTGTATTTCATACATGTTACTCTGAGCATTGACACAGTAGTTCACTAACATTCCATTGCAAGATTTTATAATCTGGGGGGAGGGTTACCTGTTAAAACCAGAGAGAACCTGATCTCTGAAGAGCAAAGAAAACTAACTGTAGGAAAATCACACTGTCTTTCCAAACAAGAATGTACCTTCATATTGCTGGTGGGAGTGATCCATTTTGGGGCTTTGCTGTAGAAAATGAGAATGCAAATACTTGGGCTCTCCCTTTCTCCTGCCTTTCTGTGCTCAGCAACAATGGCATAGCCAGTCCTTCAGTGTCTACAAAACAGAGAAAATGTCAGTGGAATGCCCCCAAACTCTGGATGTGGAACAAGGAAATAAAATCTCATTTTAAAAATGTATGAAAATATTAACAAATTTATTTAAATTATTATGCCCTTAGTATTTTCAGCAAATAAGAAAACTGGAGCTCTGTATATATTTAAAAAGTCAGGAAACCACACCCATCTCTTAACCAACATGCCAGCAGTAAGTTCATAAAAATTTACGCAAGAAAGTGTGGCAGTACCACCAATCTCCTCAGTTTTGTAGGTGTGTTAATACAACATTTTCCTTTTCCAACCTTATTACCACCTGACTCATGGTTGCTTCTGATTTAAATATTTTATATTCAGTCTTTTCCATAGCCAATCTGGGGGTTTTTATTGTTGGTGCTCAAGGGTCTAATTTTGCCTTTTGTGTGATGGTTATATTTATGAAAAAAGACTAATCAGTCTTTTGGAGTTAATATTGGTTAGTTTCAGTCAAGGACAGGTCCTCATTATTCTTTGAGCATTATAGAAATAAAAAGGCCTCTTCAGCAGCTTTCTCCTTAATATATAGCACAGGAATAAAAGGAAAAATACCTCAGTGGGGCTAGTAGGTGTATTTGCTCAGCTGTAGCATTGTTTGCTTAGTGTTACACAACTGACTCTAATCTAGGTTTCACAGCAGTTTCCCTTTTATATAGTATTTTATTTAAGCATGTCTGTTAAATTTATCATGAATGTGAGTCACGTGGGTGGTTTTTTTTTTGAATGAGAGCTTTACAGTCCAGACTCTCTAATGAAATTAGAATTGTAAAGGGCTTCTGATTATTCCGGTCAGAAGAGTCTGAGGTTTTTTCCTGATGAATATAAATTATATTGTGGCTTTTCATTTGGTGTTTTCACCCATCTTCAAAAAAAAATCTTAAAAACATGCTTTAAAACTCAGGAGTACTCATCTTAGTCTGTTGGCATCAGTTTGCTTTTAAGCACTAGCCTAAAAACTTCTTCTGAGATTGGTGTACTCAGCAGCTCGCAAAATCAAACCATTAGCAAAAAATAGTTTTGAACTCCCTGAAGATTTTGTTATTGACTTCCATTAGTGTAAGTCCTGTCCCAGAGTTGCAGATTGGGCATAAATATTGCAGACATCAGTATGAAGTAGTGCCATTAATGCAGGTGTCATTGAGTGGGTTTTTTTAATAACATGGAGCAAATCAGGCATGAGAGAAGCATCTTAGGAATCATCACAAATGTGGAACAACTGCCCTTCCTGTGCAAGTGCATCACCTCAGTGGGAAATACAGACATTACTTACATTAAAGCTATTTTTCCTAATAGGCCACTGTTGATAGTCATTTATTTATGTGAAAGAATTAATATTGTTTATTTTCATGTATATAGTCATCCTCCCTATTCTGCAGATCTCACCGGGGAATAAAAAGTAGGCAGACAATAGTAGGTCTGCTACCAGTATGAATGTGTAGGTGTTCCATCAGTCATAGTCATGATTAATTATAAGAATCCTATTAAAGAATATTAATTGAAGAATTGATGAAGTGGCGTGTTCTCAAAGCAGCACTTCAGGGTTTTGGGGTTTTTTTACCAGTGTGTTTTCAGTGATATTAATGATTTCCCTCAAAGATGTCACTTTCTTCTTCACTGCATCAGGGAGGGAAAACCCTAAAGTAGCTGTTATGAAATAAATAAATATTTATTTCCTGAAGCATCTAACATGGGTAAAATTACTTGATAGGCTATATTGCAGTGTCATGGTCTCACTTCAGATACATGTATTCACTCTGCAATCTAGACACTCTTTTTTTGTGAAACTGTGCTTCCCCATCTAGCCTTTCCCTTTGCAGTTTTTAATTTATACTATAATATTTTCTTTCTGTTCAAAAAACTTTCGCCCACTCTGCATCAGTATGAAATTGCTTTGCAAAGAATTAGGAAGAATGAGAGAATCTGCAGAATGAATAGTGAATCTGAATCTAAATACCCAATCCAACCAATTATCCAAGCAAATACTGAGGATTTTTTTCCCTTCAATTACTGCAGGTTGTTACAGAATATTAGGTGTTGTTTGTGTGGTATTTCCAGGGAGATGTGTTGACAAATCATAAGCCTTTGAAAGCAAGTACAGGACTTCTAGAGAAATGACACAAGAAGACAGTTCAGTGGTTAGTATTATTCTTTTAGCTTTGTGAGGGAGCTTTTTTTTAGCTTTTTTTTACATTTTGTTCATTTTCCAAAATATGAATGGATTCGATACTTTGAATAAGTAGGAGTTTCAGTGTTCTCAAATGTCATACCAGGTGAGTTTTTTTAATGAGAGTAACTTGAAATAGATGGCAAATCATTGGGAAGACTGTTACCATTACTCATCCATCACATCAGAATGTGCCTTGGGCACCTCCAGAATGTTTGCTTCCTGTCAGACATAAAATACTGTGATGGATAAATCCCCCAGTAAAGGTCGGCCCTGGCAGCAGTGCTCACTCGTCTGAGAAGCTGAAAGGTCAGGATGCTCAGGATTCTGGTAGGACTGGAAGCTGAGCATCTCACTAATGTGTGGTTGTGCTTTCACTCCTCATTTTATGTGAGCTTGTTGTGTGTGGTACATCTGGAAGTTCATTTCTGTAGGTGAGTGCTCTCTTACAGTCTTAGGCACCAGTTGAGTGTTTTTCAGCCTTTTCTGAACTCCTTTAAATGAAATAAATCAATTTTGTGGTAAACCATCTCTTGCCTTACGGGTGTAAAATATTCATCCTAGTACTGTGACAGAATTGTTATCTTAACACTGTCACAGCATTAGGATGTCATCTGATGCTGAGATTTCTGTGCCATCAGATAAAATTGATTTTAGAAAACAGTGCAATCATCTTGATTGTTTTAACCATCTGAACAGCTCTCTAATACTACTGGACTGCTGACATGAATTAGATGAGCAGCCTGTGTCTCTTGAGATGTTTATTTGTAGATGATGATGATGATTAAGGAAGCTCAGTGAAGTGGACTCTGCACTGTGTCAGCATGGGGACAATCTGTGTTTAGGGCTTGTGACCTTACAGCCTGGTCTGTGTGGAAAATGCCCTGTCCAGAGCGTAACACACAGTCCACAGTAGAACTTTCAGAACCTCAGACTGGCTCCTGCTCCCTCTCAAGGCACCACATCTTTTGTTGACCCAAATTGTTTCCCCTTCACTAGCTCTGATGTATTATTCATGTTATTTCAATGTGGTTTTACTTTTGATAAAGGAATGGGATTTCCCCATTTGACTGTAAACATGGTGAGAAAAAGCTTTTAGGACATTATTCCAGCCCTAGTTTAGCTGTAACCAGCTGAAATATAAATATCGAAACCTCCTTGTCCTGTCATTAGAGATTAAGGAAAAGCTTTATGAAGAAGTAGGACTGTGCTTGGTTTGACTTTGTGTCACAAATGAAACAGAAGCTTCATTTAATTGTTTGTACCTTTACACATAACAATGTTAAAAAGCACACAGAATCTTGTAGTGGAGAAAAATGGGTTTAATGTTAGAGACCAAGTAGGAATTGGTTCTGGAACAGAAGAAAATATGTACATATACTAAGGGAATCTGTTACATATAAAGCATAACACTAATCTGTGGCAGTTCTTTTCCATTTGATGGCACTAACATTTCTATAATTAAGAGCAATGGAATTATTTAGAGGAAAACTGTGTTATAAACCATTCTTTTTTTAATTGAACAGCTGTAATTTCTACCAATGGAGCAAACTATATTATAAGAAAATGATTATTAGTTTAAAATGCAAAGTTAAATGAATGCAAAATTAACAAACAGATGGTAAAGAATTATTGTGCTTTATTTTACTCCTGGGTAAAAGGGCTCATGCAGGATTGTAAAAATGTCATCACACTTCGTAAACCTGAAAGCAAACAGAATTTGCAGTTGTGCACATCTGTTTTGGGACACTGCTAGAGGGTTAGAAGAATCAATGTTGTTTTCAAATAAGGGTATTCATCAAAAGGATATAATTTACTTAACAGTTATGGCTTCTGCTAAGCATCAGACTTAATGTTCTGTGGAATTCATTACAAAATTTGGCAGCTTTTTTCATCACAAGCTACTGAGGCAGCATTCTGCAAAACTGAAACAAACAGCCCCTTCTTACCCTCACCTCCCTGAAGCCCAGAACAACAGTTGAATAACCTGCTTCAGTGTTTAACCAGTAATTTTAGGGTTTTAAATTCTGGGTCAAGATGTTGCACTTCACAATGCTTGCCCAGGAAATACCAGTGAAGGAACAGGATGGAAAGACATGGGGCTTATTTATTTATTGCAGTGGCTAGTGAGTTAAAGAATTACATAATGTTTGGGAATACCGTGTCTTGGGAGAAGCAATGGGACAAATATGTAAGTGACTAATTTAGTCAAATTGAAAAAAAAGCTAAAAACCCCAGCCAGATAAAAGATGTCAAGTTTTTATTAGGAAAGAAATTATATTAATGTTCAGGCTGGTAGTTTCAAAGTATGCCACCTAATTGCTTTGTTTGAGCTCAATTTACAAAAATTAGTGAACTGGAGATGCAGGATTTTGTTTACGATGACTTTGTGCCATTTGGAGAGTGCAATTTAGGAACAGGCAAGGAAATAGGAATTATGAACAATAAGGTACTGATTGCAGTCAGTGGGGAAGGAATACTAAGGAGGTGCACACTAATGAGGAAGGTATTAAAGGCAGGAAATTCTTGCACTTTTTTATGTCTCTACATAATCCAGAGTTTCTTGTCACTCCATCCCTTCTATTACCTTGTAAATTATATGTATCATTGAGTGTATATGGTGACTTTGGCTGACATTAACTTTCTGTTAAATCAGGGTAATGTGTCTACAAAATCTTTCTTAAGGGACTGCATTATTAAGACAATAAAATGGAAACACAAAGTAAGGCCATGTCAGAAGACAGGTTGTCTGCACACAATTAACATCCTTTGCACACAGTTAGTGTCCTTTGCACACAATTAATGTCTTTTGTGCCTAGGCCTACATCTTTGGTTGTATGGTCACATGCACAACTAAACTAAGTTTGTGCCCAATTCAGTCCATAGGATGGACATTGCTTTCTTAGTATAAACCTCTTCAGTATTCCATTTTTTCCATTATTGTTTCATGTGTAGGTGTGAGACTGCTGAAAAGAAAAAATACCTCATTTCTGCATGAGTTTTTCTATAATGTTTTTACTATAATAAACATGTGAATAACTTTGCTATAAATCTTGTAAATAGCAGATTTATATGGCGTTGTTATGTATCTTAGGCTACATTTTCCCCCAGAGAAGTTGAATTTATTTATATCTGCTAATTTGGATGGCAAATTGAAAGAGTTTCAAAAATACTCAGACTTAGTTAAAAAGGTTGCACTGATACTGCAGTTCCTCCTTCACTCTGTTGCTGTTGTGAGTGCACTATTTATGTAGAAATTAAGGCTGAATTTTTACAGGGCAAAGAAAATTCCAGGCTTTTAATAGTAAGATTAAGAACTAAACAAAAAAAGAAAAGAAAAATATACTTAGTGCCCTGTCCAGTATCATCAAGGAGCTTCATGGAAGAAATGAAACTAAACTCTTTCACAGGCCATTGCTCAGTTGCCATAACTAAGGGTTTTGCTTCTCCCACAAGCCATCCACAACCTTTTTCAATATTTCTTTTTTTTCCCTCTGTAAATTAAGCACAGTCTCACAGGTAACAGGTTTCTTTAGTGCAGTGACTCCTCTTAAAAGATCTATTTTATGCACAAAATCCACGTTTGATCTGTAATCCTCCTTGTGTTTTAATGCACACGTGTGCATGTCTCCTCATTCCTTTATCTGTCTCTATGGCTCTTGTTGCCTTGTATTTGTCTGCCCGTATCATTTCCTTTTGTCAGGGAGAAAAAGGAAAAGGCAGACCTCCCAAACTGCAGGTTTAAAAGCCTTTGTGGCTACATGAGAGCACTGCTATTTGAGCTGGCTGGGTGATAGTGATACAGCATTAGGTGTCACAGAACAGTGTACTTTACCTCCTTGTAATTTTCATCCAATTTCAAGCGCCTCAGACTTCTGACTTTTTGTTCAAGTCGGTATTTTTAGCCTCTTCCATTCTTCATCTCTCCTTAACATTTCTCACCCCTTTTACCCAGGTTCTTTCTTAGATCTGTCCTGTCACCATTTCCTGACTCTTAGCACCTGAGTTCCCTTAGGTCTTTATCCAATTTGAGTGCCCAAGTTTGATTCATTGGCCCTTCAAGTGCTACCCCTGCCCCTCCTCAGCTTCCATCTCCATCCATGGTTTCTCCTCCCAGTCTCATCAGATTCATTCACACAGTGAATCCCTTTTGTCTCTTTGCTCCTTGCTTGTCCATCAGCCTGTGGACTGGATAGTCTTTAAGTGGCAGTAGTATCTGGAACCTTAGGGATGTCTGCTTTCCATGCCAGTGGCTTTTTGTGCTTATTTATTTATTTATTAATATTATTTATTACAGACTTCCTCTCTCTAATCCTTACCAGACTGAAGGAATCTTTGCAGGGGGTACATGGTGTCCAGTCAGTGCTAGAAATTGGAGAGGATCAGTCATGATGAATGAGAGTAGGTTTTTCTGTGATTTTTCACTGACAAACTTCTGGACATTAAAAAAAAAAAAAAAAAGGAGATAGTTTTCTCAAGCTTGGTCATATCTGGATAGATCTGCAGGGAAAGGGCAGAAGTTACATCCCCCCACACTAAAACTCATGACAAATTGCAAGTCTAATGAATGAGATGTTTTTTAAGGTGAGCAAAATGTTTTCGTTAATGACTTTTCTGTTCTCAGAAATGGCTGGAAAGTTTTATCTAAGTGTTCCAAAAATATATGAGAGAATTTAGATATGTTATGAGAAGTTTAGCCCAACTTTTTATTATTCAGAAAACTCGAGAGGATTTATATGAAACGATCTTTAAACCGTCTCCATGAACATCCCTTCTTTGGTAGTGCTATGCTGACAAAAACTTTGGTGTGGACTTGGCTGTGGTACCAGGAGAGAGCTTGTGTTAACATACGACAGCTCAAGACTGTCATCTAAATTTTGACCTCCTTGTGAGCCTACCTGTGAGCTGTGTTCCAGTTCCAGGTGCAGGCATTGGAGATCTGGCTAGTACTGTAGCTTCAAAAAGGACACCCTCTGTTTGACCAACTGAATTGTCATGAAGTAAATTCCATAAAATGACTAAGCCTTATTAAATATAATGAAGTTTGGATGTCCTCATCAAGCCTTGTGTTGTTTGGAAGCACAGTGTTACTATATGAGCAGTAAATTCTCCTTCTATTTTAAATACCTTTATAAATGTACTTATGACATAGCCTATAGAATGCTTGAGCTATTTCAGAATCCCAGATATGATTTAGGGGTTTAGGAGCTGTTCTGGATTTGACAGAAAGTTGACTTCATCCCAGTATGTTCTGCAGTGACCAGTAACAGATGCCTGGAGATGATCATTAAACAACAAGCATGTAGCAATGTTTCCCTCAATTATTTTTTCTCAAGCCTCCAACAATTTGTGGCTCAGCCCGTGCTCTGCCAACACAAAGAAATGTCTACACACACTTCTTAAGACCTTCCGAGCATGAATCAAATGGAACTGGCACAATAGTCTGTTTTCTGAGCCTGCCAAAAAGCAGCCTCAAACCAAAGCTGATGATTTTTGTTCTTGACTTGTTTGTCCTGGAGTTGCTGATGCTGAAGCCTAATAACCACAGTTTAAATTACATTAAACAATATTGACCTTCTTGTTGTTGACAGTCCAACTAAACAACAGGCTCGTGTGTGCTCTTCTGCCACAGTGGATATTAGATGGGAATTAAGGGAGTAGCTGGTTGTTAGCTGTGGAAAAGCTTAGCCTCACTCAAAACATTGACATTATCCTAAATCTTGCAGAAAGCGAGGAGGTGAATTAAAAAAAAGCGCCTTTTTCCTCATGAAAGTGTGAAAAAAGCAGCAAAAGCAGAGTCTGTGAGGGAAATTATATGCATGCAGTTATTCCACTAGCTTATGTAATGATGAGGAGAAGAGCTCTAAGGCACCCAAACCCTTCCATGGATCTTCTGAATAAACAGGGTTTGGGAACTTTCCAGGTTATGTGAGGAAGAATTTGTGTGCCATAAAGTTTGCATGTTTTCCTCTACCTGAGTTCAGGTAAAGTTTGCATATTTTCCTCTACCTGAAACTTCAGGTTTCAAATAAAAAATGGTATCTCACTTAGCAAACTTGATCCTTGCAAGTTTTTAACATATTCACCACTTTTACAAAAAACACCTCTCCAAATCTGGAATGCTTTTTTCTCTGAATTCTTAAATGCCTTAATATCAACACAGTTTATTTAATGTACTTTTTAATGAAGGTGAAAAAGAGAGGCTGCTGGTAGGAATGAGAAACAAAGGTAGTGACTTGTAGAGAGCCTGAAATTTCCACATTTAAAGAGACTTCTGCTTTCTGCCTTGCTTGCATGTGTTGAGTGACTGTGTTAAGGTTTGAGGAGGAAGAATAACTAATCTCTGATTGACTTGCTTGTTATAAATTGAAGTGATTTCCAGATTTGTGGCGTGAATCATATAAAATTAGAAAGCTAGAAGGTAATTTCCAGTACTCCTGGAAAGGTGTTCTGTTTAGTACTTGTAATCAGTAGTTCAGTCAAAAGCCATTAATTGTTTTTATGTTGCCATCTTACTGCATTGTGCTCTTTAGTGCTTTATGGTACTTAAACCAGTGTATTTGACAAGGAAGGTGCTAATGGTCATTAGTGTCTGCAAGCAATTTAAAGCTTTTTCTAGATGATGGAGTAACCAATGAAGATTATCAGAATTAGCAGAGAACATACTTCATTAATCACTGTTTATGTAAAAATTTCCTCACGTTCTCATTAATGACAGGTTGTTAAGGTCCAGTTCTCTTCAGTCTCAGGTTTGTGTGACAGCATTTCCCAATAGCTAAACTGTCTGAAATTTTTCTTACAGGTAATACATTAAATTGTTTAACCAAGGACAGATTTCTTGTGTGTATTTTTGGTACACTATCATATAATTAAAATTTCTTATTGCTCTCATAGGTTTTGTCACCTGATCTTTTTTAAGGAACAAGTTAATAATCAGTGAAAAACTTGTCATTTTGTGTAAGAACATTTGCAATTCACAGTACTAATATTTAGGTTTAGGACACTAACCAAGTTGCACAGTACTTACTTAAAAGAGTGTGTTTTAGCCTTTCTTTAATATCTGCCTTCTAAGGGTTGTTACTTGTCCAGTTGCTGAGACAGTAATACTATAAAGTAATTCTCAGGGCAGTAAAATAGTGGTAAAACATGACCTCTCATTAGTTCTTGGTACTATCTGGATAAACTCTTACATTGGCTTACAGGCATCTTTTGATCATTTGAATTTTGGAGTACTCTAAAGTATGGAGCAGCAGGAAGGTTAGAAATACATGAACAAAAAGCTGATGCTCTTATCATCATTTTTCATTTGGGCCATCTGTTTCCAGTAAAGCCAGTAGGATTTGTGACATCAGCTGAGCTGAACGAGGCAGAATTAATGGGTGTTTTTCAGCTGGTCTTGGTGCAATTACAGTTGTAGCAAGGAGGTATGAGTTTTTGTCTTCCTGGAAATCCTCTGTGTGGTTTCTGCCACTCTTATTTCGTGGAGGATGTTCTTCCATGGAGCTAGAATACAGAGGAGATGATTGATCAGGTTTTGTTTTCTGTTAGTTCACTTAGTTCTTCCTCTTCCACTGTATTTGTACAGCAATGTCATATTCGAGCCAATGGAATTAGTAAAAAAAGGGAATTTTAAAATTAAATTTTAAAGATGGCATAGCTTTTGCTTTTAAAAATCATTTCCTTTTCTGTATGAAAAATCAGATGTAAAAAAAATAAAGTGAAAATTGCCAAGTAGGAAGAGGAGTGGATGAATGATGGAAAAATGATGGAAATCACAATAATAAGAAGAAGCACAAGTAGGGATAGACTCAGCTTTCTTGCAATGGACAAGTGCACAAGGAACTTACTGAAGGGAACAGTTGGTAACCGCTGAAGGACTTTCTGACTAGGAAAATAGTCTGCTTTAGTTTATTTCCTTGAGTGTATTAGGAATAAGTAATAAACTATCTCTCCAGCTTTCTGACACCTTGTAAAGTTGGGTTTTTTTCCTATAGAGCAGGAATGTAAAATTACTTGATCCGTAAACAAAACAGTGTTTGTCTTGCCTTGACAGCTTACCATTTTCCAATATCTGCCTTGCAAATACTCAGATTCAGCTTCCACCCCCTTCACATAACACCTTATTTTGTGCTCGTACTAATGAAACTGGAGACTCCAGACTGTCCCTGGCTCAGTACTGTCCTCATATGGGCATGCATCTCATGGGCAATATGATTTATTGCTTCATTCCACCTCCTGCTGTCGTGATTCAATATTTTAGCAGTAATAAAGTAGTATTCGTTACTGATTTTATTTAGCAGCACTTTTAATATTTTTGTTTTATTTAATGCATTTTTGCTGTTCTTTTGGGGTCATAGCATGGGGCCTGGCTTCAGAGGAGTGTTGGCTTCTAGTGCTGGAAAAGTAACTCTTCTCACCAACATCTGCTGCCAAAAAAATCCCTTTGGGCATTAGTTTCTTCAGACTGTTTTATCTCTCTTACAAATTCAGCAAATGTTGATATTCTGTGCTTTTTATTTGCTTCAGATGATACATACCACATTGTTTTCAAAGTGTGTTTCACTTATCTGCCAAATGGTTTTCATTGCCAGTGCAGTTTAGCAGATGGGTTTGAAGAGTTCAATTACATGTAACTTGGGCTTCCATTTTTCTTCCAGCATCTTTATGTGGTTCCTTAAACCAACATCAACATTTTTCAAGATTTTTTAGTAACCCTGTAGTTTGCTCATTTTCAATAATTTCATCATTTAGTCATAGAGCATTTGGGAAAAGTCAGATTCTGATTTTGTATTTGCTACGTACCGTCGTTGATGGGTGGTTTTGAAAAACAGATGTGGTATTTAAAAATGCAATTTATATTGCTATTTTATTTCATTATTCCCAGCTTTTAATAAATGTTGGATTATTTGAGTGCTTACAGTTCTTTCATAATTTTCTTTTCCCAATTAAATAGTTACTAAGGGTCAATGATGGGATCCAGCAAAGTCTTGTTGAATACTTTTTTGAGGGATACATTTTGGACTTTAGCTCCTCCCAAGTTCCCCTTTCTATTTTTTTTGTACTGAGTAAAATCTTTTACTCTGTAGGAGTTGTGTCTTAGCTGAACCTGGTGCGTCTCCAAAGGTTTTTGGAACATCAAGGACAAAATAGGGCAATGGTTGTGTGTGACTCAGTGTGGAGCTGCAGTTCTTGAAGTTGGAGGCTTTCAGCTGTATTTTTATGGTTTTACATCTAAGTTCAGAATTTACCTTGTGCAGCATCCTCAGCAAGTGCTCACTGAAGGTACCATTTCGTAAAAGGAGCTTCTTGCAGGACTTTGGTTTTGTTGGCAGTCCATAAGTGTAATTAGCNACCTTGTGCAGCATCCTCAGCAAGTGCTCACTGAAGGTACCATTTCGTAAAAGGAGCTTCTTGCAGGACTTGGTTTTGTTGGCAGTCCATAAGTGTAATTAGCACTGCTGCTGCCTTGCCCTCCTTCAGGAGCTCCATGTCAACTGTTTGCTTATCTTGTTCCCTCTCCTCTCCTCTGCATTTCAGCTGGTAAAGGAACAGGATGCACCTTTCCCATACTGTCAGCAGGTATTAGACCTGGGTAGAGGTGAAATGTCCTGCAGGTCAGAGACAGACTAAGCATTGTAGCCCACAAACTTGGCATTAGTTCTCCTTGGTGATCCCCTTTAATTTCTGTGCCAGAGCATTTTATCTCTTTACACTGCAGTTCTGCTTAGCATACACTAATATTTTTTCTGTGTCTTGTCCATGAGTTGTGGTGCAGGCAGATATTTTCCTGAGGATGTTCATTTCATCTGGCTCTAAAGAATATCAAGGTAGCTGTTGACTCAGGCAGCTTTGTGATTTGTATTTTCATATGGGCTGGTTTTGATGTCTGTAGACTTGTAGTAGCACTATTTCATGCCTAATTTCATGCCAGGCTTTGAAACAGAGAAGATTTATGGTAATAAGTATTGTCTGTATTCTAAGAATTAAACAGAATGCAGTGCATAACTTTTCTTTGATTTGGTTTATGTTCATATTTGGATGTTACTTGACACTTCAGCTAGTAATCAAACATGTGCCAGTGTTAGTGTTGTGTTTTTATTGTGAAAAATGAGAGTTCCTGAGCTCAGCTGTTGTTGCGTATCATGTACACCTTCCTGTGAGCCACTGACCTGTTTTTTCTTAAGTTTACTCAAAATCTTATGGTGCTGTGCCTTAAAAAGTATTGGTGCCTTGTTGAAACAGTGCAAAAGGATGTTACAGTGCTTCAGGGACTGTAATGAATCTGAGAAAGAAAAAAGACAGATTAACTGAATCAGAAAGGTGTGGGTGATCTTTTACAAGTAGACTGATAGACTCTGATCTCTCTTGACTAGAGAACTGGAGGATCGTTGCATAGCTCTTTCTGAGAAATTATTTCTCTGGTGTCTAATAATAATCGTGCTTATTTATGACTTCTCAAAGTTTGGTGATATTTGTGTAGTCTTGAAAGACAAGATGAGAAGAAAATGCAGGGTTATGTAATGCATTATTGTCCCAGAGAGAATTGTATAATGCCAGTAAGATTTTTGGGAGAACATCATACTTGATTTCCATTTGCATTTCTGATTACAGTGTCTGTGGTTTTACATTACAGCTTAAAGAGCCATGTGGTTTTTAGTCATAACCTATTGACAGCATGGTGTCATCTGCCTTTATTTTCAGAATAAGTCTTCAAGCCCCATTACTGAAGGCATAGCTCAAGTTAGATAACATAGAATGAAAATGCTTTTCTGTGACAAGAAGAATCTTAATCATCAGAGTGTGTTTAGAGTGGATTTCATTAAACATTTTAAGTAAAGATTTGGGAGTGTCACTGAAAGACACTACCCACTAGTTTCCTTCTCAGTATTCACTACCTCCTACTGGCCAAGGTGTTCATCTGCTAAATGAAGGAGGGGAATAGATCTGGCTAAAAAATTACAAGAAAAAGGAATTTTTTAATGACTTGTTCTGTTTGTTTTTCAGCGATGTGCATTTTGTAAGCACCTTGGAGCCACTATCAAATGCTGTGAAGAGAAATGTACCCAGATGTACCATTACCCCTGTGCTGCTGGAGCAGGCACATTTCAGGATTTCAGTAACTTGTCCCTCCTTTGTCCAGACCACATTGATCAGGCTCCTGAAAGATGTAAGTACACAGTGTGCAAATTACACAATTAGTACCAGGTTTTATAAAAACTGCACTGTCATAGGATCAGCTGAAGAATGCATTTGTTTAGATGCACTGTCACAGTTCACGTACCCAAGAATTTATGTGTGTTCAGAGATCAGTGCTGCACAGCAGAGTATTTTTCTTTTAATGACAGAACAAGGAAGAAGTTTGCTGGTAAGGCTTGTCTTCTGTCAGGTTTTTGTTGAAATTGATAGACTTGCTTGTCCTAACTCAAGTTAGAGCAACCTTCTTGCAAACACTTCAGCTAAATAATAGATTTAGTTCCATTATGAGCTTTATTTTGTACTTGTTCCACAGAGGACTTGGTTCTAAAGCGCTCAGCTTTATCTTGAGGAGAATAAAACTACTTCATTTTGTAAGACTTCATTAAGGTTTAAAATGAATGTACTTTTGTTACAAGAAGATTAGTTGAGAAAACTGAATTAAAGTAGTCGCTATTAAATATATTAATTAAATTTGAATTTCTTAAGAATGATCAAGCTTCGTATGCATAAGAACTACTAAGTAATTTTTTGGGTTCATTGAATTGTTCATAATTTGAACAAAATAATAATTGAAAAAATTATTTCTTTTTAGCAAAGGAAGAAGCAAATTGTGCAGTGTGCGACAGCCCTGGAGACCTCTTAGATCAACTTTTTTGTACTACCTGTGGTCAGCACTACCATGGGATGTGTCTGGACATTCAAGTCACACCTTTAAAAAGAGCAGGTTGGCAGTGTCCTGATTGCAAAGTGTGCCAGAACTGCAAGTAAGTGAGACTTACAGGACATGGAGGATGGTGTGAGATTTGTGTGCTGTGATTTTGAAATGCATATTTCATTAAGTGTTTGAGGTTTTCTTCCAAGAACTGTAGATTATTTACCCATCTTACCTGTTGGGATGTTGTATTAAGTAGCTGAGCAAACGCTTGTATTGGACAATTCATTCTAGAAGAGCTGAGCTGAAAAAGTCCTGTGTGTGTTTTACCCCCAGAGTTACCATTATCTTGTCAGGTTCTGGAAAGCAGCAAAACATTCTGATTTTTCCTCTTTTTATACAGGAGGATTTTTTTCAGGTTCACCAAATAAATAATTTTGATGTAGTGCCTTTGCAATTCACTCAGTGTCAATTCAGTTATGCCTGTTCCTACACACTGGGCAGGTCTCCTGCATTAGACCCTCTCATATGATGTCTTTCAGAGGCAGATAAGGAGTCATTATGAAAACAAAACCCTGGCTTAGTTGAGCAAAGAAACAAAGTGACATGAGTGGCCCTGATGAGTAGTTGCACCAGCCAAAGACAGAGACAATGAAACTTAATTGCTGTGGTACTGTAAGGGTTCACTTAGAAAATTCTGACTGCTTGTGGGCTTGTTCTCCTATAACTTAATCTGATGGGCACTGCAGGGTTCTTTCGCTTGCTTGGTTTTTTAAAGGACTTACTGAAAAAGAAATAAAAGTTTTGTTCAGCTTTAGTCAAATAGGCTGGGCAATATGAAGGAAAAAAACCCGCTCTACTACTGCCTCATGTATCTGATCAGTTAGTGCATTCCTGTTTTCCAAGCAGAACACTTGGTATTTGCTAGCATTCACTCAACCCACTTCAAAAAAAGGATGTTCCCTGATCACACACAGCAGATAGCAAATCTCAGCAATGAAGCTAGAATAGAGAAGCATGTTATAAAAAGTATCCCTGAAAATGTTGTACTTGGTCATTTCAGCATCTGCTAGCATATCTTCTCTTTAGTGGATAAGTAGAGAAAATGTGATGTGTTCACACCCAGCCCATGGGCCCACGTGAGATATATCCCTGGGTTCTGAGGGAGCTGGTGGATGAAGTGGCTAAGCCACTGTCCGTCATATTGGAGAAGTTTTGGCAGTCTGGTGAAGTTCCCACTGACTGGAAAAGGAGAAACATAGACCCCGTTTTTACAAAAGGAAATAAGGAAGACTGGAGGAACCACAGGCCAATCTCACCTCCCTGCCTACCAAGGTCATGGAGCAGATCCTTGTGGAAACTGTGGTGAGACACATGGGACGTAAGGAGATGATGGTGACGGACACCGTGACTTCACTGAGGGCAAACAGTGCCTGAAAAATTGGGTGCCTGCTGTGATGGAGTTACGGAGTTGGTGGAGGAAGAGCAACTGATGTTGCCTACCTGAACTTGGGCAAAGTGTTCAGCACTACCCAACAGAGTATCCTTGTCTCTAAACTGGAGAGAAATGGATTTGACTGATGAAGCACTCTGTAGATTGAAGAGTTGGGGTCAAGGACTCAAGTGGAGACCAGTGATGAGTGTTGTTCTTCAGGGGGCAGAATTGGGGAATTGGGTCATGTGGGCAGCGGGCTCAAGGGCACCCTCAGCAAGTTTGTCATTGACCCCCAGCTGTGTGGGGTGAAGGGACACATGCAGAGGGACCTGGGCAGGCTGGAGAGCTAGGGCTGTGTGAACCTCATGAACTTCCACACAGCCAGATGCAAGGTTCTGCACCTGGATTGGGGCAATCCCAGGCGCAAGTACAGGCAGGGCACAGGGGCACTCAGAGCAGGTTGCCCGGAGAAGCCGTGGGTGCCTCACCCTGGAAGTGTTCAAGGCCAGCCTGGATGGGCTTTGAGCAACCTGGTCTAGTGGGACGTGTCACTGCCTATGGAACTGGATGGTCTTTAAGGTCCCTTCCAAACCATTCTTTGATTCTGTAATTAGTACAGTATGTCAGTTTTTCCACCATTATTGGAAGAACAGCATTTTAAGCATATCATCATGCAAAGAGAGGGGTTTTTGCAATACCAGATCTCTCAGGTAATGAGGTAGTATCTAGCATGTATAATGCCATATACTGCAAGGTTTTATCTAGACAAATCTTGTTGTATGTTTACTTACTGAATTAATTTATTTAAACTAAGGCGGAGCACAATGCCTTTAGATATTACCAAACTATTTGTCTTGTTCTCAGCAAATTTATTTTATCACTGGAATCTGTGGTGGAGCTCTGTAATACATCACTGTAGAAAAATTGAAATCTCTTCCTTTAATGTTTGTTTTGCTCTTGCAGTCATATTGTCTGACATTGTAGGAGCTCCAATAGTCAGACTTGATGGCTCCTTTTTTCCTTTGGAAAAATTACAGTCAGACTGCAGAAACAAGTACAATTGGATGTTCTCTTCAGAAAGAAATAAAATGTATGTTGCAGATTTTGAACTGACTTCAGTACAGAAAGGACATTAAATCTGTCTACGCGTGTGTAAGTGAAAGTGGGCCAATATCTAGTATTCAGAATGATTGCACAGGCCCAGTGCTTGGTGAATAAACACAGTGGTTTGCACTCATATTTAAAAATGAATTTGAAGGCATTGTCTCTGGAGATATTTGTAAGTAGGGTTTCTATATTTCTATGTGCACACCTGTGTCTTCCTGTTCAGGCTTTTTCTGAAAGAGATATTTTTTTGCAGCTTATTGAAGTAATTTTTGATCACTTGTTACTTTCCTTAGACACTCTGGGGAAGACAACAAGATGCTGGTGTGCGATACATGCGACAAAGGCTACCACACTTTCTGTCTACAGCCAGTTATGGATGCCGTACCAACAAATGGGTGGAAATGTAAAGTAAGTGGAATGGTTTCAAAGTAACTCCTTGTCATTTTTAAGAGCCCCAACTTTGTTATCCACACTATGCTGTTCCAGGTGTATGGTGGATTGCTGTTTCCATGTAATGTAATTTGTAATTTCAGAAGGAATCCCACTTGGATGTAAATCCTGTGGCTCTACAGCTGCTCTGTGGGGGGAGCTGGCAGTGCAGTGGCTGAAGCAGCCCATGTAGGACAGTAAATCAGCCTCCATAGGGAAAAGAGAAGTGTAGGATGCAGGTGCAGTGGATAACCTGCAGTTAATAGCAGCTGCTCTCAAGATACAGTGGGAACAAAAATGTCAACTCAAAGCTATATAGTAGTATATGTAATCTATACTTGAAGTCCCTTTATATTCAACTCCTCGCTTACCAAAACATTTCTGCAGCTCATGGGTTCTTTGCTTTTGAGGAATGCAGGATGAATTTGTTGTTTTATCAGTAACTTTGTAAGTAATTGCAGCATAATGTGGGAAATCCCTGTATTTGAGGTGTATGTAATGTTACATCAGTTTGTGGCAGTCCTAAGATAACTGAGAGTAACAATAAAAAAGTTTGATCTCATAAATCCTCCTTTCAAGTCAGGGAGTAGTGTCAGGAAACTTCTTGCTGTTGTGGAGGTTGTTCATGCTCTGCTATCAGATCTTGGATAACGTTTTGTGTTTGCAAGGACAAAAGCTATTAAATTTAATTCAAAACAGGAAAATGTGAGTTAATGGCAGTTCTATCACATTGTGAAATATCATAATTAACAAATAAATTCTTGTGATCTCTAGAACTGTAGAGTATGTGCTGAGTGTGGCACACGAACAAGTTGTCAGTGGCACCATAATTGTTTGGTATGTGACAGTTGTTACCAACAGCAAGACAACTTATCTTGTCCTTTCTGTGAAAAACTGTGCCTCCAAGACTTCCAGAAAGATATGTTGCATTGTCACATGTGCAAAAGGTAAGTATACAGCTTTTGTTAATTTGTACTAAAATGCATAAAGCTTATGATGAGCTGTGTGACACTGATGTGTTTCTGGGAAGGATGTACACTGTGTTTGATGTACAGTGCCACAGGATCTTGTGCAGCTCCTTGATCCTTCATCCCTAAATACAATGAACAATAGCAGGTAGCTTTATTTCAGTCTCAGCAAATAAGTATTAATTGGCAGTTACTTGAGGGTACCTGGCAGTTACTTGCTGCAAGCTACTGCTGCCTCTTGTATTTCACCTATCTGATGAGGAAGCAAGCAAAAAAAAATCATTGTCCTAAAGTTTAAAGACTGTTGTTCGCAGCAATCTGGTTTTTTTTAAATTTATTTTCAAGTTTGTTTTCTGTTTAATTTTATGTCTTTTTCTACTTTAGTAATTAAAAAAAATGCACTATTTGGAACCTTTTAAGAATCTAAGCTATGTTTTGTATTCAGTGGTATTGTATCTCACTGTGCAATATCATGATGATCCTCCATCTTGTGGAGTCTGATTGGCTTTAGGGACAATTTAAGTCTTCATGTTTAAGTTTGTTCACTGTTTGACATGCTGACATATCATGCTTATTCCTGTAAAATTCTCCATAATCAAGCATTGGTTGAAAATCTTCATTTTGGGAAAATTGCTATTTTTTAATGGATTTTTACTATGATGCTTTTATATTTTCATTACTAAAATCACAGTCACAGTAAATTAAATCACAATAAATTAATCTCCTCAGATGGATTCACATAGAATGTGACAGATCTCCAGGTAGTGAATTGGAGTCTCAACTGAAAGACTACATCTGCACTCTTTGTAGACAAGGAGAAGGGGATCAGACTCAGTCATGTAATGTAATGAACACTTCTGAACTCATTCCTGAACCTGACAGTATAACAGGTAATGAAACTTAAACTTCACAGTTCTAAAATGCTAACATGAGATAAAATACTGCAGTCTCACCAAGTCTTTTGTGAACCAGCCACTCAGATTTTACTCTGTGAGATTCATCCCTTCCTCTGTCTAACAGCAGCTGCTCAAGCGATCCATGGGTGACTTCTCTTTTTGGCTTCTGGATCCTGGATACAGACATGGGCTAGTGGGCACCATAATTGTGGCTCTCAACCTTCCAGCTCCAGCCTCTCAGCCTGTAGCTGTAAATTTCACTAATTTATTTTGGATCTGCTACAGTTCATAAATGTATTCATTTGACAGCCTGGCTGCTTCTCTCATTTGTGCCTGGTAGATGTCCTTGGAGACACTCAGTTCTATTTCTCTCTAGCTGCTGGTCAGTCTCATAGTGCCTGTTCTCCTCACTTTGTCCAGGAAGGACAGAGCAGTGGGAGCTGGACTCTGCTGCTTCAAGGGACAGGGATTTACTTGACTAGACAGCTTTTAATAGGTGTCCTTTTTCAAAGCAGTATATGATCTTGTTTCTCATGATCTTGTTTCTCAGACGTGGCTGTCTTAAGTGGACAAATCAAGCAGAAGGAAGAAAGCTGTGGAGAAGTATAAAGTATTTTTTGAAAAATGAGTCAGCAACAGTAAGGAAGCACAGGGAGGATTTGCATGTGCTGATCTGAGCCCAGTGGGTCATCCACAAGAGCCGTGCTATAAACTCAGAACTAAATGCTTTTGTGTACTTCACATGACGTGATCTGTTGGGCAGCACCCATGCTCATCCAGGCTGAATTTCCCTGGAGAGGTACAGCGGTGGTTAAATTCAGAAAGAAGGTAAAATATAACAGATTAACTGCACAGCCACTGCCATGTGCATTTTTTGGGCCTAAGCAGCAGTGGTTGTGCACTGATCTTTTGTTATTCGTAAGTATCTATGGTTTTGAAAGCCTGGTAAGTTTTGGCAGGAAAGGGGAAGTGTTGGACTGCAACAAAACTCTAATGTTTGTGTTCAAAATTATATTTAGTACAAACAAGTCATCCCCTTGATGTTAGCCTGTACATTGCCTTTTGTGAGCAGTAAAGACATGATGGAAAAGGTGCTCCTGGAGGAAGGGCAGTGACAGGAGGTAAATGTCTGTAAATGAGTCCACTCTGTCAGTGAACACAGCCACCAGGTTAGAAAGAGCGGCCACTTCAGCCTTTGCAGATCATTTCCCTTCTGAAAGCTTAGGAGAGGCTGCGGATTCCTAGGCAGTGTTCTTAGAGCATTTTGAAGATGTCCAAAGCCAAACATACACTGGCACAGCTCCCAGTCTCCTACAAAAACCCCTTTTGAGTAAGGAGCATGGTTATCTGGAAGGCTGAAGTTTTAAGCAATGCTTCTGTTAGTATTTCTAGCTAGTAGAAACGTTGACAAGCGTGCTCGTGTCCCCAAGGACGAACAGGACTGTCATCTCAGCTTCTAGGAGTAATCTAGAGCTATTACAGTACAGTCATGCAGTGTTTTATACCCAGGAGAGCACTTCCGTACTTTAAAATCAGATTTGGAGCCAATGTAAATGATCATTTCCTCAAAGTTAAAATATCTCTTTAAAGTTGGCAGAGTCTGAGAGCAGCTTTTAGGGTGCTAAAAGTAGCATCACCTAATAGTTGCTGGCTTTTTGAACTTAAAAAAGACTTTCTTGATGCAGAAGGCTATATTTGTTTCACTTTTTTTGTGCTAACATCCATGGAGAATCAGTTCTCTTCAAGTTAATGCTTGCTGTATATTTTGCTTTCCATACTTCATCCAATGCATTTTAATGATTTTCCTTAACTGAAAGAGCTTTTACACAAGGGGAAAAAATAGTATTTCCTGTTTCTATGCTCTCTAATGATCCTGTCAGCCAAAAAAGCACTCAGTAGTGCCTTTTCCATGCAAAGATTAAGATGGACATGTAAGGTGAAAATCAGTGTTCCCAGTGCTGATAGTAGACGGAACTTCCTATCTAAGCCAGAGTACATTGTAGTATTTGTATACACATTTAAAAGCCTTCATGCTGCCAGTTCTGTTGAATTTTATAGACTTGGAATTTAAGAAAATTCTTTCTTGTATTGCTCAGGTTGTGCAGAAGTCTGTGGCTGTGTGCATATTTTCACTTCTTGGCATATGTAATTGCCTTACAGCCATGTTCTACCATCTGAAAGGTATAAAACAGCTCTTCAGTGTTAATGAGTAACAGGTTCCTAATTTTTAAGGAGTACAGTGTAGTCTCTTTAACCTTCTCACTGACCTGACTTGTCCTAAATCCTATCATCATTAAATATCAGTCTCTCTTTAGCCAAAAGGTCAAACAGTGACAGCAGTTGCTGATGCCAAAGTAGTAGACTAAACACAGCAATTTTAATAACTGCTTTGCTTCTCCTTAAGCTTGTACGAGTGAAATGGAAATGGAAAGTGGTGGAGAGGATATGGCATTTCAGGAACAACCCATTACTGGTGATGGCCCTGAGCGGGAATCAGCCATTGGGTGTGTTACAGAAGGTAAGAAAGAGTTGTGCACTCTTGAGAAAATACCAGTTCAGAACCCTTCAGAGGCAGAACCTGCTTCCAGTCAGTAAAGTTTGCAGTGCTTTATAAATGCAAGAGGAAAAAGCACCTAGAAAACAGTAGAAGACACGTTGCAACAGTTCTGAGCTCTCAAGCAAGAGTATTAACTTCTTTGCTTAATAAAAGAAGCGTTTTATTGAAGGCAGAGAGAATCTTCAGAATATTTGTGTTGCTTTACTTTTGTTTGCTTATTTGTTTTACTTTTTTGTTGGGACTGGCTTTTTTCCAAGCTGGAAAAACAGTTGAATGCTTTTTACACTGGAAGTTTGTCGTAAAACCCAATGAGTTGTTGCTATTCAGATACTGCCACTCACACATTCTCTTCTGTGCTTTGTCCTTGTAAGTCCACAGGCATCCTTGGTTAAGGATTTTCTGGTGGTTTTTTTTTTTTCCCCCTTTGTAAGTAAAAGATAATCTTCCACACAGGGTTGCAGCAGCTGATCATTTCTGTTTTGGGAAAAACTGCATCTTACCAAATGCGCAGGGAGGAGCAGCTAAAGAAGGGTCACATCCTCTAGATGTGTTAGTGACCAATATCAAGGGTAAAGAACTTGCCAAAATGTCCCATTCAGTCCCAGATGATGTTGGAGGATGGTTGCTGTAAGGGGAGATAAGAAACTTGTATTTAAAGACAAAGTAAAAAAAACCCCCAACTTTCCAAATTAGCTGTGATTGCTCGGTGTGTCACAGCCTGTGGTAGAAGGGCCATGATTTAAACTGTGAAGAAATATTCAGAATAAAATGCTGGCTGTGAACTTAATGGCTGAGGAAGTTGTAGCAGTGTGAGTGTAAGAAGAGTGCAAGGGTAATAGAAAGTAAATGGCCTGTAAGAGAATCAGGGCCCATCAAAGGAAGGTGTGAGAAGCCAAATTCAGAGCAAAGAATGTGGTTCTCTAGAGTGGAACAAAAACTCTGACACTCCTTGATGAAGAAAGTTATGGATGAAAGATGCTTGATTTGGTTCAAGGACAAGCTAGATAAATATTTTTGAAAGAAATTCATAATACATTAGTAAATTAAATTAAACCAGCAGCAGCTGTTTTCATTTCAGTTGATTTGCTAAAGTCTGAAAGAGTTTTAGGAGAAAAATGTTTTTTATTTGTACTTGTCCTGTTCTTCTTAGCTTTTTGGAAGTATTGGGACAGTAGCTTAAAATATATTAATTTATGATAGCATGTATCGTCAATACACAGAAATTAAAAAGAAGAAACTACTTTTGGCTGCCTACCTGGAAATGTGTGTTCGGTTCCTTTAAAATTAATCTTGGGTCTATTTTCTTGTAACTTACTCTGCTGTGTTTTCAGGGAAGAAAAATAACGAACTAAAAATACAGACTACTGTAAAAATAGGTACAAAGAAAGATATTTATGAAGTATATTTTAAGCTACATATTAAATTCACTACAGTAAAGTGATATGTGTTGGCCTGCATGATGTGTACCAAGTATACTTGTTGACCAGTACACCAGAAGATTTTTTTTTCTTCTTCACAGCAGGCCTTTAATATGGTTGTATTTACTTACAGGCATATCACCAGAAGAAAAGACCACACAACTGGAAGCAGAAGTCTCTGTTGAAATCAAACCAGCTGAAATGGAAATATCTCCTAAAAAGACACCAGCATCTGGTGACAGTCAGACTGAGAAAGTGATGGAAGTGGTAGAAGGTGTTCAAGCTGTAGCACAGCAGGAGTTGGACAAACCAGCTGGAGAGACCCAGCTGCCTCAGGGTAGTGTGGAGGTATCAGAAGTGTCCACAGCAGACGCTCGGTCTCTGTCTTCAGTACCTGAGACCATGACTGTGACACCAGAAATGCTGGAGACTGACAGAAAAGGAGATATTTCTGTCCCTGTAGAACAACAACTGGAAGTAATGAAAATGCAGAAAGATGTAGAAAAGGAAGAAACCCGTGAGAAGTCAGAAGCAGCAGCTCTTCTAGAAGTGGAAACTACTGCTTCAAATGGAGGTGTTGCAAATAGTTCACCAGTTGGAGACAAACCCATAAAACCGCCAGCAGAGACTTGCCCCTCACTTCCCCCATCACTTAATCTAAACAAGACAAACATGTCTTCCTCACCAGATGTTTCTCTAGACTTGCATTCTGCACGAGATGTGCAGCCCCCAGTGCTGCCTCCAGCTGTTGGGAGTGCTCTCCCAACCACCTACATATCAGTCACTCCAAAAATTGGCATGGGAAAACCGGCCATCACCAAACGCAAGTTTTCCCCTGGAAGACCCAGATCCAGACAGGTAAAGCACATGCCCTGTTTCATTGTGTGTTGACTAAATTTCAGTATAACTCATCAGATTCACCTAGTCCTTAAAATATGCATTTGTTCTCCTAAGTGAACTTGTAGTTTATTTCTTCAAGGAATTAGTGTTCTGGTAAATAATGAAAAAGTCAGCCATCATAAAGCTTCTGTGGTGAGAATTTAAGTTTCTTTTGGCTCATGATTAAGGCAAACTAGAAAAAAAATTGTAGTTTTTTTCATACAATATGCTACAAATGCAGGTACACATAATGCTGTGCTACTTACCTTCTAATATTTTTCATACATGCATTTATTTTGGCTGGTACTTTCAAAGTGTGTTAAAGCTTCTTAAACTGGCTTTAGAGAAGAACCTTCTGCAACTCTGTCTATTACTCTGCCAGATATTTTCTTGATCGACATTTCTAATGGTGTGGTAAATAATTTTGTGGTTTTGTTACATTAGGAAATACCATGCAAGAGCTATCTTGTACAAATCGTTGTGGTTTGACTAGGATTAAATTTGATAAGTGAAAAGAATCCTCAAATCTGTCACTTTTGGAACGTCTTTCTCTCTGTTCGAGTTGTGTCCTGGGGAAAATGGTTCATCAGTCCAGGGTATTAATTTCTTCTTGGTGAAATTTTATACAAAAAGTGTGTCAGTGTGACATGTTGGTGTTTTATCTTCTCATCACAATTTATTTTTAGTCTTTGGGACTTCAAGGTTGATGATTTAATGCTTTTCTGGACTTAGTGTTAACAAAGCTCTTTTTTATATATTGCACAGTTCTTTCGGTTTTTACATGTCACCTAAGGGTTCAAAATTTTTGCTTCGTAAAGTATGAGAGAGTGTTCTGGAAAGTTTTTCTGCTGTTTCCACTGAGTTTAGGAGATCTGTGTTTGTTGTGCTGCAGTTAGGTTTTCCTGGGTCACTGTGCAGTCAGGTATATATATCATATCTGGAGAAATGTTAATGCCTTAAACACATCTGTCTTCAGTACTCTTAAGTTCCTATTCTGGGCTTTTGATGAGGAACTGAAAGCCGTTGAATGATGTTCTGTAGACTATGAAAAAAGGAGATTTTTAAATGTCCAGTTACATGCAGGTGTTTTCCTTTTGAGCAAGATGTAATTGGACAAATCCATGATGTGGAAGGCATGTATTTAAGTTGCTTTGGTTTGCAAACAGAAATAAATATAGTTTGGTGGGTTTTTTTGTGGGGGTTTTAAATTACTCTTTCTGCCGAAAACATTGATTTTTTTAAAGAATGGTGTACTTTTGCAAAGGGAGAGTTGTGGATAGGAGCAGAAGCAACAGAATGGATCAGGTTGGAAGGGATCACAGTGGGCCATCTGGTCCCACCTCCCTGCTCAAGCAGGGTCATCCCAGAGCACATGGCACAGGATTGCATCCAGACAGTTTGGTTTCCTGTTACATGGGGATTCTGTGGGATAGGTTGGAAGGCAAGCAGGCAGTTTTTCACCAGGTATAATCCCAGAGAAATAAGACCTGTTGTTTCTTTGTGTCAGTACTATAGATGCTTCAGAATGGATGCTTTCTCCAATTCTGGCTTTTGGACAGCATCATACAGGGCAGGTGCTGGCAGCTGAGAAAAGTGCTCCTTGGTAACATTCCATCATATTTTCCGTGCCATTGGAACTCCACAGATCCAGAAGAGAAATAAGCTTATTTTAAAACATTTTAACCTAACACAGTGGTTCAGTTCTTGTTCACCTGGAGGTGATCACATTGATCTAATAGCGAGTAAAAAATGGGAAAAACAATACTGGAGGAAAAGGTGCTTCTATAAAGTTATAGGTGTAGCTGTTTGGAGTAAACCAGGTCATGTGTGATTCTTCTCTGGGTGTCACTGAAGAGCAGTTGTCTTCTCAAAAGCGGGTTAATTTTATGGGTTTGGGGTCTGCTTATTTCTGGTTATAAAATAGCATATTTTGCTATTTATTTTTGCTAGATAATGCTGTTGTGTGGCTTTGTGTCAGATGTGAGGTTATGCCATACAAATGTTACCTGGCAGCCGCAGGAGTTCTTGGCTGCCTATTGTGGAGGGGAGGGCAAAAAGTTACACAGATTGGGTGGGTTTTATTGATTAAAGAGATTGTGGCTCCTGTGTCTGCTTGCTTGCCTCTGTTGTGCAAAGGAATTTCCATTGCAGAACTTGTTCCTTGTTCAGGACTGCTCAGGTTTAAAATAGTTCCTTCATGGAGTCTGATCACTTTGTGAACCCCAATGACAAGCCCATGTAATTTCACAAATAGTAATATTCTGCACTTTCTCCTGGAAGTTTGAAAGCTTCTAATATGCAGTTTACTTGGTAGGAATGTCCTTTTCCTGTTTTAAAAATGCAATAATGTATCCAGTGCAATGGGTTTATGAACTTCCTATAAAGAAGACTAAGAAAAAAAATTCTCTGGATCTTGGATATATTTCTCCTCAATTTTATAAGACACATGCTTCGCTGGAGTCAGGGGAATCCATGTAGAAGGATAGTTCCTGATTTGAATTTGTTCTCATTAAATTAATGTCCTGTGCTGGACAGTAGGATGAATTATCAGCCCTTTCTTCAGAATATATTAATACAATTGCTAATAAAATATATTTGAATAATTATTCTGGTTTGCCACTGAATACAAAGTTATGCATAATCTGAAGTAATTTCCTGTGTTGTTAGATATTAGTAGTTTGCTTTAGTGGTGTATCTGCAACACCACATTGCTCCTGTTTGGAAAGGACTAAGACTCATCTCAAAAATGAAGAGAATATTCTGCTTAAAAAGACCTCACGAGCCCTTTCCAGGGCTGTAGTCATTGTCACAGATGTCAGCATCCCTCTGCCCCCTGGCATTTTTGCAGGCATCCTAACTTTGCCTAGAAGCAACAGGAGAAAATCCAGCTTCTAACCAAAAGGGGAGCTGTGTATAAATCGAAGTGTAGGTACAGTTAGGAGCTGTATGAATTTGCTTTGGCTAGTACAGACTTACTCCACTTTGGGGAATGTGTCAGCTCCTGTCAGTAAGGTGCCCTTCTGACTGTTTTTTTAGGACAGCATGTTATCCATACCTTCAGCTACAGGAAAGCTTCATTCTGCCCTGTGAGAGGACCCTCTGCCTGTCAGACTCAGCATCTCACTGGCTTTTCTTCCATGGACTGTCTGCTGTTCCTGTTCCCCTACTGCATAGTGCAGCCAAAATAATTTTCACATGTGTATGAAACTTCAATGTTCACAGATCACAGATACTCGCCCGAGCTGCCAGCATGGTCAGGTTTTTACAGTGCCGTCCTTAGAATTGTGTCTGTCCAGTTTGTTCTCCATGGAATATGGAGATGCTCCACTCTTGCCTATAAACTGCAAATTTATGTCAGGGGCAGGACTGCTCTTGAATCATTTCCAAATATCTCTTTTCTGAAAAAGTAATCTTCGTAGAAATTTTCATGTAAGTTTATTAATGACTAATCTGACATAGATCCAATTTGAAGTGAATCTCCTCAAGGAAAATGACTACTTTCTGTGGAGGTCTGTGTTAAATGGTGTTGTGTTTATTCTGTGTGTCCAAATTGAACAGATTTGAAATAGCTATTTTTGCTATGGCACTGTGTACTGGAAAGCATAAGACTAAGTAAATGGAAGGCATTACAAATTTTGGTACTAAAACACTGGTAGGTGAAGAGTTGAGAGCATTCTCTAGAATAATTTTGAATAAAAAACAGTAAAATTCTGTTGGTTTTGTAAATTCCATAAATACTATTTTAGTATTATTCCAGAATGTGTTCCTTGAGAAGTACCATGTTCAGAGGTATTTAATTTTCATCATGAGGGTGTTGGTGATCGCTGTTATGCAACACTCTGAATACCTGTTGGTGTTTTAAGAGATTTTTTTAAATAAGACCAAAAAAGGCAGAGAGCTGTGATGGGTTTGGATGTGTGCAGTCTTGGATGGTATGGCTTTTTTGCTGTCTTCATTTAAATGGTATCGCTGAGTATGTTGTTGTAAAGGTAGATGTTGGAAAAAAAGATTGAAAAAGAGTCTTTTTCAAGGATCAGTTTTTGTTATGGTTTTTATGCTTGGTGCTTGGTTGCTTTTTGGGTTTTTTTTAATGAGGAGAGCTGTATTTTCAAGTGATTAAAGTTCGTTCACAACCCTAAAATTACATTAAATATTAAATTGCAAATCCAGCTTTGTGCATTTGCAATTGCAGTAGGATTCATAAAGCGTTAAGCAGCTAAACACAGTCAGTGGTAATTTAGTGAGATCTCCTGACCCTTGCTGACACTGGGTTTCCTTTTGTTATAATTTACTTGCAGCTGTGTTGTTCAATTTTGAGGACTCAAGAATATGATGGAGAATTAGAACTTCCTGTTTCTGTCACAGTACATAATTATTGCTGGGGTTCTGATATAAATGAACTGAATAGAACTTTCTCTTCAGTGTTGTGTGGTAATAGGCATTAATTAAAAGCCAAAATATAATTAATGCATCTCTTTGATGCAATTCATTTGTTCCTGGTATTGTGGAAATGTGTGTTTTTAATTAAGTTTATCTGACCAAGAATTCAAATATTTCTGATCTACAATAAAACTTGGATTAAATTTCCAATTTAATTCTTAACAATATGGTTCATGAATCATATACAAATCATCTTGTTTTGCAAGAATGAATATTTCATATTCAGATTTAATGTTCTTTCAGCTTTTTAATCTTCTGAATATATTTAATCACTAGAAAAGTTATCTTCTTAAAACAAGAATAATTTTGTACCTCCAAACTAGGAGTAGGTAATTTTAGTTGTTAAGTATTTTCAGCATGTTTAAGATCTTGAATTTTGACCGTCAGCATGTTGCCTCCTCTATAGATTGTTTCTGTAAAGATTGTTTCCTTGATAAATAGATTTTCTTTGTTTTGCTATACAGATTTTCTTTGCGTTGCCATTTTATCAGAACAGTTACCCACCATTCATTATGAATTTTAGAAGTAACGGGGAAACTAATTAAAATTCAATGAAAGTTTGAATTTTACCTGCTAAAATTGACTGTTACTTGATATTAAAACTGTGGCTGGAATTGTTAAAGCAAATCTCCTGTGCCACAGACCTGCTGCTGTCGTTGCCTACTAGTGTATCAAATTGCTTTTTCTGACATGATGTCGCTATTCTTTCACAAGTGTTCTGTCCTTGTGCCCTGGGTGTGAACAGGGACTTGTCCATCTCTAGGTCTGAAGGTGCAAAAGGCTTTGCCCAGCACTGTTCCCCTGTTACAGGGTGAGAAACCCCTCAGTCTTCTGAGTTGTCTGCATGATGACCACCTATATGAAATCAAGGAAAAAACTGGGATAGCAGAGTCTTCCAGTCCAGAGTGTTTATTTCAGAGTACTGACTGGAACCCTTGAGCAGCTGCCATCAGGAGCTCGCTGTTCTTCTGCAGTGGGTTTTGGAAACCCCTTGCCAGAGGAGAGGCATTGATGGCCACCCCAAGCACACAGGTGCTCTGGCACTGGGCAGTTTGTAGGTTGTGTGTCCAATTACCACCTGATGTGGGCAGAATTGTCAAGTTGTTGGTTTTTTAAGTGTTACATTGTCCATATTCCTTTTCCTGTTCAGGCAGAGCTAAACTCCCAGAAAGCAGATTTATGCTGAACACCACTGTGTCCACACTTTGGCTTGTACTGAGTGTTGGTGTTTTTTGCCATGTGACTTTTATCCATAATTAGGCTTTTAGGTCACTGGCAAGCTTTCTCTTTTTGCTCTGCTGTGCCAGATCACTTGAGGGATAGCCTTGTTTTCAGTCAGTGCAGCTATTAGCAAGACACCTCTTTGCAGTCCGAGATGAATATGTTTGGATGGAATTGTTGATTCTAAAGAAACTTACTTTCCATACATTCTTGATGGAGAAATTGCATTTCAGAAAAGAAAAAAAAAAAACAACAACACATTTTGCAAAGCCATGTCATTTTCCTTGATGCTTATTATTGTACATCCCAGTATTATTGTTTTGTTTCTTTTTTAAAAGGTGTAAATGTGTTTGGGCTTGCCCTTGTGAGCAGTTGTGAATAGTCGGGATTGTTTGTATGCATGAGGTTATTCCATATCAGCCCTGGGATTATGCTGCTGAATGGCATTCTGGGGAAGGTAAACCTACACTTTTCATCAGTTCCACTTCTCATCCTGGTATTCAGTATTTTTTACTCTCACAAATGTAGAATTAGGAAAATGTACTGTCCTTTATTCATCTAATGTGTAAATTGGCAGTGAAGTTATTTATGTTGTCTGTTTCCCAGTCTTTCTTCTGTGCTTGAGAAAGTCTTCCATAGGTTTTACTTACTGTGAGGAGCCTCAGCATTTTTTTCCTTGTCTGTCTTAGCATTTTCTTCTCACTTGGCTTTATTTCTAGTGACAGTCATACAATATCTCACCATGATGGATCTACATAAATAGGGATAATAATTAGTTAAGAAGAGCTTGTAGGTACACCATATAGATGTATATTATTACATGTACTTAATAACACGTTAAAATGTGATACCACAGCATAACATGAGAACACGGGTGAAAAAAATCAGTGGTAGGATTTTATAATGGTTTATTTGTGGCAGATTGCAGGAATGAGCTGCTTTGTGGATTACCATGGCTGTTTTCCTTTTCTTTTGTCCAGTGGTTTATTCATATTCCTTTTGTGTGCTGTGTTTCTCAGACTAGTTGTTGCTGTGACTGGGGGTAGTTTAGTCTCAAAAGTCAGCTGAGGCCGTCAGTTCTTTCAAAATGTGATTTGGAATATAAAAGGGGATGTTACCACCTCCAACTACTGTCTTCTTCACTGATGCAATAAAATTTAGACATGTAATTTGTTGTTGTTATGATTGCTTGCTTTAGATTTGTATTAAGCTTTGTTTATAAAACTCATTTTGTTGTACTTAACCATCAGTTGGAAGTAAATATTGATTTTAGGGCGTGTTTCAATGAGAACCTAAAAATTTCCCACTTTCTACTCACTCAGTGAACTAATTGACTACTTAAGTTAATGTAGAAATGCCTATGCCTGCATGTGCTTTGCTTTTCAGATTTTTTTTGTTGCTTGCTTTTTGCCTTTTTTGCTTGTTTTCTTTTTTCTTTTTTTGTTTCTTTTTTTTTTATGTTGCAAAGTTTTATACATCTATTTTCTCACCTACCGTATCCTAGGGGGCTTGGAGTACCAATAATACAGTCAGCCCACCTTCCTGGTCCCCAGACATTTCAGAAGGTCGGGACATTTTTAAATCCAGACAGCTTCCTGGCAGTGCCATTTGGAGCATCAAAGTGGTAAATAACTTGAATTTATTTTCATGTATCCATTGCTATCTTTCTGCTGTAGAGATTAGTGGTGAAATTCTCTATCTCACACCTTAATTAATCTTCTATTCTGTTACTGTTCAAGGCCTCTAAAAATTATTGAAACTCTGGAGCTTTCAGGTTAAAAGATGTGAGCTCTCCAGAGTGTACAGTGTGATGGCATTGCCTTGATTCTCAACGGCAAAGAATACTTTGTATTACCCAAATTTTGTGTGTGTTAAGTGCATCACTTTTTGTGGTTGGCTTTACATAATTGTCAAAATAAATTTCCTGAGAAGGAAAATGTCCTTAAGACTGGCAGTAAGGTAAGCCAGGCATGGAAAGCAGCAGAGGTCTGAGGGATGGCTTGAATTTGTTGCTGTGGAGAACTCTTGCAGAGTGGATTCAAAGTGACATTGTTTTTAGCTGATGGGGGAATAAATAACAGCTTTCCTACCTGATTAGATGGACCAAAACTTGTATCCACAGTGACACTTACCATTAAAAACACCTGGAATAACCGGAGTAGAATTATTTGGTTTAAGTAAAGGCAGAAAAAAGCTAAATTATGAAACTGACAAATAGCTGTAGCTTCCCAATGATTTAAGTTCATCTCACTTTAACTCTCATGCTAATTTTATTTTAATTTGACATCAACTTAGCTTTTGCTGCTTTAAGCATTAATTTTCAGCTTAATATTCAGCATTAACATTGATACAAATATGTGCTTATTCCTGTTACTAGTTATGTGAAAGTAACAATACTGACACCTGTTCTGAAACAGAAAATAAGAAACTTATTAGAGGAGCTTCCATGTTAAAAAATTGGTGGTTGTGTGTCCTATGTGTGCACATGTATTAGCTCCATAGATATCTAAGGACATTTTTTGTTTCACCTCAGCCTTCAGCAGCATCCTTCCTTTCACTCCTCAGATGTCATTGTGTTACATTAACTTGGTGTGTGAGTCAATTTAATTTCTCTTTCCTTTATTAGATGGATGTTAATAAAATTTTAACATTGGGATCCTTCAGTTCTCCCTTTAATTATGACCATAGAGTTCTATATCTTCTTTGAAGCAGGAGTTGGAATATTTTAGAAATACTGTAGGGAATATTGAGCCCACAGTGCTCCTCTCCATCCAAGAAACTCCTGTCTCCATCAGTAAAGATCCTTTGTGTCTGTTGGTGGCACAGTCCCCACGGAACTTTGTTGTTTCCATCAGCATTGTTTTATGGAGCAAATGTTTTGCCGTGGTGTTAAAAGTATTTTGCCGCAAACATTTGGATACCCCATACTCTGTACTCCATACTTGGGCTGTATTAGGAGCCAAGATTATTGACAAATATGAAATGCAATAAATAATCTCAGTGCTTATTTTGCAGTAGGAAAGGTGCTTATTTGAGTACATGCCATAATTATCAGTTATACAGATTAGAGGCTCTGAGACACATTGTAAAGATGTCCGATATATCAGCCAGAATTTGGGGACGTGAATATGTTCTTTTTCTCTCTGGAAGTGATTGGGAGGATTAGGAATCCTCTTGTGCTTAGTTCATTCTGAAATTTAAAACAAACAAACCAAAAAAAACCCGGAAATTTCTAACTTAAGTCATTGTATGAATAACAGGTAATTATTAGTAAAAACATACTTGCTCTCCCAAAGATAACTGTAGTTGAACACACTGAATACTCCAAAGCCACTCTGCAACTCTGCATCTGCATCTTAAATTAGGAATGTAGAAAAGAAGCTGTCTGTAAATAAGTGGAGATTGCTTAAGAGAAACTTCACATTATGGGGAGTGTTGATCTGAGTGGAATTGATAGAATTAATATAAAAAGCTCTCTCTGTATATGCTGAATTAGGAGAGTTTATGGGGCCAGCTCTCACTTTGCTTTGTGAGCGGGACTCACTCCTAATAAATTCCAGGTTTCACTTGATTATTCATCGTGTAAGAAAAGCATCTATGATTACCAGTAATCAAATGTCCAGACCCTGTGCAGAAGTCCCATGACTGTCTGGACTGACTGTTCAAAGAGAAAAGAAAAATGAATCATACAATAAAAGATATATTTTGGAAACTTTGCAGCTGAGGTGGGGGGAAGTGGTGGGGGAAATCCTTATTTCCAGTTATTCCTGACCAGAAAACATTCCTGGTTTTGGCTGCTTTCTCACTGATGATAAAGGTGATCATATTATGCCATGTAAGTAATTAAAGTTATTTCACAAAGATTTATGCAGAGATTTAATGACCATGCCCCGGTGTGCTCGGACTCACCTGAAATCACAGGGTGTTTTTTTACTTACGCTTTTCCCTAGATGAACTGAAAAGTTTGAGTCCCATGTAAGAAAAGAACTTGAGGTTGCATTTACATTGTTACCTTACATTGAATAGGGCCGAGGATCGGGATTCCCAGGGAAGCGGAGACCGCGAGGAGCAGGTCTGTCAGGACGAGGTGGCAGAGGAAGATCAAAACTGAAGAATGGAGTTGGGGCTGTGGTCATTCCAGGGGTAAGGACATCTTTTTTGAAGTCATGTTGCAGTCTGTTAATGTAATAATTTTATTCAGCAATAATTCTTGTCTTAAAATACTGTATTAAAAAAACAACGAGTTCTGCAAAGCCAGGGGTGTTTGATGAAGCCTGGCTGTTACTGCTTGTGATGATGAACTAGAACACTACAGCTCAGTGGGCCTGAGGCAATTCTGTGCTGCTCTTGCCTTTTAAAGACACAACAGTTGGGAGTCTTAAAGTGATCCTTCCATTTCCTTGGGTGCAGAGTGTGCTGGGTAAAGGCAGCGCTGACTGGAACAACCCAGAAGGAGTGAGCAGGGTTTGTGCATTAGAATGCAATAGGAGACCAGAGCAAAGGTTCTTCTAGACTGACTGGTGGTACAAGAGTGCAGAACAGAAGATGAGGAGACATTTCAACAGTTTGTGGCTTGGGGGCTTGCTGAACAAGAGGTGGTGTCTTTGTCTTGGGCAGCCAGTGTTGGAGCTTGCTTTCATAAATCTGCCCATTCACTTCAAAAAAACTTCAAGAAAACCATGGTAACTTTTTTCAGTTCTGCAGCTCCTCAGCATCTGTTTTAAGTGGCTGCCTCCTGGATTAGCTGCCTGCCCCTCAGTGCTCCTAGAGAAGAGACAGTGGAAAGCTGGTTTCTATTCATTTCCTCCATCCATGCCACTCAGTTTCTGTAGATGTCCATCATTTCTCCTCCTTTTCCTTCCACTCCTGACTTGCAAGTATGAAGAATGCCAGTATTTTGAGTTGTTCCTTGTACGGAAACCACTCTGTATTTCTGATTATCAATACCAGTTTTTTTGTCACGCTAATTTCCTTGCTTTGTGGACTTTCATCTGCCATTTTATAGCCCAGCACTCATCTTTATGATGTTCTGGTGCAGTTCTTTGCACTTGTCTTTTGGATTGTATTGCCATGAATATCCCAATCCTGTTGGCAGGCTTTGTCACCTTGCTTCTCACTTGATATTTCAGATTGCACACGAGTGCATTGAGCACCACCACCTGTTAGCAGGCAGGCCCTGTCAGATTTTGACTAGTGCTCTTCTACATACAAAACTGATAATTTATTCCCCTCTTTATTTTGTGTCTAGTGTCAGTATAGAGACCATTCCTCTTCAGTTTAACTTTTTTATAGTAGCTTTGGTGAAGGACTTTGCCAAAAGAGTTTGGTAGTGAAGTAAGTTGCATCAGTCAGATTTCCCTGTCCCCGGAATTGCTGGCTCCTTCAGAGAGCCCTTACAGATAATGATTTATCATAACTAAAGCTTCCCTGACTCTAATGAATTAATACATCAGTGACTCTCAGTTCTTTGTTGTGATCAGATGTCTACTATTCTGTACACAGCTTTTGTCCAGAAACCCTTGAGAAAATAGTGATTACATTTGCTGTCTTCTATTCTTCAGAAGCACTGAAGTGATTGTATGCAAGTGATTGCTCACTGCAGTTGATAGTTAAGCTACTTAATAGTTGAAGTGTTTTTAAAACTCAAAAATCCCACACAGTCCTTGTCTGCTCCTCATAAGAAGAGGGTTTTTCATATGAAAAACTTGGAAATCTGGACTGTAAAACAACTAATCCTCCCCACTGTAGACTTGTTCTATTTGAACATTCCTTTTAAACTTTGATTATCAATTAGCCCTGCATATTTTGAGAGGCATCCTGTTCCTTGTGTTCAGAGAGGGACTTGTTCATTTTTATGTCTTTGTGAAGTAATTCCTGAGACTCTCTTTAGAGCTGTGTTTTTGTGTTCTTACTTGTAATCTGAGTTTGTCACACTTTCTGCTGCCTCTGTAATAATATCTTGGAATACGCCGGTGTTTATGGTTTCAAAAAGGAGCAGTTGTCTCTATCACTTTTCCCTTTTAAAGCATTGGATGGTCAAGATTTGTAAGCAGAATTGTAATTTTAAACATACAGGATGAATTCCACTTAGGTTAGTCACAGCACCTTAAGGAATTGGAGCCATTCACATCATTATTTTGGTGTTACAGAGCACAGATCTGTACTTCAAGAGAAGGTGGGGTTTATAGATCAAACTTCTAAAAGTTTTTGTAGTTTGAACAGAGGAGAGTGATTTAGGTAACTTGCTATAAATACAAAGTGGACATCACTCTCCACAGTTTCCTACTGAAATTTGATCCTTTGAGTCATCACATAGATGGCAGCTCCAGAGTTCCAGCGATGTGGCTGCCTTGTGCTAGAGTAGATGAAGATAGCAATACCAAGAGGATCAGCCTTTTGCCAGATAAATGTTTGAAATGGGAGTATTTTCAGTCCATCTGCACAAAATAATTCTTACTCAGCATGGGATCAGTGGACAGCCACACAGATTTGGAAGTGCCTTGGTATATGTTGGGAATGGGGAGAAACGAGGTTAACCCATGGTGGGTCAGCGCTGGGGTTCAGCAAACACCAACAACACTGCAGTCATTCAGTCCTTCAGGTTCTGCTCTTTTGAATGTGCAATTACAAGAACTTTGTGAAACCTGTGGAAAAGTAGGTAAGGGGAATGTTGTCCCTGAAGGTATCAAGGTGTTTCAGGTGCTTTGGAGTTAACTGGTTAGTTACAACTGCAGTGCTCTCAAATATTTGGTAATCAAAACACATAAAGAATATATTCCCTTTTTAGCTCTTTCTAAGTAAATGCTGAGTTTCAGCAATTGTATCAGAAGGATTTCTCTAGGATGCCTCTGATGTAGTGATATTTACATTTGCCCCTAGAGTTTGGATTTATAAAATATTTAAATTATTATTTTAACAAAACTTATCTGTGTAGGATTTCCACTGTATTTAAAATAATCCACATGTATATAATTGGAACAGCTAGTAAAACAAAGTTACATTTCTCTATCATGCCTTGGATCTTTTATATGGAACTGTGTGCCTTTATATTCCTGATTCAGAGGCAAAAGTTGGGCCTATTAGTTTAAATACATGTACAGCAAATTCTGTAATACAAGATTCTCATGAAAATCAGAACACAGTTGAAATCTTTCGTTCTTTTTTCTCTTTCTGAGAAGCTGTACATGAATATGCTGGATTAGTAATGGGCAGGTCAGAATAAAAATCACTTTATGTAAAAGAAAAATTATTGTCTCTAGTAAGAGCTGATGGCTTGAGATCAAAACAGCTGTTTCAATTTCAGTCCAAGTTTTTATGGTAAAGATAGATAAGCCTCATAAACTGCTTGCAGTGAGTAACTTCAGAGTAACTTTAGAGCTCTTGCTTATTCCTCTAACATACTTGGAGCATTAGCTAAACCACATTTTAGGCAATATGGGACAAACTGCATTTCTGCAGTTGCTCTTTGAATTAATACTCAAAAGTCTGTCACTGCAATTAACTTTTCGATAAAAGAACTTCAGTGTTTACAAGTAGGGAACAGAGCAGACCGGGCACAGTATGACAATTTCTGCTTAGTGGTTTTTTTCTTAGACTGTGTCTTTCCTTCCATTTCTGTTTGGAAGTGTAATGGGATAATAAGTGAAGGTGAAAAAAGGAGAGGAAGAGAAATGTCTGTAAAGCTATAATACTGATGATGAGAAAATGTGAATTAATGCAGTAATTTCTGATGGAGGTAGCTTTTTATGAAAGTTTAAACTATGAATAAATATTTGCAAAACTCCTATTTGGAGAATGTTTCATTTTGTCTCGTGTCTTAGAAAATGTGATGCACTTGCTATTTATACTTTGTGGTTTTTTAATAGGTCACAACCATGGATATTTCATCTAATAAAGATGAGGAAGAAAACTCGATGCATAATACAGTTGTCCTCTTCTCTAACAGTGACAAGTTCACTCTCCATCAGGTTAGGATAATCGTTACCATTTTTCATTGTGTTTCCCTGCTCTTAATTAGAAAAAAGTGAATTAATGTCCTTGATAGGAGTTAAATTATGCAGCAGGCTAGTTGGATTTTACAGTTGCACGTTTTCAGAATGTAGTGTCTGGCACGTGTTGAGAGTCTGCTCTTGTGTGTCATTGCAGGATATGTGTGTGGTTTGTGGGAGCTTTGGCCAAGGTGCTGAGGGCCGGCTGCTGGCCTGTTCCCAGTGTGGGCAGTGTTACCATCCATACTGTGTCAGTATTAAGGTGAGTGCTATTGTTACACACAAAAATCGCTTGATTACACTGTTTTCATATTGTGCTTTAATAGCACAATGCTGCCTTTGGTTTTGTGGTAATTAGGGGAGTCATTAACTTGTTAGATATTCATCAGCTAATGTGACCATTATTTGTATGCGACTTGTGAAAGACTTTAATTAAATGTCATTTTATAGTATGCATAGCCTCAAGAGAAATTAACCTTTTTGTAATTTCACAACCATAAATAGTGCTGATTATCCAGCAGTTGGTTAAAATAACAGTTTGAGATATAAGCATTAAACCTAGATACAAGCAGAATTAAAAACAAAGAAAAAATTACACTGCATCTTCATTTACTTGGGGCATAAGGTTTAGTTGATTCAATTTGCCTGTTGGCTGTCAGAATTGACAGCAGTTGGAGTGGTTAATTAATACATTTTACATTCATTAGTCTAGGAGAGAATGTGTGAAAATTAAATTTGAATGCTGTGAAATGACCTAGCAAGCACAAAATAAGCTATTTACTGCAGTATATACACTATACACTTTTCATTGGTTGTGATGTAAGTTTATCTGTGTAAAAGTGGGAATTTTTTTAAAACTTGTCAAAAAACTTTATTTTGCACGTACTTTGCAAAATGCCATATGTGTGCTTCATGCAATTATAATTTGACTTTTTGTTTATATACTACTCTTGCATTATATATTAATTACAGTAAGTTAGCTGTTTGCTTCAGATGACTAAAACCTCCAGCACTGTGATCACATCATGACGTGAGAGGATCAGGTTTGTGACCTCTTAGGGAACCAGAATGTACACAAATCTCTGGGACCTGGCAAGATGCATCCCAGAGTCCTGAGGGAATTGGCTGATGCAGCTGCCACACCACTTTCCATGGTATTTGAAAAGTCCTGGCAGTCAGGTGAAGTCCCAGGTGACTTTTTTAAAGAGAGTAGAAAGGAGGACAGTTTCTTTCTGTTTAATCCATTCCTGTTCGTTGAAGCTTCAGGAAGTGTAATTGATAAAGAGCTGCTTGAGGTGTGGGTGGTGTGCCCAGAAGAGCATCCTGAGCTCCACAACCCAGACCTTAACTTATACATTGATCACACTTCACTGAGCCATTTTCAGCTAATTCTCACCTTGCATTGTTTCAGATTACTAAAGTGGTACTCAGCAAAGGTTGGAGGTGCCTGGAGTGCACAGTGTGTGAAGCCTGTGGGAAAGCCACAGATCCAGGGAGGCTCCTCCTGTGCGACGACTGCGACATCAGCTACCACACCTACTGCTTGGATCCACCCCTGCAGACCGTGCCAAAGGGAGGCTGGAAGTGCAAATGGTGTGTCTGGGCAGAGATGCTGACTGCTGGCCTCTTCTGCTTCTCTCTGTCACTTGGTGTTTCTAATGACAGCTGAAATGAGGTTTTAATTACATCTTAAGTCAGGTGTATTGAACAAAGCCAACAAAATGGTTCTGAGTTGTTTCATTCAATGATCAGTCTATAAGAGAAACTCTTACCTTCTCTTAGAACTTCTTCTTCATACCAAAAACCACATAAGTAGATAGACAAAATTTCTCTCTTGAAACTCATAGCAAAAAAAAATAAATTCCAATTTACATTCATTGTAATTATTCCAGTGTTCAGTTGGAAAAATGAATGGGTGTTTGACCCAAGTGTTCTCAAAATAAAACCCTGTGAAAACCATTTGTTTTACTTGGGTGAAACACAAACAGACCAGACTTCTCACATGGTTAAGTCTCTAGATCTCAAAATGAATGGCAACTGGAAGCAGGAACTCCTTTGACCTGTTGAGCTGTTACAAGAACCCATCTGCCTGCTTTTGCTGTTTCAGGGGAATTATTAATTAGGAACTTTATTCAAAAAGTACAAAAAATGTTGTTAAACATTTATGGTTAAACATGTTGTTAAGTTAAAACTTAAGTATTCACCTCATTCTCAGTGGAAGAGATTTAAAGCCACAAAATATCTTCCTGTGAAGTGACAGTAATAGATCTTTTTGTCTGTTCTGCAGGTGTGTTTGGTGCAGACACTGTGGAGCAACTTCTCCAGGTTTAAGATGTGAATGGCAAAATAATTACACACAGTGTGCTCCCTGTGCAAGTTTGTCTACCTGCCCAATCTGCTACCGCACGTACAGGGATGAGGAGCTTATAATTCAGTGTAGACAGTGTGATCGGTAAGGATTTCCAATATTTCACATGTTTTTCCTGTTCAAGTCCTTTTTTAATTTTTTCTCCCTAATGTAAAAGTGTAGAGATGAAGGAAGTGGTCTCATGGTAAAGAACACTGGATTACTGAGTCTCAGAAGTCTCTTAATAGTTCATTCCTGGTTGTACCACAGACTTAACTGTCTTACTCTGGGCAAATTAATTAATCACTCTGTGCCTCTTCTCCCCTGCCCTGTAAAAATAAAACTAATTTACCTCACAAGACTATTGTTGTGAGGCTGAATCTAGATTACATTGTATAAAGTAATTAAAATTATTGCAATATAGGGAGAAAATTATCATACAAAAACATACTTGGGAGATTGTTTTATATAGAGTTCCTTCCTATGGAGGGGAATAGTTGATCTGCTGCTCCATATACTGGATGTAACACACACCACTGTAGGGGATGCTGTATATGGAAAACCTGATTCTGTGGTTTCTCCCTAAAAGAATTCAAACTGAACAGCTATTTCCCATTTACTTGGACCATAGACTGATACTTGGGTCTCCTAAAACACCACCTATTTCTTTTAAATTGTATTTTTTCCCCCACTTAATTTCTAGATGGATGCATGCAATCTGTCAGAACTTAAACACAGAGGAGGAAGTGGAAAACATAGCTGATATGGGTTTTGACTGTACCATTTGTAGGCCATACATTCCACCAACGAACGGTAAGAAGACGATCGAAACCAATGGCAGGATTGCACACTGCAATAAATAGGTTTGGGAATGTGTTCTGTGCTCTGCTGGAGGTTTGGCTTGTGGTAGAAGTAAGATTTTCTTCGTGTTTGTTTTAAGGGCTCTTGTGGAAGTGTCCTAGGCTCTTTTTTGCACCCTCAAGTGATTTAGGCCAGAGGAAACCTCGTGGGAATTCTGGGTAGAGGTATTGAAGACACGATAAACTGCTAAGAGCAGTTGGTAGTGAAGGGGTCAAAGGCATATCACTTTGTCAAGTGGAAAAAAGCCCAGTTCTCTAAAGTTACATCTGCAAAAGAATCTGAAAACTATTTCTAAGCAGAAAAAGTTTGTGTGCTTTGAGGCTGTGTGAGGCAGCGGTAGCTGTTTACAACAGTCTGTGTAAGCATTTTTCCCCTCCTCCCTCATGTTTTCTTAAAGCCTTTTCCTCAGCTCTCCCAGTATTCAAGACCAATGCTTCCCTCCCTAGCTGCAATCTCAAAAAGAATTTGCCATACTTCTTTGTTTGGGAGATTTCACTTCCTTATTAATTAAAATGTATCATTCCTTCCGATGAATTTGGCACTTCTCTGGACCATGATACCGACAGCCTTGTTGGTCTGTGTCACAGTTCTGTAGCACTGGCACTTGAGGAGCTGAGGTTACTGCAGTTTAACCACATTTACAGCATCTGGTTCCATGGGATGGTGCTGGTTAATGTTCCTGTGAGTGGCCTGTCAGCAGTTAGGTTGGCCTGTGACATGATTTGTAGTCTTATATTTTAGTCTTGCTGCAAGGGTGATAGCCCAGGTCTGTTTTCCCTGCTCAGGGAAGTTGCTGCTTCAGTCGGCTCCTTTAACATTGACACCTACTCCCATTTTTAGCATAAGCACATGAAAGTGTTCATATTACTCCTTCATTGGGATGTCACAAGAGAACAGATGGAGGAAGGTACAAAGAACTGAGCAAATATTTCAAGAAAAATCCGTATCCACCAAGAAGTTGTCAGTGAGATTGGTTTTCCTGATCAAGATCGAAGAGGTTGTGAGGCATAGGCTTGGAAGGTCTGCCAAGAAAAGTTCAATAGAGCATCTAATGTCCCTTAACTCTGGCATGTCCTCATCACAGCAGTAATTGTAACTTACTGACCTGACCTTGGAGGTTTATATACTCCCTGCTGGAACACTTCCAAGTAACCCATTTTTATCCCTAATAGAAGAATGACTAATTCTGTATTTCTGCAAGTCACTTCATTGTAAAGATCTGCTTTCAAAAATTCAAAAGGAAAGAGGTTTTGTAAAGTGGAAAAAGCAAGAAACTTGCAGATACAGCACAGACTTTTGTTTATTTTTATAATAAGCTTTGAGTACTTAAAGCAAAAAGATCCAAGTAAGAAATACTTCTTCCTTTCTCTTTGGAGCTGGCAGAGCTACCTTTTAGAGATAATTAAAGCCCATGATATGTGAGATGGAGCAGCTTCACAAGAGGTGCTTCACTTCCAGGCAGAAGCTGACCCCTGAATTAGTCTTTCGTGCACACCTCTGTGCAGTAGCTTTGCTTAGGTTTGGTTCCAAGGAATAGGAACCAGTCCCTTGGGAGTTCCCAAGTTTTCTTGGTAGGGTTTTTTCCACCTTCTTTATAAGACAAGTTTTTCTGCTTATTCTTTCCTGTTTTGACTCAGTATTAAAACCTCTCTAACACATGTACACTTGCACAGTTGCATGTCTGAATATGTCCTTTGATGCATGTTCATAGAAATACCTGCATGTACTTTTATATGAAGTGTTTTGGTCTTTCATGAATTCTTCTAAAACTTCTCTGAAAATTTTCTGTAAGTTTTTGTTTGAAAGTCAGAAGAATTAGCATTTGATAAAATTAGAGAAATAAATGTTAGTTAGCAGTAGAAAGCTTGTAAAAATGTATCGTATTGTGGGATTCTTACTGGGATGGTTCTTGCCCTTTCCATTTGATGTATCATAGATGTGTTGCAAGTACTATTACAGGGTTTTTAACCACTTTCTTTCTAGAAGAAACAAGAGCCCCTCAAATAAACAAAACATTGCAGATGTACCCTTGGTGGAGAGTAAATGGTTCTGGTGTGTAGGTATTGAGAAGGAATTTTCAGTTTTCTTTCTTCAGAAAGTGGAAAATTTTTAATTTATAAGAGCTCTACCCTGTCTCATCATACCTGGTATTCTTAAAAAGTCATCTTCTTCAGGAAACAGAAATAAAATACAGTGTTTTTATTCTTGAACATACATAAATATCAAAAGCCAGAATGGTGTAGGATTTGCTCCAGCGCAGTGTACCAGAAACCTTCATTACAAGGTTATTGTGAAATAACCATCTCTGATCAGTGTTTTAGCAGGTTCCTTTTAGTACTATCTCAAGTTACAACAAATGTCCTGCAGCATATTGCTGTGTCCTGTAGAGAAATTTATAAATTCTCATTACTAGATGCTAGGTAGGTGCATTAGGTAGCAGCAGCTTTTCCCCTGTGCTGAATTCCTGCACGTTCAGGAGGGATGTGTGTGTCTCTCATCCACATCCACTCCTGGACAAGCAGCTCTTGACCATCTTCTCATCAGTTCTGCCTTTGTGTCGTTCGTCATTTTATGTCATATGCCTCATCTGCAAATTTCAGTCCTCCTCACTTACTCCCATCTTGTCTCCATTCAGACTCCAGCCTCCTCCTCCCTTAGTGCTGTTTTTGTTTCTCTGTAGGATGCAGAGGGACCAGCTCTGCCTGGTTTTCTGTCACCAGTTGGAACTGATCTGGTTGCAGTTTCTGAAACTGCCTGTGTGCAGTTATTCCTCCTGGGGCTGAAGTAAACATGCTCATGGAGGCAGTGAGGATTTGGTATCACTTAGCCCTGTCCAGGGATGCCTGTTACTGCCAGTGAGACACTTCATGGCTGGCGGTCTCTGTTTTACCATTTTCATTAAACTGATTTTAATTTTTTCTTCATTCTGAAACTTAATTCTATGTACTTTACAAATACAAGATGTAAATCCAACATAATACTATGTGTTAAAAAATTAACTTTGGAATTTTTTTATTATTTGGCACATTTGCTATGTCAGCTCTAATGCTCTTGTGTTAATGTATTCACCAAAAAAATCCCTGTGTCACTGACACAGTTATGCAGGCACCCAGTAAAGAGTGCTCTGCTGGTGTTGTATTTCTACATCAACCATTCCACTCTGTCCCATATGCTGGTTTCATTTTTTTATAGAATTGTTCTTTGCTATTGCAGCCTTAAAAATTAACTCCACTTTCTTTTCTCATCATAATGTATTCTGTACAATTATTTGCTTTCAGCTGAGGCTACTAAATGCTGTACAATATTCAGCACATTTAAAGCCTTTTGCAGATAAGTTTAGCAATTTTGGTTAAACTTCAGCTGAATGCCTCAGAAGGCTCTATTTTCTCAATTTTCTTTTTTTTTTCCTTTGGATAGGCTTTCTCTAACAGTACTATGCTTTTCTGCTATCCATTGTATTGATTATAATCCTTAATCTGCACTCTAATTAGCTCCTTTTCTGGAAGTCTGTTTGATACTGTCTTCAAACACTGTTTGTTAGTGCAGTTTTTGTGAGTAGGTCTCTGAAGGCCTCACCTCTGTCACTGTCAGCTTGTTTATTTGAGAATTTCAACTCTATTCAGTCTCCAGAGCTAAAATTGTTCGGTCTGACCTGGATGAGAAGATCTCTCTGTTGTTTGACTTTAAATGAAGGATTTCAAATTCCTGTTGACAACCGTCTTTCTGAATGTCTTGTTTACCTCAGATTCCAATTCAATAATTGCTACTTCAGTTTTAAAACCATCTTGTAAATTATAACAAATTAAATGAACAGATGATGTCTTAGTCCACTTTGAATAGTTCTTACAATCTGTCTATTTTCTGTTGTTTCAATTCAGTGTTTTGAGTGTCTTCCTTTCTGCAGCTTGTCCCCTATTTTTTGGTTTTTTCCAGCTCCATGTCTCTTTCAAAATGTCATTTTCAATTTTTTTTTCTTCCTTGTCTTTTCTCTCCTCTGTTGAGTTCAGTTTTTTAGTAGTTCTCATAGGCTCCTTTCACTGGTTTTCTGTAGGTTATGCCCTGTGCATTAGTTGCATTACATAAAACTTTAAAAGCACTGTCGTTTTTGAAGACAGACTTGCACTTTCCTTAAATTTGTTTATATGCTAGAAAGCATCCTGTATGTTTCATACTCATTTTAAGTGTTACTTGGAAGCTTTTGTGTTTTTCCTGGTCTTGCCCTGGCTCCCATGGTGTGTGTGAGGTGGGAACAGCAGCACACATGTCACACAGCCAGTGCCATGGTTGATGTGACACACGGAACCCCCCACGGGTTCTCTGCCTCAGGGGTCCCATCTTGTGTGACAGGCACAAAGGAAATACTCCAGATGTTATCTTGAGTACTAAATTCAACATGAATAAGACTTCTAGGGGAAAAAAAAAAAAAGGAAAAGAAGTGTGGATGAACTTGCCTCTGTGGTGATGCTAACTGTGCCAGACTAACAGGTTTTCTGATTCTAGTTCGGTGTTTGTGAGATAGAAGCTCCTAATTTTCACTTTACTGCTCTGTCTACGTAATCTCTGTGAAGTCACTACTAATATTAAAAGTTTAGTCTACACATCATAGGTGAGTGAAGCATGATTGCAGTTATGTAGTTAAGGCAAAAGGGAAGAGCATTTCTGCCCACTGCAAAAGTAGCCTTGTGTTGCAGGACATTTTGATTATTATTTTTTCAGTCACGCTGTTCCACTGCTGCCTTGTAGCACAGCAGGTGTAGTTTTTAAGTTGAGTTTCTGCTGTTCCATTTATCAACACTCTTATCTGGAATAAGAATTTCCCTATCTAACTTCAACAAGTGCTGTGTTATCTATTCTCAGATACATCAGCCTTCTCCAAGTGCTCTGTAAGGGGCCTGACAGCACAAACACAGTGAGAGTCTTGTGTGCAAAGCTCTTGGAGTGTGCTGGTCCAAATACTGATCAATACCCACTTCACAAAACCCTCATTTTTAATGATTAGGACATAAAAACGATTAAAAATAATTTTTAATGATTAGGGCAGCAAAACCTGAACATCATGACTAGTGTAAAGGTTGCTTTCCAACCCAAAAGATCCAGTGTATTCACATGCCCTTGGTCCAGTAGAAGGAGATCATTTCCCATTGAGTTCAGTGCTATTCCAATGCCATTCTTGGCAGAACTGTTTGAAGGAAAATTGATAGTTTCAATTTAAATCAAGTCACCAATTTTAAAAGTTGAAATTATTTTCCTTATATTTTTCAGTGCCTTCTTTGGACTGTTGTGATTCATCAGTTGGAGCTCAGATTATTTCAAAATCAAAAGAACTAGGTAAAGAATGGAAATGGTTAATATCTGATCATTTAGCATATTTTAAGGGTATATTTTTACATGAGACAAAAATTATTTTTCCTATGGTTTTGTAACACACAACATTAACTATCCTTAAGTTACCACAGCATGCTTTCCATTTTTTTTCCCTCATTCTCTCTTCTCTCTTGCCTGCCATACCTGCACTATAATAATTACTTTAAATGATGCTTTGATCCTGCAGTCTTAGTTGCTTGCCTTAATACCAGTGGTTATAACACAGTGTGGCTGAGTCAAGCATGTTCACAGATGTTTACAGGCTTGAACTGTTAGGAGGAAGCAGCTTTTGTGTATTTGTCTGGTTTGTGCTAGGAATTTGTAATCCTGACAAGCCTACTCACAAGTCAGTCTTTATAATGATAGCACCTAGCAGCTTCCATCAGGTTAGGACAGCTTCCATCACATCAGAGGTTTTTTTAATATTTGACACCTGAGAGAAGGTTCTCCCCTCAAATACTCAATTTGAAAAAGAGTGTGAGATGTTTTTGAAACACACCTTTCAAGTTCGGTGTAGGAAGGCAGTCAGGTGGGAAGAATTTGTTCAGAACCAGCTGTATTGTCAGATGTTACATGAGGAAATGTTTTTGGTTAAATGGAACAAATGTTATTATATTTGTATGTTTTCAGAAGCTGTGTTATCAAATCATGATTTTATTGGCTCCAGAGAGCTGAAGCATCATTGCAGCCTCTTCATTATTTAGCTGAAAGTTCCCAAGCTTCCACTTGCAGGGCCCCAGCACAGGTGACAGGCCCTTTCTGCATGGTGAATTAAGGAATAGTAGAGTTTATCAGTGAACTCAATTGTCATTTAGCAGCTTGAGGAGGAAGCAGTCTTGGAGGTCTTGGGAGACTTGGGTTCTGCCCACAATTTCCTATTTGATCTTTAGCAGCTCACTTGATACACCTTGGGTTTTTTGTCTGCCTATTGAATAGGTCTGATAACTTCCCTGAGTTACCAGGAGTTGTTGGAGGTTTAAGATTATTAATAAGATGAAGATAAAGTGCTGAGGGCTGGATGGTTTCCTTGGCTGATAAGCAACAAGGACCCTAAGTATGACTTGCACAGTTTTCTATGGGTGCCAGTAATACAGAAATATCCTGCAAGGCACCAGTTTCTGTAATCAAATGGTTCTTTCTAATGAGTCCTTGATAGAAATTGTTTCATAGCAATGTAATAGATTATTGCTGGATTTGACATCAGACTCTAAAAATCATAAATTTTTATTTATGATTATAATGTAATTATATTCCTCTTCATAGTATCAGATATCTCTGGTTTCTTTATACCAATTTCTTCACACGGGTCAGCTCCATACATGTGGATTATTAACTCTTGTAAGTGCTATTCCTAAAAAAGAAAAAAATCTAAGACTTGTAAATTAAAAGAGTTTTCTATTGCTGTTATGATTCATTCAACTTTTATAGACCCACCGAAGACATACACCCAGGATGGAGTCTGCTTGACAGAATCCGGCATGTCTCAGTTACAGAGCCTCACTGTTACAGTGCCGAGAAGAAAACGGACGAAACCAAAGCTTAAACTGAAGATTATAAATCAGAACAGTGTGGCTGTGCTTCAGACACCCCCAGATGCCCAGTCAGAACACTCAAGAGATGGGGAGATGGATGACAGTAGAGGTAGCAGTCTACTTTTGGCATGTCTTGTAGCTTGGAGTGTTGCAGTACCTGTGTGTATTGCAAACACCCCTGGGAGTTTTTATTACGCTGATACTCCTGTGTTCTGTACAGAATGTTGTATGGAAATTTCTTGAACAGTAGTCATGGCTTATTGCTGTCCACTTCAGGGATTTTCCTCGTTGTTCTGTTTATGGGTCATCCATCCTGTAGGAAACTCGCTCTTTTAGTGCTGCCAGCCCTGGAAATAGGGGATGATTTTTTGGTTAATCTTTGGGTTACCTGTGGGACAGACTGTGCACGCACCGAGGACAAATGTACTCAAATTCAGTGCAAACTTTTTGAAAGTGTTAGTTCAGCAAAGCAACATCTTGTATCCCTGAGAAGCTGGTATTAAAATCACGTGGGAAAGTGGAGTAGTTCTTTGCTGAGAGTATTTCTCTTTTCTGTCAGAAGTGAGGTGAGCTGACCTGAGAGTCCATGGCCTGGGGCAAGGCTCCTTCCAGCGGCAGGTGATAAAGTCATTGCATTGGCCATGTAGGTGTCTCTTTGGAGAGGAACTGAGGCACACAGCCACCCCAGCTCCCCACAGTTCTGTTAATGCAGCACTGCCTTGTTAATCAGATTAAATGTCATGAGAAGCTTATTTTAGCTATAGAGTGTACTTGAGATAGCTGGGTATTTCAGCCTTCAGTGAAGTTTCAGTTAACTTGTCGATAGAAGTATTGTTCCTGTTGTTTCATGAGCACATTCTAACCCTCTATTGTTGACTAGAACTATTCTTTATAAAAATAGCTTCCTTTTATTTCTTTATTGCATTTTAAAGTTTGTTTTTCTTTCACTTCTTTCAGTATTCACAGGATTTGGTACATTATCCTAGCATTACATAGTCTCTGAAATTTCATCTCATATTTTCATATTCTCCATCAGCTAGGTTTTTGAAAGAAAAAAATGCTTTTGAATTTGGAGGCAGCTAGTCATTACCCTTGTTCTCCTTGAGTGGTTAATAATCTTTCCTTTTAAAAATGTGTGTCTGTTTTCTGTATGACTTTTTCTGGCTTCATTATCTGCTTGTTGGCTTGTATAGGTGGTAGGTCTTTTAAGTAGGTAACAGGATATATAGATGTGATAGCAGGGTATGAAAGGGAGAGTCAGAGCATCCACAACTTCAATTTCAGTTCTGATCACCTTTTTTTGCCTTTTTGAGAGTTAAAGCACATTAGTGTGTGTGATGGTAACAGCACAGTGAGTACATGGAAGATGGGCTGGATTTCCTGGAAGCTCTGCTCTGCAGAGGGGTCAGTGTCTGTCTCTGAATATCTGGAATTTTTGTATGAGCATCAGGATGAATAAAGCTGTGCCATGGCTTTGGTTGGAGTAACACAGTGTAGTAGTCCCTGGGAAAAAAAGAAAAAAACCTTATTTTGACTCTTGATGTTCCGGGTGGAAGAAAGAGGCTCTATCTGAGAAAAGTGAGCTCATGGAATTTCGTCACCATCTCGTCTGTAGGGTTGCATCAGGTTCAGATTTCATAGGGTCTTGTACATTTTGGAGTCTACTTGAAAGCTGAGCTTGCTTTGGGAGCTTCAGCTTGGTGGCCTTTGTCATCCACTGGCTTTGTTGGTAGAACTCAGTGAGGTCTTTATCAGTGGGAAAGTCTGGGCCATCAACTAGCCTAGTGGAAGAGTGAGAGTTGCAGTTCTACCACAGCAGAAATGGTGTGAAAGAGTCCAGCTCTGTTATAACAATATTTCTCCCTCTTACAGCAGCATGGGGTTTTACACTATCTAGAATTATACACCTATATCCAAAGCAGAACATGAGAATTTCCAGTGTCTTTTCAGGGGTGACAGTATATTGAACATTTCAGAAGATGTATGATAAAATGAAGATGCGAGGTCTTTTTGGGGATATCAGGAAGAATTAGTTCCCTCTCTCTTCAACACCAAAGGCTTTTTAATGTCAGCATACTTTACATCTGTTTCTACCCTGCTTTCCCACAGAATATAAACTCTAACTTTGAATTATAGTCTTCATCTTCAAGGCTGAGTAATTCCTTTGGGCTGAATTTTGTATTACATAAATTCCTCTTCATAGATCAGTCTGCTTTCAGTCAGTCACACGGCTTCAAGTCATGAACCCACCACACTAAAAGCCATTACACTTCACCTTCCAAGTGCAGGCTGCAGTGTTTAAGTGTCTTCTCAATAAAAAGAAAAAAGCCCTGTCAAAGAAAACTGAGCAGGACAGTGAAAAAAAGGAAGGTTTTTTTGGTAAATTGGATCCATATTCCGTGATGGAATAGCTAGAGATTACTCAGACGCTTAGCACATGCTTCCAGAGGAGGTAGCAAAAACTTCCTCTGATTTACATATACTAATTATAGCATTTATTTGCTGGTTTTGTTCAAACAGCATCTCATAGAAAATGTGTATATAGATAAGATGGGTTTCCCAAAAATGTCCAGGGATTTTGATTATCTGTCACCCTTTTGAAAAATCTGTCATTCTCAGCCAGTTTCTCATGAAACAGTCCACAGATGTGGAAATTTTGGAAAAAATAATTTTCTTTCCCTTTTCCAGTTAAAGTTACCATTGCCTCTTTTCTGCAGAAGGTGACCTTATGGATTGTGATGGAAAATCAGATTCCAGCCCAGAACGGGAAGCTGTGGATGATGATACCAAAGTGGCTGAAGGAGCTGATGGGATTAAAAAAAGGAAGCGAAAACCATACAGACCTGGTAGGATAAAGTAACTTGGGTCATCTGTGTGTCCATTGTTCATTTTTTTTCTGTATAATTACAAAAAAAAAAAAGGGGAAAACACAGTGAAATTCTGAAGTATTCTACTGCTTATTGTTGACTGTAGTCTTTTTTTTCCCCCTATTCTGTTTAAAGTTTCCTTTTTTCTTCTTGCCAAAACATACTTCCAAAGGTTGCTGGTCTGCAGTGCTCTTGTTCTTAGTGTCTTTGTCAATTACTTGTAGTAGCTCAGATCTATGCCTTGTGTTGATTCTTAACTTGATAGGAAATAGTGCTGTATTTCTATACTTGGTGAAGGAGAGTTTTTATATGTGTGTAAATATATATATATAAGGAAATACCTGAACTTCAGAGAACTTTTTGCAGTTATTTTACTTGTTTTCTGAAATATTTTAGTTTACCAGGTATTTACAGCTTATTTCTGACAGGTGAATTCTAATGAATTCAGTTATTGTATGAATTCATTTATTTTAATTTCTTTGTGCAGTTGACTCTTAATTATCCTGACTGAATTAATTAACTATATGTCTTGGGTGCACCAACAGTTGAGCTGTATCCAAGTAGAATACATCCATTAGTTATCCATTAATTTTCTGCAGCCAACAATTCCCCTGGAAAATGAAACAGATCTGTATCTGATACATTTAGATAGGTACACACCAACTGTAAAGGATCAGGAACTCTGCAGCCAGTCTCTAGTGAAGGATTCAGGAGTTTCAGGCACTATGATGTTGATTAATTATCTTCTTATTTGGGATATGTCCTTTTCTAGTAGCATCATTTGGAGTGGTGGGCTCTCTAGAGCTGTTTGCAGAGGAGTTTTTGTGGTCCTTTGAGCTTCTTTAATAGGTTTCATTTGGTAGATTGACAGCTAATTCCAGGAACTCGTCAGTTTGCCCCAAGGGAGGGGAAAACCAATGTCTGAAAGGTGCCAGGTTTGGTGATTTGAACTTCTTGTGGGTGTTCTGCAGGCCTGAAATTCTGATCATTTTTCATTATATGTGTACCCACTGAGACATAAAAATTCAGAAATGTTTCATAAGATTCCAGATGAAAACTCCTCAAATAATCTCAGATTCATTCTTAGCCACCTAGATACATCAGTCTCCTTGACCTGCAGAGTAATCTTGGCTCTCACTGGTACAACGAAACACAGTTTTTATTCAATATATTGCATTTTTGCTTCCTTGTTCAGGTATTGGTGGATTTATGGTACGTCAGAGAAGTCGTACAGGGCAGGGGAAGACAAAAAGATCTCTCTCCAGGAAAGATTCTTCTGGATCTGTTACTGAACAGTTGCCTGGCAGAGATGAAGGTAAGTGCAGGAATTTGGTGTTAAATGTTTGTTCATGCTTAATGCAGTAAAAGCATTACAGCTCATCAACATGTATGTTTGTCATGATGGCTTTATTAACTCAGCTGAAAATACTCATTCCTGCATAGCTATAATTTCTACAGAGCCCATGATGTACAAAGAAACTGAACCAACTGCAGGTTGTTGTGGGAGATAAATAGAATGATGATGATGATGATGATGTTAGATTTAGACCAATCCTCTTTCTGATACAACTTTCTCCAGATGTAGCCTTGGTCCAGGGGTGTCTTCTAGACCATCAGTTTTAATACTCGGCAGTATTCCATATTCCATGAATGTGTCTAATCAATTTTTATATATTTGTTTATGCTCTGGAAAATCCTTTATTAAGAGAGTTTAGTGATATGTTACTGTTGCATGAAGAAATAATTCCTTTTTATTTTAAACCAGATATCAGAGAGTTTCATAAGCTGCCCTTGTGTTTATTGTTATGAAAGATTATTTTTTAAAAAACAATATTAATTTGTAATACAGAAATATTTTCTAGATGTATGTCATATTTCCCCATCAGTGTTGCCTTTTCCAGGGCTGAAGAATCCTTGACTTTGTTGGCTGTCTTTTCTCATGGCACAGCCATTTTCATGCCTCTGACACTACTGTTCTCAGGAGATTGGGCACCTAACAAGAAGTCTGATTTTATTCATGGGCCTTTTTCTCTCTCTTGCTGTGTGTGATTAGCAAGATGTATGTAATTATTCCATCCATCTGGAGTTGCTCACACTAATCTAGAGAATGTTGAGGTATCATTCAGGGGAGATGTGGAATATGTTTAGTTCAGTTCCAAAATCATGGGAAAAAAGTTCCCAGTCTTGGTATAGTTTTTGCTTTCTCTTTAATATTAGTGTTACTTCTGTGTTTCTGCTTTGTAAATAATATTTCAGGTAGCATACTGCCTTATTTCATGTTGTGCTAAACATCTTGTGTTAGATATTTTCATCTCCATAGGGGTCTGCTCCTTTAGATTTTTTTTTTTTAATTGGCTAAAAAGCTAATTCCCCATTCTGGGTAACAGTACAATGCATATTGTTAAAAAGGAGTTTCTTAAACAAGTATTCTTCAATTGAAAGTTGGATCTTCTTGTTGTCTGCTCAGGCACAATTGCTAGTTGTGAAAAATACAAATCATAGCTTGCCAAGAGCCTGCTTCTCAGTGGCCAGTACTCATCAGCTTTACCAGGATTTTTTTGCACTTTTGTCACATCTACTCCTTTTCTCTGTAAAATCTCCCTCTCAGGCAGTGCAGAGGTCACAGTGTTGGTGAACCTCATTCCAGTCAAGGTCCTCTGGATATGCTACAGGAGATCACTGCAGTACAAAGCAAGTTGATTTTATTACCATGATAATATAGTTTCTTAAATAACTTGCCAGAGTCCTTAACTTCATGTAATTTGCTTTGGCAAGACAGAAGTAGCAGGACTTGAAAAGTTCTGCATTACCTGCAGTGTTTTCCTTGCTCTGTTCTAATAAAATACTGAATGATTGATGAGCACTGTGTGCTTTTGTGTTTATTAGAAAAAGCAGTGCCACTTTGAAATATGACAGCTGAATAAATGTGTAATTTTTCTTGAAGATCTTCTTTATAGATTTCTTTTTCTAGGCTTAGGCTGTTCATTATTTATATGATAGTTCTTTCTCAGTTTAAAAAGAAAATAAGTTTTTTACTTCTAATTTGAGAAAAAATAGTGTATGAAATGAAAGGTGGTTAATGTGTTACTCAGCATTGATGACACTGGAGATACTTCTTCAGTGGAATTGTCTTTTCAAATATCTGGTTGAATGGCACCTATACTTCCTGTCAGATTAGCAAATTCTTAGGTTGCATGGGGATACAGAAGCTAAAGGTCTGTGTGTACCTGGGAGGTACAACAGTGACGTGGCTGGTGTCACATCTGGCATTTCCTGCCACCAGAGCCTGGTGGTCAAGGCAGTTCACAGCTGGATAAAAGCCACCTCTGGAATGCATCTGGAATGATGTGCAGTAACCCATGCACCCAGAGGTAGCCAGATGTGCTGCCACTGTACCTTCAGAGCAAAATACTGAGTGTCTTCTTCATTTATGCCCTGATGTTCCTTTGTAGGTTGGACAGAGCAGCTGCCAGACACTCCGGTTGAGGAGTCTACCCCAGCTTCCGAAAGTACTGAGAAAATAAAAAAGCGTTACAGGAAAAAGAAAAACAAACTGGAAGAAACCTTTCCTGCCTACTTGCAGGTAAAGCTGGTGATCTGCTCCTCATATTGTAAATCCATTTAAAAGCCTAACCTTCATGTGTTGTTTCATAGCTGGTTTAAACCACTGATGTTTCTTTTCGGATTCCAAATTGATGATTTAAATGAAACTGGTTTTCTGTAAAGAATGTTCATGAGCTTGTACAGAAAACAGTGTATTATGTTAAATCTCCAGGATTCTGGAGAATCCTTCTCAATGGATTGGATCTCTCCTTGTTCTGAGAGATGAGATGGGGTGGAAAAATCATTCCTTTGCTCTCTGAACTGACCCATGATGTTTCCACATTCAGCCCTGTAGGATGTCTTAGCCTGATCAGGCCACCTCCTCAGCTTCTCATTTTGCTTTCTGATGATTATGGAACATGATTTGATAAGGGAAGCTTGTTTCCTACAATTTTATGGGTGTATATGCCCTGCATCTCCCTACCACAATGATGTCTGCTCTTCCCTCCCATTAATTTCATGGTGTCCCTAGCAGGTAACAGGCAGCAGTTGTGGATAATAACCAGGATATTAATGGTGATTGAGCAGCTTTCCTTCCATTAATCAGGTTATAAACTGGCTGGTTTATATATATATATATGTGTATATATGTATCATACTTACTTGGCTTGTTCTTCTCAGCCACCTTCTTTATGGTGGGAACATTCCAAAGTTCTAACTTCCATTGTCTTGTAGATGTTCACCAAACTTCATGGCGTGAACTGTATTGGGATTGAAAGCAAAGAATTAACAGAATTAAAGAGAACATGTTCTCTTTAAAAAATAGTATTTCATAAGTGGGGAAGTGACTTGGAAGGAAAATACTTAACATTTCTGTTGGAGTAATAAGAATAAATATTTTTAGTGCATGTTTTACTCCTATAAAATTCTTTGTTCGTATTACAGTAATTGCAACTGAAAAATCTATTTTTAGATTTATTTTTAGAACTGGATCCTAAATCAAGATTTTAAAGACAACAAGGGAACAGGAAGGTTGTTATATAAAGGCTGACTTGAAAATTTGATAGATTGTTGACAAATTATTGAGTATTCAGGCTTAGCTGTTACATAATATTTTAAAAGCCACTTTTGTAATGTAAGTTAAACATCTTCAGGTGTTCTGTTAGTGCAGTTAGACATGAGGATGCTTTTGTGAAATGTAGTGTGTGGTCATTCTCAAAACTGAACCAGAGTTCTAGATCAGGTTGCCTGCCAATGCCCTTTCTTCAGCTGTCCCTTTTGTGCAAGGAGAAATATTTTAAATAATAAACAAATTGTGATAGATAACAACACTGGGTTTTTATATTCTATTAATCCTTGGCTTTTAATTTTAACTTTCATTTACTCAATTTTTTCAGTCAATACAGTGTTCTTCCTACGTTAAATCATTTTATCTTCTTTGCAGGAAGCTTTCTTTGGGAAAGACCTACTGGATACCAGTAGACAGAACAAGATGAGTCTGGAGAACTTACCTGAAGAGTCACTTTCACTTTCATGTAAAGCAAACTTGGCCACCAATTTCCTGGATCCTTCATCTGATCCCCTTCTTAGCTCCACCTCCACTCCAGCTCAGACAAAACTGGGACCTCAAGGTACACAAACCTAAACTTACTGATAATTCAATAGTTTGATTTTATTGTGATGACTGGGGCTTTTCCACTCTCTTTTCCACTTTCCTCCCGTGGTTTATGTGATGTATTTTTCAGCATTCTATATATGAACTGTCCTTGTGAGGTTAACTAACACTGATATTTAGTGATACTCTTCTCAAGAGCTCCAGCTGTTTCAGAATGAGCAGTGGATGACACAACAGTTGGCACTTAATGCAAATCTGCAACATCTTGACTATAATATCCATGGCTATAAAATCCATCAAAATTAGCTATGTGTAAGAAAAGGCATACAATTCATTATAGAAGAAAACATAGATACTCTCACTTAAGAATATTTTTAGTAGTCTAGTGAATATTAGTTGGATGAATATCATCCAGCTATTCTTTACTGTTTTAGATTATTTTAGGTTGCCAGTCTCCTTGGAATTTTTGTTTCATCATGTCCTTTCTGAACATGAGTGCCCTTTCCAGGTACAGTTTGTAGCCCCTAGGCAGTCTTTTGCTTCTGCTATTGCAAAACCTTACTGAAGGTTCTGCTGAGAGTTTTGCAAATAGCCAGAGGGTTGTAAAGTGCTGCTGAAAGAGCGGCCTCACACAAAAGGGCCATTAAAACCTTACTGTCTCCTTCAGATTATTTTTTCCTCTGTCTTGTAGTATATGCTGTTAGTTAGAGTTGCCTTTATTTTTAAAAACTGCTACTATTGCTTTTGTATATTAATTAATTTATTGCTTGTGTTTCAGCTGATCCCCAAAGTTTTTTCATCTAAAACTGTTTGCACACACTATCACAGTTTCCACTGTCCAGAGAGTCATTTGAAGAAAGGTCTCCTATTTGAGATTGTTACTCAGTGAAAATCTGCTAAATGAAAAGCAAAAGGCTGTATTACAATTAAACATTGATTCTTCTGCAGTTGAAGTTGTGAGTAATAGAGAATGCAGAAAGTAACTTCCCCTGAATGGGGAAGCTGCTGGGAATCGAGTGTTTCATAGTCTGTATTTCCTTGTTCTAGTACCACTAGAAGATGAGCTCATTATGACTTTTTTCCACCCTGGCTTTCTTTTGAAGCCAGAGAAATTCAACTTTAGAGCTCTTTGTTGGCCTATCCACTGCAAGATTGAAGTCACTAATGTGTTCACGTGCTATGGTAGTGTACAGGGTTTTAGAAATTCGTGAAGTTGATGTTAATGTTCTCTTTTTTCCGAAGTCTGAAAGTTCTTCATAAAAAAGCAGAATTGTAAAACTTCATGGTTTTGTCTTCTTTTTATTCAGAAATAAATAATAAAGAGGTGGCTGTCAATAACTAAATCACTAGCAATGGCTTTAGTGGATAACTTACTGTCTTTCCCATTTGACATGTGGGACACTGAAAGGACAGTGCTTTCTGGCCATAGGAATGTTCTCAGTTGTCTTTCTCAATTCTTTAGCAAGTGTTCAGATTTCCAGCCAAAACTGCATCCAGATGGAGCTGTTTGGTGTAGTTGGGGCACCAGTGGGTGAAGTCATCTGCCAATATTGATCAGTTCCAGTGCAGTTCTGAACTCCTTGCCTGTGACTTTGTGGGACACAGTTACTTCCACAATAGCATTCCCCCCGTGTGAGAGGCCCTGGTTCCCTGGCTAATTGCTGAGCTCCCTTCTGGCTGGACTTGCAGAGGAGCTGCAGATGAGAACAGCGTCCCAGGGCACCTGTGATGTTTTCATCATTTCCACACAGACCTGGCTGTGGAGCAGGAAGAACGTGAACTGTTTGTTCCCTGCACTGAGGGGCTGCAGGACTGTTGTCACCAACTCTGCTGTTTTCCTACAGTGCCACTTCCCACAAGGATTGCTGACTCCTGTGGGAGTCCTTCCTTAATTGCACAGGTCTTTTCCACAAGGAAAATGTTCTTCTCATGGAAACTCCCTTTGTGTAATCACAGGATTAAGGGTTAGATATGTTTGTTCATCTTCCAGAGAGCTCTCAAGCACCTGAAGTGACCCTGTTCTGCTTTCCAGCAGGTACCCAGCACTGCTGGGGAGGGCAGTGATGTGTTCCAGCTGCTCCTGAGCTGCCAGTGCATTTCAGGGACGCGTTCTGTGATTTATTTGTCCTCACTCCTTGGTTAAGGTTGGCTGAACCTTTCACTAGCCAGGATTGCAGTGGTGATGGGGATTGGCAGAGCTGGGCTGAAGAGGGGTTTGGGAGTCCTTTGTTTACTGTTAGTTTCTAGAAACTGGCTGCAGTGAGCTTTAGGCTCCCAACCCTGCTTTTTGTCTGGCAGAGAGGTTGCTGGTTTTATTTTCTGTTAGAAAACTCACCTTTCCTATGTTTTGATAACACATGGCACTCTGTGCACTCTGTTCTGCATGGCACCAACCCTTAAAATCACTTCCAAGTGCTGGAGCAGAGTGCAGAGGTTTGTTCACAGGTCTCACTGTCTGTTCATGGGTGAGGTTGAAGCTGTTGATTTAGATCTCTTGCATTCTGAGGACTGTCTGCCTCTCTCTCTTGAGTTTCCTGACCTGTGTGTCCCTGATGAAGAAGAAGCCACTTGATGAAGTGTGTTCTGTGAAGACCCTGGCAATATGACCTTTCCTTCAGTTTCAAATAGCTTAAATTCAGTGTATTTTTTTCTGGAAGTGCTGAAAAAGTCATCTGTTCAAGTGAGGTCTCCAGAGGATGCTAAAGAAGTTGTTCCTAGACAAAAGGAGTTGTCTGAGTCTCTGAAGCTAATTCGGGTGCTGCTGGGACATTTCATAACTAGAAATGTTACTGTGTGATTAAACATCTTGGGATGGCTGGAGCCTTGGGAGAGGCATTTTTATGATTTTAGAACTTCATAAATAAGTAACTGCATTTGAGGGATCAGGATCACAAGATAGCTTTAGAACTGTACTCTCTTAGAGATCCAGCATTACAAGCAAATTATTTTCCTTTTTGCTTTGTCTTGGCTTTCATCTCCATTCTGAAAAGAGTCAAATTAATGAGCAGTATTGAGCTATTTGTTTGGCAGCAGATGTCAACCAGCTATTGATTGTGATCTGAAGCGGCTGACTCGAGTGATTTCGTTGTTTCCAAGATAATATTTAACACACATGGAATTAAAACAGGGAAAAAATAGAAGAAAAAAAGTAAAAACATGCTTTAGATTAGATGTCTTGTGTAAGTTTTATAGATTATAGGCTCTATCCCTCTGCTGTCACCAACACTCAAGTCTTTTTATAGATTTAACAAACTCCATTTTGAAAGCAGGATGGTTTTTCCAACCTATCTCATCTGAAGGCCACTGTGGAATCTGATTTCCTTCATAGTTGAGACCCTCAGATTTGAAGCCTAAATTTATTCACAGCCAATTTGTAGCTACAGGTGGTAAGCTTTGTATCTTTAAACACTTCACCTTTTCACCTGTGCTCTACTTATACATATATTTAAATTCACATTACAAGTTGAAGTGTTAGGAAGTGTTCCCTAGCACAAGGGCCGTGGAGAAAAGCACTGTAACATAAAATACTAAAGAATTAAAGTCTGCCAATACAGTCCCAGTGCTTCCTTCATGGGCTTTTTTCTCCCTGATACTTAGCTGCTCTCAAGCAGCAACTTGAGGCAAGTTAAAGAAGGGCTAAAATTGATCCTTCAGCCAGCTGAAGTCATTACATCACCTTGTGGTGCCTGGTGTTATAGTTACTTGCATAATTAAACCAAATTGGCCAAAGGAAAACAAGTATCTGAAAAAAAAAACTCAATAAACTTTAAAAAACCCCCAAAAACAACCTACCAAACCCTAGCAACTTGGTTCTGTTCAGAGACTTATATTTAACAGTACTTTTTATCAGGTACACAAATAACTGTTCTTGCAAAGTGGTGTGGGTTTGAGGCACTTTTAGATAGTTTTGCTGCTGTCGTTAGGAGCTCTATTTTGTTTGTACATTTAAATGAACTGGCCTGCACTGGCTTATGAATCCACCTTGTTGAGTGGCAAATATAAAACCTGATTTAATTAGGGTGGTTTCATCTTGTCTGCATTACAAAGGGTAAAAGTGAAGAATGAAAATAGTGAAGAAGAACAATTTTTGTTTTGACTTGGTAGTGGGAAAAAGGGAAAAGGGTTGTCTCTGAAAATCAGCAGAAGGGACTTGTAATTCACTGTTCAACTTAGCAGCATGGAAAGTAACCTCATGATAGAAGTAAATCCTTGGCACCAGGCTCTGAATTAGGCTTTCCTGGGGCAGTTGGATGGTAACAATGGGAAATACATCTGTATTTGTGTGAAATGTGAGTGTTCCTTGGGTTTCTGGTCCCTCTTCAACCTGGCCATGTATGTGTTTTCTGCACTGTATATTTATGATTTGTATTAATCCCTTTTTTCTATTTAATTTATATTCGCCATCTCATCATGTTTTATTGGTCTGGCAGGATTGCTCATGAAGTCATGACAGTCTGCAGTTTTACTGAAAGATATTTTTCTCAACTTTTATTAGTTTGTCAAACATTTTTTGCAAATGTTGCACATCTGTAATAGTCCAAAGCAACTAGTTAATAAAACCAGATGGGCCATTTGGAGTAATTCCTCTCTGATGAATTGGAGGTCAAGAAGATAATAGTATCCAGAATTTATTATTTAATATTAAAGAATTTATTGCTAGACCAGGCCAGATTTTCCTAGATGGCAAACAAACATGATGTTTCTATTTCTGGCCCTTTTCACTCCTTCAGGTTTTCTGATCTTAATGGTATCATCTCCAATTCCTATTTATTTACCCTTCCTTCTTACTCTTAGATTTCACTTCCCTATCAGGGTGTAGTAACTAGTTGTGTCTGTATTAGGAAAGTGAGTGGTAGTAAAAGAAGTAACTGATTACCTTTTTAAAAAAAATACTCTTTGTAGATTTACTGTGAGCTGTCCTGTATAAAACCTGTTTGTTGACTTACACATTCATGGGCCTTTGTGTCTTAGAGGTTGTAAGTTCAGAGTACATTTTGGGATTGTTTTTCCCCTGAAATTATCCAGTCTGTTTCACGTGATGTGATCAGCTTATCACTTCTAAAAAGACTAAACAATGTGAGCATGTGCAGGTGGCTCAGTCCTGGCAGGGAGGGGCTGCTGGTCAGCACAGTCTCTGTCCCCAGGGACACTTAAGTTTAAGACAGCGCAGGAGACCCTTAGAGCCTGGTACATTTGTGTTCAGGTTTGCAGCTCAAGAACATCACCTGAGATGTAGAAATGTTGATTTTGCTCATTTCATCTTCTGCAGGCAGCACCGACGATCCTTTAGCTGATCTTTCTGAGGTCTTAAATACTGACGATGATATTCTTGGAATACTTTCTGATGATTTGGTAAAGTCTGGAGATCATTCAGGTGTGTATGTCCATAGGGTCTCTCTGGTAATTGTTTCCTTTTTCTCCTCTTTATTATAGATGTGTTTGTGGTACTGTATCCATAGGTTATGCTCTAGGTCATTTCAGATATGATTTTCATATGTTAAGAATTCCTTGGTTTGGAATGATTTTGGTTTATTCTACCAAAAAAATGCCCAAACTTCTCAACATTTTGGTTTTACTTGGCTCTTTGCTTTGCTGCTTAAGAGAGGAAAAAATGTAGCTGCCGTTGTCTCTCATACCTGCGTAGCTTTTTTCAGCATGCAGCTTTTTCTTTACTTTTTTTTGTTTTCGTGTTGTAATCATCCATTTTATCTGGTTTGGGTCCTGTAGGTCTTGATTTAAGCACTTTCCAGGTTGAGAACTCACCCTCCCCATTTGGTAAGAATCTAAACAATGGATGATCCATGGTTAGCAGTAGCCCTCTTTTCCTAGTGGTTTTAGCTGGAAGAACTGCATGTGTAGAAATTACTTCTCCTTTACTGTGTCACTAATTCATGTTCCATTTTCCACTGTGTGGTGTTTGAGTCTAACACGACCTCTAAACTCTGCACTCTGCCTTTAAGAGTCCTGCATCAAGTTTCGCTTACAGCTTTTGGACACCTTCCTTAGTTTTTTTGTGTTTCATACAAACCCATGCATTTTCTTGCTGCCACTGTAAATATTACTTCCTGTAGTGGTGTGTAGTTTTTATCATGGTGGTATATTTTGTAAATGAAAAGCATTTTTATCAATGTGAGTATATTAAAGCATGATTAAAGTCAGTATCCCTTTGTTTTCACTGGATGATGGTTCATCACTTTATATGAAAGACAGATTGACAATAAGTAGAATGGCATGTTTCAATATTTTAAATTTGGGGGTATTTTGTAATTATTACAGAAATATATTTTAAGTACTAAAGTATATGGTTCTTTTTTCCCAGATTTTTCTCATTTGAGAGATTTATTGACTTGTAAAGGACGTTAGGAAATTTATGTAGTGAGTTTTCTTAGTGCCAACAAATCACTTTGATGTAACCTGTAATAGTCAGGATTTGTTTTTGAAAGATAAACTTCTGTAACTTGTTTTATATTGGCTACACTTCAATAGCATTTCAGTAAATATTTTATGTAATATTTGAAGTGAAGAACATTTGAAGTGAACCTTAAGGTACATGAGGATGAACCATGTTTACTACTGGTGTGATTCTTTTCAAAATGTGAAAAATACTTAAAGTGGAACTATCTGCTGAAACCCATACATTTGAAACCATGCTCAGTAGTCTTACTTCCCATTCTTCCAGTTGCATTATATTCAATTACCATTCCTCAAACAATACAATAAACTGGAGATAAAGAGTGGGAAGGATTTTTTTACTTTTTCTACTCAATGTTTTGTTTTGCCTTACCTTTCAAACATTAGAAAGTCCTGGTTTAATTAACAGCTCAATTCCAGGGGAAGGAAACAGGGTTTTTATGCTCTTTATTCAATACTAATAAATTCCGCTATTCATTTCTAATTGAATATTCTTTCTTCCTCCAGCTGGATTGGATATTGGCCCCATCTCTGATGATCCTTCTTCTCTGCCTCAGCCGAATGAGCAGTTAGATGGAATCCTCAGTCCAGAACTAGACAAAATGGTCACAGATGGTAATTTTTTGCTCCCTTATCTTGGTCTTCTACAGAACTTACGTAGAAATCCTCTTTTCTTTTCTCTTTCCCCCCAAATGACACATCTCTGTATTGTAACAGACAAATCTGGACTTAGTTGCACAATTACTTCTATTGCTTCCTCTGATGATTACTTACCCTGTGTTGCCTTTCCTTTGTCCAGGTGCTATTCTTGGCAAACTGTACAAAATCCCAGGTACGTGTTCTGATCCTCCTTGTCTTTTATGGAACACAGTTCACAAGCAATGCCAGCAACTCATGCAGAGTGTTTTTTGCAGAGCTGGGAGGGAAGGATGTTGAAGATTTGTTCACAGCTGTGTTGAGTCCAGCACCCACACAGCCAGCTCCTCTACCACAGCCTCCTCCCCCACCACAGCTCATGTCTTTGCACAGCCAAGGTATGTTCCTCTGGTGCTTTTGTGAGCAGCAGCCTAGCCAGGAGAGTTGTGCACCTTCTAAATGCTGATGTGGAAGTAGGACACAATTTAATGCTGTGCAAAATTGTGGAATCTGCCACTGTTAATCTGTGAAATATTATTCTAAACCTGTTCTGAAGGGAGTATGTGATTAACACCCATGTAAATGTTGCTAATAGAAAAGGACAGTTATTTGAGGTTTTTCTGACATATTGGTGCTTTTATTTTAGCTGACACTTGGGTGGTTTGAAAATTAGTCTGTGATAAAGCATGTGTTCTCTTCTGACTTCACTTTTTAATTACTTTTGAGTACCTCCTCAAGGGTAAGGCCTGAGTCTGTGTGATGCTGAGTCTTAATTTCTGTAAGAATGCAGTTTAATGTATTAGCTAGTCCTAATGGGAAGCTAAGCAAATTTAAAATTTATACTTCACTTTAAATTATACTTTATTTTTCTTCATTACTACTAAAATTATCATGAGTTGATACCTCATCTTTCTGTCTTTGTTGTATTGAAGGCAGATTGCTTTTATTACTGTTATCAGTAGAGCTGGTTTTTTAAGCAGTATGTATGAATATAATTGAATGTGCTCCTTTTCTCATCAGACATCATCTCTAGTGGGTTTTCTGTGAGCTCATTTAAAGAGTGTCCACTCTTTTATACTGGTACTACAAGAAGGACTATTCAAATTGATTTGACCAGTGAATTGATCATAAGAAGAAAAGTGATTTGTTTCCTTGTTGGATCAGTTTTCATAAAAACTAAATACTTCAAAACCTCTTAGAAAGGAGAGTGTTTTAAGTAAACAATGAGTTGATTTAAAGCAAAAGATAATAATGATACCATTCTCTGTTCCCCAGTTGAGTACTTGGGGGATAGCTCCAGCATTTGAGCTCTGTAAGATTGTTCAGCTCCTCCCTGTGGGAACTGGCATGATAACAAAGTTTTAGATTTGCAGTTTGTTTCTGCTCCAGTGGCATGATCCCCATGTTTCTGTGCGAGAAATACTTCAGTAACGGGGCAGCTTGCATCACGTTTCACCAATTTCAAATAAAATTATTGCTCTCTTCTCGTAAAGACATGTGAGCACCCAGTGAAACCAGAGGCCTGACTCCATCCTGTTTGTTTGCCAGGTCATCACAGTTAGTTACTGTGTTTATGAGCACAGTAACATTCTCTTAAATTTTGTGTTACAACTGTAGTTGCTGCATAGCTTACATAACCTTTTATTTCAGAAATAGTCTCCTAAAATGGGAGAATGATAACACTGTCATCCTGCAGATGCATCTGATTCCTGAGCTACTTATGTGCTTTTAAGGAAATACTGGGGCATCAGTTATAATCTCACTGGAGTGATGGGATCCAAAGGGCAGAGTTAATTCTGTGTAGTAACATCTGCAAATACCATCTGCTGGAATGAATCTGCCTGTGCCACATTTGTAATACTGTAATCAAATAAATAACATTTTCTGCCTTCGTACTGCTAGACTGGACATTTAATTAGAAAATGTTAATGCTCATTTGAGTAGAGTTATCTGTTTCACTGGTTACAAATTAGGGAGTTCGTCGATAATGAGGCTTACTTTGGTACAATGCTCAGGAGTCTCAGTAGAGGAGATGTTTAATTCAGATGGCTAGTGATCATCCTGTGAGGACTAAAAACCACCTTCTCCATGGCTTACTGCTTGCATCTGGGTCTAACAAGCATGAAGACCATTAGCTTCTAGGTAGTATAACATGCAGTACCATGGCATGGGCTACTGCAAAAGTTTTGGGAATCCACTTTTGAAAAAAAATATTTTAGAGAAGAAAAAAAAAACTGTACAGGGATGTGATGGAATAGAAAAGAATCCTTTAAGCTTGTAGGGAAGGGTTTTAAACTGATTTAAAATCTTTCCTGAAAAAGTAAGCTCAGTACTGTAAAATTTTGAAGAGAATTAGTTTTTCACTAGAGGAGACACTGTTTTCTTGGTGAAAGGTTCCACCCTTTGCCTTAGAAGCAGTCACCCTTGAAAACTTAAATGAGTGACTTAAACTTCTTCTTTCCAGGAGAGAATGCATTTCCAAGAGTGCCCCTCATGAATGGTCTGATTGGCCCCAACCCTCATCTCCCTCACACAGCTCTGGCTGCTGGAGGTGGGCTGGGCACCTTCTCTCCCATTACACAGCAGCCATACCCTGATGCCAGGTAAGTCCAGATGGGGAATAAAAGATACTTAGTGTATTTAGCATTAAAAAAAAATATATATATATGAGTAACAAAAACATCTGGAGGGTGTTGTTGGTTACTAATAATGTGACGTGATTAGTTCTTGACAGCCACCACAAAACCTTGGGTGTTCTTGCAGTGTGTTCACTGCTGAAATAGCAAACAGAATGAGTACTTTGCTAATTGAGGGTTTGTTTGTTTTGTTGTTTTTATACAATGTGTAAAACAAACCCCTTTTCTGGTCTGTCAGGGATAAGAATCCAGCATTCAATCCAATGGTGAATGATCCTAACAGCTCATGGGCACCAGCTGCTCCACCCCTGGAAGGTGAAGGTGATACCATGTCCAATGCTCAAAGAAGCACCCTGAAGTGGGAGAAAGAAGAAGCTTTGGGTGAAATGGCAACTGTAGCACCTGTCCTCTATACAAATATCAACTTCCCTAACCTGAAGGAAGAATTCCCAGGTGAGTGATTTACTCAATCAAGTTGAATATTTTGCAGCAATTGGTGCATCTTGATTTGAAAGTATCTCAAATAGACTTATCATAGCCTTGTGTGTTGACACATTTTTTTGGTTGCAGACTGGGCTACAAGAGTGAAGCAAATTGCTAAACTGTGGAGGAAAGCGAGTTCTCAAGAGAGGGCTCCCTATGTGGTAAGAACAATTCCCACCTGCATTTACATGCTTCTAGCAAACACATTAAATTTATAAGGTTGTGTTGTTTGGTTGTTAATAGCTCAAGTTCTAGGTTTAGTGAAAGTTCCCTTCCTCCAAGAAAAGCTTTGTAAGTCTGAATACTTCTACCTGTATTGTTTGTTTTTCAGTCTTGAAATAAACTCTACTATGCAATCTAAAGACATCAGCTGAGATGAGAACATTTGTGGCTCCCACTGCCTCTCAGCTGCATTTGATTCGTGCCTCAAGTCATCTTTGCCTCTTTCTACACAGAATCTCACCAGTTTCTTTAGAAGGATAATAACAACTGACCATGAGATTCCTCTCCCTTCCATCATCCCCGCTCTCTGGGCTGTTCTTTTTTTCCCCATCAGAGTTGCTGAAGTCTCCCAGCTATTGAACTAGCACTTCCAGAAGTGTCATTGCTCACACCTCTGCTTTCCTCATTTACTTCCCCTTGTGTTCTTCCTTTACTGTTCCCTTTCTCTGCTCAATCTCTTGTATTGCTTTGTATGGAAACACTTCTGATATCTTGTGATACCCATTTTTCTGATACCATTTTGTGGGGAGCATGACTCCATTTTTCTCTCAAAAATCATTCATCTTCTTCACATGTGAGTTAAGTGAACACAGGTACTTCTAGCAGCTATCTGGAGTTACATGGTCACTGATTCCACCTTGCAGATCTGCCATTCAAAGGGGGTGACCCTTAAGCTTTATTGAAGCCGCTGTTGAAGCCTGTGTGCATCTAAATCTCAGAACCTATATTATTGATTCTTTCGGACTTTCCCAACAATTGTTGGCAAATGGTTTAACTTTTCTTTAACTTCCATTCTCTCCCGATTCTCATCTTTTTTCTTCACAGCAGTAATGCCTTTAGTTTTAGCTTTCATATTGAATGATCATCTCACTTTGCAGGTTTCTGTGGATTTTGCAGTTTTCAGTCTCTAATCCTTCCCCTACCTCCCCTTTTTTCATATAGTCCCGTCAGTAAACAAAGTTCATTCCTCTGCATGTTGATGACTCAGAGTTTAGCAGTACTACATCATTTTCTGCTGTCCAAATTCAAAATTGCCCTTATCTCTGGCTTAAGAGGATAAATCGTATCCCAGACTCATTGTGAAAAGTGGAGTTCTTGATCTTTCTGAAACCCTTTCCACTTGAAAGAATAATTCTCTCGTTTCTTCTTTGAATCACTAAGGCATCATCATTATTCTGCTTTTTATTCAGTCTTGCAATTTCAGCACCTTTGGACCTTTATGTCATCTTGCCAGTGCTATAGTTAATCTTGGTGATTCCTTCTTTGTAGTATTTATAATACCCACTTACATGGGTAGCATTTACCACTTCACAATTATTTCCATTACTGATTGCTTTATTTATCATTGTTCTTAAACAATGCAGTCCTATCCTTGTGATGGGTATCCAAAAGTCAGCAGCAAAAATCACTTCCCTGGTGTACAGGAGGAGCATGCATGTTCCTGCACACCAGTATTTACACAGCAAGATGTGGTTAATTCCTCTCAGAACACTCCTTGTGCTCCTACCGTGCAGTTCCTGCCTGGTGTTCCTGGCATTGTGCACACCAGAAGCTGCTGTGGTGCCTCTCCTGAGGGACTTGCACTCTGAGGGGTTGAGTGAAGGCTGAAATGAAATTCAGAGGAGTGCTAGTAAATTTTTACTGTAGGCTTCTTACTGTACTTAGCGTGCACAATCCCATCACTTACAGGGGAAAATGACAGTGATTTTTCTGCTGCTGTGACACTGGTGTTCTCATCCATGTCACTATTTCATTGGGGGGGGTGGGGGGGAAGTAATAAAGCCTTTTCCTCCAGGCAACCCCTACTTGACAACTGCAAATAAATTTGTGAAAAAGAGGATGTGAGGGTTTGGTTCAGAAAAGAAATCATATCCTAGATTGGTGGTAAAACAGGCTCTTTGAAACTTCCATTAGATACTTTAAAGTGTCACTATGGCTGTAAAATGCCTCATTGAAGAGGAATTGCTGTGTCTCCATACAGTTTTTCCTGATCCATAAGCCCATATCCTATGTTTATACTATTAACTGTTAACAGACTCAGATCTTTAGAGGTCATTTAATGGACTAGACTGTATTTTTCTTGTCATTGAAGTTCTCCACATTAGTGGCCTTTATTGATCCAACATCATCTGCTGTGCTCAGCCTTCATGTTGTTAGACCACACCAATATGTGATTTGAAAGGTAAACTGGTGGGATTAACGATTTCTTGGCACAGCACAGTGCCTGGAACAGACACCCTCCTGTATAGAAAAGCTTTGCTAATAGGTTTACTAATTTACTAATTGCTAGTAACCTCTTAGTTCCCTCCATATATGTTAAACACAAAATTTCTGTAGAGGTGTGAAGTATTTTCTGTTGGGAATTCTTTCTGAAGTGCATCATGTCATTTCCACGAGGATGTATGTGATTAAAACAGGCTGTACAAATAATTTGGTGATAGATTTTGTAGGAATAACAGATGCAGTGTGCACACTTAGTAGAAGGAAATAAGTCTAACTGCATCTTTTCCCTCCTTTCAGCAAAAAGCCAGAGATAATAGAGCTGCTTTGCGCATCAATAAAGTACAGATGTCAAATGACTCCATGAAAAGGCAGCAGCAACAGGATAGCATTGATCCCAGCTCACGCATCGACTCCGACCTCTTTAAAGATCCATTAAAACAGAGGGAATCAGAACACGAGCAGGAATGGAAATTCAGACAGGTGTGTAGCATTTAGGGTGTTTTGTTATCTTCTCCCTGTTTTTTATTGCATTGTCAGAATCTGTTGAATCTTTCTTTGTGGAAGTGTATACAGTCAGCCATTCTGCTTGGAAAGAAAATTGATGTTATCAAAAGATAAGCTGCTTGTCTCTTAAATGTTGACTCTTAAATCCTGGGTGTTACAGAAGCAGGTTGTTCTTTCTCTGCATGGGTGGCTGGTGCAGTAGGTTTTTATTACATGGTGTGTATTGCAGTCACTTTGTCCTGCAGACTTCTGCCTCACACGGGGCTGGGGGTGTCTCAAAGCCCACACCAGTGCTGCATGTCAGTAACCTTTGTCTCCAGAGTATAAGGCTGGAAAGCAGTGATGCTCTTTAGGCAACCTGGGAAATGCTTATTCCCAGGCAAACAAGATGCATGTCAAGGTAATTGAACTTCACAAATAGCTGGACTCTCTGCTCCCATTGCATTTAAAATTTGCAATTATTTGTAACTGATATTGGCTGTGTCCTAAAGTTTTAATTACAGATTCAGTCATTAGAAAAGATTTTGTATACCCTAAACTTAGAAGTGTAACATTTTTCCTCATAATTTTAAAACAGCAAATGCGGCAAAAAAGTAAGCAGCAGGCCAAAATAGAAGCCACACAGAAGCTTGAACAGGTGAAAAACGAGCAGCAGCAACAGCAGCAGCAACAGCAGCAGCAGCAGTTTGGTTCACAGCAGCTCCTGAACCAGTCTGGCTCAGACACACCCAGCAGTGGGATCCAGAGCCCCTTAACACCGCAGACTGGCAATGGAAATATGTCTCCTGCACAACAGACATTCCATAAGGATCTGTTCACAAAGCAGCAGCTCCCTGCTACGCCCACGTCAGCGTCCTCAGATGATGTGTTCCTAAAGCCACAAGCCCCACCTCCCACTCCCACCCGAATCCCAGTACATGATTCCCAGTCTCAGACTCCTCAGACATCATCACAGCAGATGTTTTCTCCAGGTTCTGCAAACACAAGGCCTCCTTCTCCGATGGATCCGTATGCTAAAATGGTGGGAACACCCAGACCAGCGCCCATCAACCAGAACTTTGTTAGAAGGAACACCATTGCCCCATTAGATTCCTGTGCAGCGCAGTCCTCCATACGGGAGCCGTCGGGAAGCAGGCCCTCGCCAGTCAGGGACTCTTGTTCTTCATCTCCAGGTAGCAGCGATCCCTATGCAAAGCCACCAGACACACCCAGGCCTGTCATGCCATCAGAGCAGTTCTCCAAACCTCTGGGAGTCCCACGGTCACCCATAGTTATGGAGCAGTCAGGGAAGGTTCCTTTAGCTGCTGGAAGCAGTGATCCATTTACTAAGCCAGCTCCTAGGACTGACGCGTTTCAGAGACAGAGAGTAACCTCTGCTGATGCCTTTGCACGGCCTCCATTGACTCCGACTCCCGCTCCTGTGGATGGGAGCCCTGGACCTTTCAAAACCCCTCTGCGCCCTCCTCAGTCCCCACAAGATCCTTACTCCTCCATGCCAGCCACGCCCCGGCGCGTTGCTGTTGATCCCTATGAAAGGCCCCCTCTGACACCGAGGCCGGTGGATAGCTTTTCCCATAACCAGGCCAATGATCCCTACAGCCAGCCTCCCCTCACTCCCCACCCTGCAATAAAGGAGCCTTTTGCCCATCCGCCGCGCATAGTGCGACAGCAGGGCGATTCTTTCCCTCAGTCGGGGCCCATTTCAAGGGCAGCTTCTCAGGACCCTTACTCCCAGCCTCCGGGGACTCCTCGGCCCGTTGCTGATCCTTATGCTCAGCCCCCAGGAACTCCTCGGCCCACCGCAGTGGATCCATATATGCAGCAGCCACCAACACCGAGACCTGCTCAACCAGCAGATTTGTTTGCTCAGTCCCCAGCAAACCAGAGACATTCTGATCCCTATGCCCAACCTCCTGGAACACCGCGGCCAGTTCTCAGTGATCCTTACTCTCAGCAGCCAGCAACCCCAAGGCCAGGGATTCCTGAGAATTTTAACAGACCTGCCATGACGAGGCCAGGACTAATACCAAATAGAGATTCTTTCCTGCAGACACCACAGGGCAGGTTGCAGGGCACTTTTGTCAGGCCGTCAGACCCATGTTCTCAAGCTCCCAGGTCTGCAGGACCGGCAATAACAGATTCATTTAGCCACGGTGCAGCTACTCCGGCACGTGACCCGTATGATCAACCACCAATGACTCCAAGACCTCAGCCAGAATCTTTTGGAGCTGGTCAGCTGGCCCATGATGCTGCCGAACAGCCACGGCCTGGATCTGAGGGCACCTTCAGTGCATCGGGAAATTCTCCAATGACTTCTCAAGGACAACAGTTTCCCAAAGTTTCACAAGTTCCCGGCCCAGCACTCACCACAGGAGTAACAGATACACAGAATACCATGAATATGTCTCAAGCAGATACTGAGAAGTTAAGACAGGTGAGAATTCTGATATTAAAAATGTGGAAGTAGAAGAATTTCTCCCATTCTTGTTAATACTTGAAGTTTCTTACCATTAAACATAACTATGTATAAGATACGAATTATCCTAATTTACTTAACATATTTGGTCCTTCTGGATAGAACCACAATATACAGAATACAGAAACATCAATAATTTTTAAGGAGTTTGGACAAGATGCTAAAAAAGAAGCAAAGGTATATTTGAAGCCACTGAAGACATAGATGGTTGGTCTATAACAGTGTTTTTAGCTACAGTCTGAGGAAAAAAAAGAATTTCAAGGTCACTTTGTTCTATTGTGAAACAAATGAGGTGTGGGGCTGATTGTCAGTGACTTGTTTACTGGCTGGAGAAGGGAGTACAGGGAAAGATCTCAGACCACATGTCTGACTCTGCAGTTGGCCAGCATGTTGAGGTGAATCCTTCCCTTGGTCACTGCTTTCCTTGAGGCACATTCACTCCAGGTTTCTGTCTGTCAATGTTTGGCAAACAGCTCTTGCTGAGGAATGGAATTACATTCAGCTTGTGGAAAGCTGCTCAGTCTTTTGCTTGGAAGGAGGGATGGGAAATGAATTTAATGGAAAACTGGTGGTATTTACCATACAGAGTTAGAGTAAATTCTGCAGCTGTGGTGTAAAAAACCTCTTGCTGTATTTTCTTCAGTGGACCTCTAGTTACCTTTGTCTCTCAGAATGCACTTTTCCTGTGGTGAAAGGGCCTGCATTACTGGAATAGAAAAAGAGAAAGAGAGTTGCTTCCATGTTAATTGGTAGAATGGGATCACACCATACACTTTACCAAGACGTCTGGATGTTAAATTGGCACCGTGCACCATTTGACCCTCCTTCTCATTTCTGAGGTGATTGTGGTTGTTTATAATATTTCTCTGTAACAACTGAAGGGTTTCTTTCCTCCAGAAGGCTTAACCTAGCAGAGTGTTACACTTGGAAAGATGTCAATTGCAGTGTCAAGCATAATGATTCATTTTCTTTTAAACAGCGCCAGAAGCTCCGTGAGATTATTCTACAGCAGCAGCAGCAGAAGAAGAATGCAGTTCGCCAGGAAAAGGCCTTGCAGGATGCAGCAGCTCCTCCCCATGCAGCCCCTCTTCAGCACTGGCAGCAAGACAACTTAAATCAAATCTTCAACCGCCCTCCTCCTCCCTATCCTGGGAATATTAGGTCCTCTGTGGTCCCTCCAGGTGGGCCAAGGTTCTCCATGTACCCAAAGGACCAGCGTGGGCCATTCCCTGGGGATGGGCAGTTCAACAGGCCCCAGTTTCCAGGAGATATGAACACCATGGGGATGAGACCTCATGGTCTGAGGTAAGCTCTTGGATCTCTTAAACTCTAGGTATTAGAGGGTAGTTAAAGAAAGGGGGCCTTTTGGACAGGATGAAAAATCATCTACAGGAGCTGGTAACCTTCCTGAACTCTGTACGTGCAATGGGTTTTCCTGTAACATTAGAATGTGTGTTTTATACTAAGTATTTTACACTGTTTTGTTGGGAGTAATTCAAAAAAATAAGCGGAGAAACTGCAGAACTAGTCAGACTTACGTGACCTGTAACGTCTTGTCCATGTTGAGCATTTCTAAAAAAAAGGTAAAGATCAGACTTTATTTTTCATGTCTTAATAATAAATAAATTCATTTCTAATGAGTATGTAATCAAACATCAGCGTCTGTCTGTAGCATTCTTACAGTGAATGCTACAATGTAAAATGAATACCAGTATCAACATACATTGTCGTCTCAGAAATTAATTTTTTCAGTATCTAGATTTATTTCAGTAATTTCTAAATCCACACACTGGAGTCTTTTTACCCTGAATTGCATTAATATGTATTTTAATTACTAGGTTAGTTCTGACTGTCAAGAGTTTTCTATCCATTATTATTACTATTGAAATTGAAAACAGGTTGTTTATTAAACATAATTAAAGCAATTATTTTATTGTAGTCATAAAGCTCATTTAAATGTAAGTATAATTAGTCAAAACATTTATTTAAATATCTTGATGAATGCGTCATGTAAAGCGTTTTGGTGAACAGTTACTTAGTCACGCGAGACTGAGAAAAGAGATGATTTGGCCTTCCATGCTCTGTTTTAGATACGGGTTTCCAGGAGGTGGCCACGGCCCACCCTCGGGCCAGGAGCGTTTCCTCGGCCCTCAGCAGCCGATGCAGCGCCCTGGAGTTCCCCCCCAGCTGAGGAGATCCCTGAATATTGATATGCCCCGGCCGGTGAACAGCCCCCAGATGAGTAACGCATCCGGGATCTCGCAGCATTTCCCCCCGCAGGGAATTCCGGTGCAGCAGCACAACATCTTGGGGCAGGCGTTCATTGAGCTGCGTCACAGAGCTCCTGATGGGAGGCCGAGGCTGCCCTTCAATCCTGCTGCTGCTGCTGCCACTGTGCTGGATGCAGCAGCTCAGCACCAGCGGCACCCCGGCTTCCTGCCCAGGCAGGATTTCCCAGGCCCGAGACAGGCAGAGCCGCTGAGGCACGGTTCTCAAGGAATACCAAGCCAGTTGCAGATGTCTGCGAGTTTGGAGCACATGTCCCAGTCCCAGCAGGATCAAATCAATCCTGAGAACCCACCGGCGCTGGTAATGCGTTCTCTGGGTCAGCCAGTTGCTGATGCGTTCCCAGGACCATCTTTGGCTACGTCTGCACCAAGTGATGAATCTGCAAACTTGCAGATTCCCAGCCAGCCAAGTGATGGTCTAGAAGAAAAGCTTGATCCTGATGATCCGGTAAAAGATTTGGATGTGAAAGACCTTGAGGGGGTTGAAGTCAAGGATTTAGATGATGAGGATTTGGAAAATCTGAACCTGGACACAGAGGATGGGAAAGGAGATGAACTGGACACTCTGGATAATTTGGAAACTAATGATCCTCACCTTGATGATCTTCTGAGATCTGGGGAATTTGATTTGATTGCATACACAGACCCAGACCTTGATGTGGGGGATAAGAAGGGAATGTTTAATGAAGAACTAGACCTTAGTGTTCCCATTGATGACAAACTAGATATCCAGGGCAAGGCAGAAGAACCCAAACAGAAAGAACAAGGTGATACAACTGTTGCCCCTGCTGAGACCCAGTCTCCACCAAAGAAATCAGCTACAGAAAATGAAATTAAAACAGAAGTACTTTCCCCAAACACTCAAGAGGAAAAGAAGAATGAAAATGAAAAAGGTGATGGAAATACTGAGCCCACAAGTACTCAACAGGCTTCTGAAGTGGAGTTAAAAGATGGAGAAAAGGCTCCTGCACAACCTGCTAACTCAGAATTCCCTGACAAAACTCCTGCTGTTCCTAGTCAAGATACAACTGTGCCTACTCCAGATGCTCAGGGATCTGCTCCACTGCCTGTTCAAGGAGCAGTAAGTTCCTGCAGTATTTCTGGCTCCACCCCAGTCCTCTCAAGTTTGCTGTCTAGTGAAAGCTCAGACAGTGCTGAAGCAAGAACTCTGGGATCTCCATCTCAATCTCTGCCCCCCACACAAATGAACCATGGATCAGGTATTCCACAAACACTCATGACACCTGCTGGACAGATCTTGGAAAACACTTTAAATTCAAATCTGCCCATGGTTCCACGAATGAACCATAATTTTTCTCAAGGGTCACCAAATCCAGGATTTATTCAGGGTCAGTCATCTAATCATAACTTTGGGACAGGACAGACATCTAATCAGACTGTGGCTGTACCAAACCGTCCTGGTCCCAGTGGCATCTCTGGTCCCCAGCAGATGATGCTCCCTCAGCCATTAGCTCAGCAGCAAAACAGAGAGAGGCCACTTCTGCTAGAGGAGCAGCCACTTCTTCTGCAGGACCTCTTGGATCAGGAGAGGCAGGAGCAGCAGCAGCAGAGACAGATGCAAGCCATGATTCGCCAGCGTTCGGAGCCCTTTTTCCCCAATATTGGTACGTGGGTGTCCTGTTTATGTTCTGGTTGGTGTTTTAAAAATGCAGCAACAAATAATTAAATAATCTACAGCACTGCGAGGTAAACATGCAGAGCTCAAAGGTGGCATAATAAAAATGAACCTGCCTGTTAGCTACAGAGGGAATATGGAAATGCAGCATGTAGGTGGAATTCTGAACTCTGTGGCAAGGCTCCTGTTGTCATTACCAGGATCAGGGTAACTCTGCTTTACTGATAATGTTTGCGACATCAGCTGTGTCACATACTCTCCTTAAACTTCAGGTTCTCATGAGGTGGGGAGTAAATGCATCCTTTGTAAACAAAATTAAGTGATCAAGGGCAGTAGCTGATCTTTTGATATTTGATCTATTAATTTTAAGTTTATGGTTATTTTATGACATTTATTTGCAGTACTTGTTGTGTCACAAGAAAGGGGATTATCAAAAGCTGTTACTAATCCACAGTCTAGGCAAGGCCCAGAAATATCACAATATTCTGCTTGTACTAAAGGAAAAGAAAAACTGGTTGCTTGTTTAATATAACCTAGCAGTTTGAGCATTCAAGTCAAGACCATTGCCATTGTTTAACTGATAGTGAAACACTAAATTTTGAGAATTGTTTGAGTTGTAACTCCAGTGACCATCAAGGCCATTCTTGTAGCGCATTAGTGATGGTGTGCCAGTTGCCAGTTGAGATCACAGAAACAACTTCCTGAGTCTTAACTATAAATAGAATTTATTAATCTGCTGGGTCATAAGTCAGATTTGGTCTAGAGCCCTTCTCAGACTCTCAGACTGACCTGCTTTTGGTTGTATGTTGTGGCTGAAAACCAGAACAGCTGTTGCAGGACTAACTTGTATAGGATACGTGAAACTGCTTGGTAACCTTGCATATCAAAGTGGGGAAGACAGTGAATGTGAAATAGGAGTGCAATTAATGTTTTACTGAAGATTTACACATGAGCTAAATGTAAACAACTAATTTCCATTTGATAACTTGTAATATTCAGCTGTGTGATTCACTGCTGCTGTTTTTGTTTTACAGATTTTGATGCAATCACGGATCCCATAATGAAAGCAAAAATGGTGGCTCTTAAGGGGATCAACAAAGTCATGGCACAGAGTAACATGGGGATGCCACCAATGGTCATGAACAGGTAGGCAACACTTGACACCATTCTTGAGGACTACAGAATGTAGAAGGAAATCACAGAGCTCAGGGAAACTCTGTGCAGGAAATAAAAAAAAATATTCTTTCTATATGTAGTTTGCATTCCATGCTAACACAGGATTATCTCCTAGGATTTCAGCCAATGTGGCAGTAGGAACTATAAAAGGTATTCAAATGCATCAGCCTTGTGTTGCATTTGTAAGGTCATGGGTCAGTGTGGCCAACATGGCTTCACTGTTGATGCTTTCTTGTTCACCCACTTGCTACTTAGGTAATGACACATCTCCCACAGGTTGTGCTAGAAAACTGGGGGTGGCCATGTAACAATGGAACCTCAGGTTGCAGCAAATCATTTAATGCTGGATATAAGTCAGATTTAGCCCAAGTAGTGGAAGTTCCATCCTCTCCTTAAATCCCTTCTGAGGACAAAAGGAGCCATGAATGGTGCAGGCTGCACCATGACTATCCTTAGGGTAGATGGGGAGTCCGTGGGCCAGGGAGGATTTGTGCCTGTTGTTTTTGTGTGGCCCTTCAAACTGGGTTTTCTCTGTCCAGTGCCCCATGGTAATAAATGGCTTACCCAAAGTGTACATTTATCCAACTCCAGCTGACTGTGATGGTGACCAGAAAATCTAAATACATTCAGCTGTTTTTCTTTAAATTATAAAATATTAAAATACAAATACAGACTTGGTGTGTGTGTTTTCACTGTTCCAGGACAGTAAGTCATATTTACATCATGTCTCTGAAAAATGTAAAATGCAGAAGTTTCAGCCAAGGGAAAAATGCTGTCTGTATTCTCCAGATATTCAACAGGTGTGATACAGAAGTTCAAGTGAATGTCTGTAAAATATTTGGGTGCTTTGTTTGACTTCAGCATAATAAAGTTGTCTCTCTTTCCTAAAATGCTGGTTTGCAAGGTTACAATTTCTCTTTCTGCTTATCAATAGGTTTCCCTTTATGGGTCAGCCAGTGCCAGGGGCTCAGACCAGTGAAGGGCAAAATCATATGCAGCAGGCAATTACACAGGTAATGCAACTTTGGTACAGGCATGAAACAAAACTGTTCAATAATGATAACTAGGTTTGGGGTATTTTAATTGAATCATGATTTAATATCCTTGCCTGTCTGTTTTACTGAAATTTTTAGGATGGAAGTTTGACACCTCAGATTTCTAGACCTAATCCTCCCAGTTTTGGTCCTGGTTTTGTCAGTAAGTAAAGATTTAGTCATTTATTGTATGGGGTTGTTGTTTTTGGTGTGTGTGTTTTTTTTACACTTCTGTTTTCTTTAAAATGAACTATCCATAAATGGATCCTGTCTATTAAAAAATCATCCTTTTAAAATTGAGTCATTTTATCCTTACAATGCCAGGTAATGAAGGGGTGTATAGTAAATGCTGCTAACATTTTTTTTCTGGAAGCTATCATGCACAAAATACCATGAGGAAAGAGGGAAACAGAAAATTAACATTATTTGGATTTGTATGAGAGCAGTAGTCTATTAACTGGCAGACTGCTATATCAGAAACCTGGTCTTGGATTGTGTTGCAATATTCTGAGCTCAGTGAGAACAACTGTATGTGTTGATGGAATTTTTTATTTCAGAAGCTGAAAGTTTTGTGCAGCATCATTGTTATTTGAACAAATACCAGAAAAAGCTTTCCAGGCACTGGTTAGGCAAGCCTGGCTGTGAAGCACAGTTGTTGAAAGCAGAAATATACTGCACTAGCTTTTTGGATTCCATATTTCTGGCTGCCCTAGATCAATTGTGAATCCTAGTCTCTGTGATGAGAAAGATTTATTAGCAGAAGTTAAAACTGAGCATATGTTGGTAGAAGAAGACCATGTCTAAAAAAGTGTTTCTATCACTACAAATACTTCACTTGATATTTGTGAATAAGAAACAGAAGTAAACTCCTTCACATTTTCCAGAAGCTGGAGTAGCAGTACTGAGTGTGCAATAAGGAACTTTGGCAATATTATCTGTATTAATTTTTTGTGGTGAGATTTCACATGGCACTCAGCATGGCCCTGCTCACCCATGGCTGGGTGGTGGTGAGTTCTGAGCACTTAGTAAATCTGTTTTTCAGTCCAGTAGTAGTTAGTCAGAGCTCATTGAAATTTCAGAACTTTTATGTTTCTTGTGTTACTCTCAGTGTTTCCACTCAATTGTCCCCTCAGTTTTTGGGATCAGTTTAGCAGAATTTTTCCCTGAAAGCGTCTTGAGGCTGTAGCTCAGCCTGAGTAGGTTTGATTGAGCTGTTCAGTCAAAGCTGTCACTGACACAGTGACTCATGGACTAGAAGGTGGCAGGGTCTGGAACACAAGGAGGACATGGTTATATTGAAATCATGCTGCTGTGGTATCTCTGTTAAACAAGGATCTTCACAAGGAAGATCTGTGCTTACCTGTGGTGTCCCAGCTCACTCAAAATGTGATCAGGAGACAAATGACACCATCACCGTGTTCTCTCTTGCTTTCTGTGCTTAGTGCAGGTCAGGTGTTATCAGACATGGTTGTTTTGCCTCCTGTAAAACATCGGAGAGCAATGGACTGTCCATGGCAAATGAGCATTTCTCATTTGAAAGAAGAGCAGTGTCTCAGTTACAGCCTAAATGAGAGGCATTTATTTTGGGGGCAGGAAATGGCACTGGTACTGAAGGCAGGTCCCATGCTGGGGGCTGACACTGACAAAGTGATTTTTACAAAGACAGTATCTTTCTTTCACTTCATAAATATTTGATGGTGTTCATAATTTTAATATTTTTCTTAGAAGTTGTAATAAAAATAAATTTTGCATGTACAACAGTTTTCTGCAAACATCAGAATTAATCAGGCCGTGTTTCCTGTAAGTTCATGTCCTTGCTCCCTAATCTCTTTGGTACTTGAGTAATTCCAGAGATCTTCCATGTCCCCTTTTCTGTGACAGGACAGGGAATCACTGGGTTCTGTAGCAGTTCTCAAAGCCACATTTGCTCACTGGCAAATGCATGTTTGCTGCCTCAACAGCTGGCTGATATCTCCTGAAATGGACTTGTTAAAACTGTTTTCTCTCACAAATGCAGTAATTTGGATATCTGTCTTAATTAACTCAAGTCACTCCAAGAACATACTACTTCTTGAAGTACCAAATTCTCTTTGAAATTCAGCTGAATTTGACCACTAGTTTCTTAAAAGAGGGGGAACCTGATGGTTAAACTTGAGCTTTAAAAAGTGGGATGAGAGCTCATCTCCGGGATGAGATCATATCACACTTCATTTCCCTTCTCTCTAGATGATTCACAAAGAAAGCAATACGAGGAATGGCTGCAGGATACACAACAACTTCTTCAAATGCAACAGAAGTACCTGGAGGAGCAGATTGGAGCCCACAGAAAATCCAAGAAGGCTCTCTCAGCCAAACAGCGCACAGCCAAGAAAGCCGGCCGGGAGTTCCCAGAGGAAGATGCAGAACAGCTGAAACATGTTACTGAGCAGCAAAGTATGGTCCAAAAGCAGCTAGATCAGGTAATCATCTGGAATCCAGACTGTTCACCTTGGCACTGAGCTGTCAGAGCGGTAGTAACTCCTTCCTTTAAAACTTCTAAAAGACACAGTGGAGCTCTATCTAAAGGAGCCACTCCCTGTTCTCTGTGTGTAGCAGCATTGCTCTGGAGTGTAGGTGACACTGGAGCTGCAAAGGAACATTCTGTGGCAAACATGACAAGAAGCTGGGTTAGTACTTTGGGAAGAGGGGGAATTCCTTGGCAAAATGACTTGCAGCAGAGTTCCTGGAACTATGCAGAGCAAAAACAAAACATTCAGAGAAAAGTGTTGGCATGCAGGGCTTTGTTTCAGGCTTGAATGAACCTCCTAACCCAGTGTTCTTTTTTACAGTTTGAAAAACTCTTTTTGTTTTATCTTTCATGTTAGGCTAGTTTTATGGTCCATCTCATTCCTAGATGCTGATCCATCAGTATTGTGTCATGGAATAACACAGGTCAAAGGGATGTCTGGAGATCTTTAGTCATGATGAAAGCAGAAGTAGCTTCATGATTAAATCAGGTTACCCAGCACCTTGTCAGTCAAGTTCTGTAAGTCTCCAGGGGAGGAGATTTCCCAGCCTCTCTGGGCCCCTGTTTCTACATGTAACCACATTCACCGGGCTTTGTTTTCCTTTCCTTTCATTCAGTTGGAATTTCACATATTGTAACTGTGATAATAGTGAGATGAAACCTGTGATGGTTCTCCTAATATGCTTTGCCCACCAGTAGTTAGTGCTATGTTCCTCAAGACATTTTTTATAAATTATCTGGCATGATTGTCAGGATCAACTAGTCCTGCTGAAAATGAAAATGCTTTAGAATTACCCATTACTAGTATGAAGGAAAAAACTTGGCAGCAGACAGGTTGGAATGAAGTCCTGAGTGATATCTGACCCTCGAGTTCTCACTCTCTTGTGTTGCTTCAAAGTATGTGCTGGATGGGATATTAGTTGGCTCATCTTTCCACTGTGTGGAAGAGGGATGGAGTGGGTAAATTATTTCTGCATATTTTTTTTCCCCTTCCACAATGAATCACAAGTAGAATAAATGCAAAAAAATTCCCCCATAACCAATCCTTATTATACATAGGACAGTCTAATCTTATGGTGGAGTTAGACTGAAGTAACAACTACTAACCATGACATTGCTGGCAGATCTATTTACTGCCCTATAATTAAAGGTTCTCCTATTTGTAATTTTTAAATTTAAGTTTAATCTACTGCTGGCAGAAGCCATCCACTGCCCTTTAGCCACTGATTTAGACCAGTGGTTGATTCATCCACATCCTAAGCAGCATTTTGTTCTGTACCTCGTAGGAGCTTAAATGAGGTTTAAAGTACAATTTTAACCACCTTCTATTGGAAGCAATTTGCCACTCTTCAAATCCGATCAAGGAATTTTTCTGCAATCAAGCTCCTGTTAGTTTTTGAGAAGTCTCTGTGTGTATGGAGAGAGAAAAGAGCTCCTGGATCCCTGTGAGTGGCTGGTCCTGCACCCAGGCACGGAGAACCCGGAGCTGACTGTGCCCCACGAGCTGATGTGAGACAGGGATATTGGCCAGGCATGGAGCCACACAGACACTGCCAGATGGCCCCTGTGGCACCAGGCCTGTGCTCACAGGCTCTGCCCTCCCTGCACTGCTGAAATCTCCAGCCCAGCTCAGAGCCTCGGGGTGTGCTCGGCCCTGGGCCTTGGAGACCTCAGGTCATTCCAGGACAGTCACTGATCCACCCCTGCAGGCCCTGGAGGTTGTGGTGCTTTGGGTGCCTCATGGTACAGCCCCACAGAGCCAGCACAGGGTTAGTGCTGCAGGACCATGGAGAAGCCCTGGAGCACTGGATCTGCAGTGCAGATGGATCCAGTCAGTGGCTCTGTGCAGGGGAACTGTTTATCCAGCAGTGTCAGTGCCAAGGCAGAGCTCATAAATCATCTTGGACATGGGATTATTGTGTAAATAACCTTTTGGGTGCATGTGTCATGTAGCCTGAAGTGGGTCCTGTGGCATCACTGTTACCCTGAGCTTTCTGTCTAAGTCCTTGCTTCCAATAAAGGAGAGGCCTATCACACAATTCAAAATACATTACAGAGCTTTTCTATCCCTACATAAGCTGTGGAAGTCATAATCTAATGAAAATAAGTGAGAGAGAGATTTTCCATAATGTATGTATCATCAGCCAGTGGATTACAAATGCTTTTATTTTTTAGAGACAAGTTAGTTGGGTCTCTGCAGAGATTGTGAAAGGCTCTTGCTTGTCCAGTTGGCAGTGTTGTGTCCTTCTCTTGACTTCTCCTATTTGTCTAAACTACAAGGTATAACTTGTAGTGTCCATGTTGAGTTTATTTTGGTCTTAAATTTTTAAATTTTTAAGCAGCAGTTGCAATTTTCATCTGAGATATTTAAGGCTCTGTCTGTGAACAAATAGGAATATCCATCACTGTTTTCCTGCAAACTTTCCAGTTACATCTTTTTAAAATGTTGCTGATGTGTGAAAGTCATCCATCTCACTGTTTCCCTTTCCCTGTCTATTCCCAATTTGTTGTACCCTGTGCATGGATGATAAGATCTGTAGGACAAGGATCACTGCTGGTTTAGGTTTGTATATTCTCTAGCACATTGCAGTCTTGGTGTGTAATTAGAGCTTTGAGGTGCTGCTGTTTTGTCTGAAGTCTTGGGCTGGGGAATATTTCTAATGAAATAATAGCTGTTTAGCATTAAAAACACTGCAGAAACGCTGTTTTGGCCTGAGGTTTGTTGTCTCCTGGAATTACAGTGATGAGTTAGATGGTTTATGCTGCTTACACAGCCAGTTTGTGGCAGAGGTGAATAATGACTGTTTCAATGTTTAGATCCGGAAGCAGCAGAAAGAGCACGCGGAGCTGATTGAGGAGTACCGCATCAAGCAGCAGCAGCAGCAGCAGTGTGGGATGGCCCCACATTCCATAATGCCGGGGGTCCAGGCCCAGCCTCCCATGGTTCCAGGAGGAACAGCACCAGCAATGAATCAGCAGAGCTTCCCCATGGTGGCACAGCAGCTCCAGCATCAGCAGCACGCAGTGGTGATCCCCGGGCAATCCAACCCCACCAGGATGCCAAATTTATCCGGATGGCAACCTGCAAGCGCCCCTGCGAGTCACATTTCCATGAATCCAGCAAGGATGCAGCCTCCAATGACACCATTGCCAATTACTCCTGGTGCACCGGCTCCTGTGCCTGGCCCAAATGCAGCTGCACAGTCAGGGCCGCCCCCAAGGGTGGAGTTTGAGGACAACAACCCTTTCAGTGAAAGTTTCCAGGAGCGGGAGCGGAAGGAGCGCTTACGGGAGCAGCAGGAGCGGCAGCGCATCCAGCTGATGCAGGAGGTGGATCGACAGAGAGCTCTGCAGCAGAGGATGGAGCTGGAGCAGCACAGTATGATGGGGCCTGAACTGAATAACAAAACATCCTTATCTCAGATACCTTTCTTCAATTCTGAGCTGCCTTGTGATTTCATGCAAACCCCTCGGCCCCTGCAGCCATCCCCACAGCAGCAGCAGCAGCAGCAGCAAATGGGGCAGATCCTGCAGCAAGGTGCTGTGACTTCCCCTCCTGCCACCAATTTTATGCAAAGCACAGAGAGGAGGCCAGTGGGACCTGCAGCTTTTGGACCCGATGCATCTGCTGTTCCAGGTGGAGCCCCCAATTTCCATAATGTAAAACAAACTCATGGGAACCTCCCCGGGGCTGCCTTTACGCAGAACCAGGTCAGGCCTCCGTTCCCTTCTGCTGTACCTTCATCTCCAGTGCTGGGGGGCAGTGCCCCGTGTGGGTCGGACGCTGGTGTGCCCCAGGCTGCAAACATCCCTGTAGCAGGCCAGTCTCTCATCCAGCTGTATTCTGATATCATCCCAGAGGAGAAGGGCAAAAAGAAAAGGACACGGAAAAAGAAAAAGGACGACGATGCCGAGTCCATAAAAGCCCCGTCAACTCCGCACTCGGATATCACTGCACCATCAACCCCAACCATTTCTGATGCTACCTCCACCCCCACAGTGAACACCCCCAGTGAGCCACGGCACCAGGATGAGCAGGAGGCCGTGGAGCTCATGGGCCCCTCGACATCCAACACAGCAGAGAGCCAGAGCTCCCCGGAGCTGGAGGGGAGGCTCCCCAGCAGCGTGTCCCAGAAACAGCCCGGGGCAAATGCAGAGGCTGAAAAGGCTAAAATGGACACACCCAGCAGCCTCCAAGAAGTTAAACTGGAAAAGGCAGAAACTGATCAGTGCTCAGGTCAAGCTGAGCCTAAACCAGAAAATCCAAGCAGTATTAAGGTGGAGGAGGATAAGGTCAGCTCACAGCCAACCTCTTCAGCGCCGAGTCCAGCGCAGCCACCCGGTGCTCCGGCACCCAAAGGGGAGTCAGGGAATGAACTGCTGAAACACCTGCTAAAAAACAAGAAATCCTCATCTCTTCTAAATCAGAAACTGGAGAGCAGTGGCCGGGCAGAAGAAGAGGCTTCTGGGGATAAAAAGTTAGCAGAGAAGCAGAGTCCACCTGAAGGAATGGTGAGCCTGGTACTGGTTTTATTACACTATGGTCAGCAGTCCAAGCCTGGTCTGTGCCTTACTGCGGGCGCTGTGGGAACATAATCTACCTGTACGAGGGTGGAGGAAACACCTTTAAGGAACTTCTGCCTCTTTCCTGCTTTCTCTCCACAAGTAAATCACCTGTGTTGAAAAAAGAATAAATTTTAATATGGCTTCTTAGGTCAGCACATTCATAAATCATTAAAATGCAAAAAAAAAGTTTTTTTCTTCAGAAAATTGTCTTTAAAAAATACCACCTCCTAATATTAAGGCAGGATTTTACAGTATGATTCCTAATTACTCACTGGTATGTGTCTGTATAGAATGTGGTGTGTCTGGGTGCTCCTTTCTCTTGTGAGCCTACCTGAGCTCATCTGTATGATTTATCAATTTATAAGGTCTTTAAAAACAGACCTAAAGAAAAGTGCTTTCTGTGGAGGTAGGATACACTTCACACTTAGACTTGTTGGTCATTTTATTGTAATCTTAATTTTTGCTTTTGGGTTTTGGCTGCCTAAACTCTAAATTCATTCTTAAAGTAAAATTTAAATGTATTTAAAAGGAGAAAGTACTCATAAAAGTTAAGGTAATTGTGAGCAGCAGGCAATTAAGTGTTAAAGATTCACAGTTAAAACATTCAATAGGAATATTAGAATACTGGTAGGGGTCATGTAGAGCTTTTTAAAATAATAATGCATTTTTTTAAATGGACTTTGTTTTGGCTTGCCCCTGTACCATTAGAGACCCATTCTGATCCCTTTTACCCAGTTATGCTTCTATGGGAGAAGAGGCTTTGCAGATCTGTACTGGAAGTATTTAAGCAAGTGGTACAATCCAGAAATGTTTCACAACACTTCTTTTGTTTCTAACTTCAAAATACTTTTGTATTATATTAACTTCCACACCTTTCTTCTGCCACCAAGTCTGTCTTTCATTAAGCTCTGGTGAACATCTCCAAGGTTTCATGCACATGGAACTTTATTTGAGGGGGTATTCAAAAGAGAATGTTCCTGGCCTGTGAGTTTTTAATGATGTTTTCAGATGTCAATGGTGTTAATGGGAGGTCATAATTCTGTCTGTAGGGACAGTTTAGCAGTTCCACCTGCCAGTAAAATACACTTTATTTTCAATGAGATTTATTACTCTGTGCCTGTGCTTTCAGAGTCGTGCAGTAAATCAGAGTGAACTGTGTATTAACATGTCAAAAATTCTGCTGCACTTCCTTTTTTCACACCAGCAAACTGCAGGAGCCCAGGTGCAAGGTGCATTTGGGTGCAGTAACAGCCAGCTCCAGAGGACAGATGTAGGACCTGAAACCAAGAAGCAGAGAAACAAGCGGGCTCAGAGGACGGGAGAGAAGGCAGCTCCTCGGTCCAAGAAAAGGAAAAAAGAGGAAGAGGAGAAGCAGGCTGTTTATCCTAATGCAGATACCTTCATCCAGCTGAAACAGGTGAGTGTGCAGGGGCTGGGAAAGGCATTCCAGAGGCCACTTGGAGCAGTGGATTTCTCCCAGTGGAAGTGAAGTTGATGCTTAAGTTAGATTTTGAGCACTGGGTGGGGAAAATTTGAACTTCCACAAAATCAGGGAATTTAAAGTTTAAGGTTTGTTTATTTTTGGAAAGTGGACTGACATGGCAGATAGTCCCAAAGCCACAGAGTTCCTGTCAGCTCTGCCAGCCTCTGGATGAGCCGGCAGGGAGCTGGAGCTGAACAGGGGACCACATTCCTTAACAGAGAGTCCTGTGTTTGACAATTCCCTGACAGTGGATAAATTCCAATTCTTCTTTTAAATTAGAAACCACTGACTGGAGAATTGCAGTGTGCTGTTTTATACTTAATTTCTGACTTTTTTTTCCTTTTAATACAGCAACTTTCTCTTCTGCCTTTGGTGGAACCAATAATTGGAGTGAGCTTTGCACACTTTCTCCCCTATGGCAGTGGCCAGCTAAATGGTGGAAATAGACTTGTGGGAAGTTTTGGTAGTGCTACTCTTGATGGGGCTTCAGATTACTACTCCCAGCTCATTTACAAGGTATGGTTTTAATCTGGATTTCTGTCCTGTGCTCTCTGTGGGAAGAGTAGTCCATGATATTATTACTGCTAGTCAGAGTTCTTGCCTTTTATGCAACTAGAAGAAAAATAACCTTCTGTTGCCAGACTAGATACTGAGAAACAGTCACCATTGTTTTACTCTCTGAAAGTGGATATTGGTTCTGGAAAATGTGTTGTTGTAAACTAATTAAAAACTACAAATACTCTTTTAACAAATGCATGCTAAAGAATGAAAATTGTAATTGCAGTTTTGTGGAGCAGAAAAGACTGAATTCTCAGTACTTTGCAAATTCATTGAAAGCATTAAAGCATTTCTTTATGTGAATTAAATAAGAAATAGACTTTTTCTCCTTTGCCCACCAAGCCCTAACTAAGAACCTGGGAACTCTGCCAAAGATAGACTGTTTGTTGATGAGTTAATAACCCACAGCATTTAAAACTCAGTCTCTGAGATCAGAGTGGCAATACTGAGAGGGCAGTGAGATACTGAACAGACAGAATCAAATTTGCTGCTTGGTTACCCTAATATAAAAACCTATTAAAACCAGTGGTGTTTCTCCAGCCTTACACAGTGTGTAAGCTGAGAATGGGACCTACAGAAATAGTTGTGGTCAAAAGTAAGTAATGAGGATTAACTTTGTGGGCATGACTGCAGCAACAACAGATAGTGAAGTTCTCATTTAATTTTCATTTAAAATATGGGCAGTTGAATAAACTGGTGAGAAGTAGCCCAGAGTATGAACTTGCAGAGTATCTGCTGCTCTGTGGTACGTGCTTCAGTGGCATCTCATCCTGTGCTGAACATGAGGCAGCTTTCCCATCAGGGACAGCTGGGGAAGCTGATTTATGCATGGTGCTGGAGAGTCACTGTGGAACAGCTCACTCAGCCTGGAGTTGGGACCTTTGCTATAGGAACTCGTTTGAAACTGTTCCTTAAAATGTTCTTTGTGCATTGTTGTAAACAGTTTAGCCATATCTTCTTTTGGTAATGTATTTAGTAATGTATTTAATGAGTGCTTACTCACATGGACTATTTCTCTGATATCACTGATGTAAGAAAAGCCAACCACTGTGTCTTGCACAGTAGATACCTTTCTGTCACATGCTTAGGTATCAGCCATGGCTGCATATCAGTTCTACATCTGGGTGTAAAACTCTGAATGGGTTACATTGTCTGGTACTGGAACAAGGCAAGTTCTCTGCCTGTGTTCCACCCTGATTGATGGTTCTTTAATTCCTGTCATGCAGCAGAACAATCTGAGCAATCCCCCGACCCCCCCGGCCTCTCTCCCTCCCACGCCGCCGCCCGTGGCCTGCCAGAAGTTGGTGAATGGCTTTGCCACCACGGAGGAACTCGCTGGCAAGGCTGCAGTGCTGGGAGGCCACGATGGTAAGGCTCATGTGTGTTGGTTCTGTAAAGTCAGTGCTGTTTGTAGCAAATGGCAGAACAAATCTTCGCATCACAAAATATGCTGAGTTGGAAGGGACCCACAAGGATCATTGAGTCCAGCCCCCAGCCCTGCACGGGACACCCCCAACCATCCCACCTTGTGCCTGAGAGCGTTGTCCAAATGTTCTTGGAGTTCTGTCGGGTTTGGTGCTGTGACCAGTGCCCAACCACCCTCTGGGTGAAGAACCTTTTCCTGATATCCAACCTAAATCTCCCCAGACACAACTTCAGGCCATTCCCTTGGGTCCCTTCAATGGTGACCAGAGAGAAGAGATCCACACCTACCCCTCTGCCCCCCATTATGAGGAAGCTGGAGGCTGCTGGGAGGTCTCCCTTCAGTCTCCTCTAGGTTAATCTGCTAGGATGCTTCTCAGTTGCCATTTACAAAAACAAAATGCCCAGACTTTTCAAGGTTATAATCATTACTAGCCAGCAATATTTTACACCAGTATAGTGTCAGGTGTTGCTGCCTTTGCCTTGTTCCCGTTCAAAAACATGTTGAGAGCTAGACACACTCTTGAAGAAATGAAAAAGAAAACCTGAAGATCAGTTTTTTGGGTCCAGTACAAATGACTGGCATGAGCTCCTTGATTGAGTGAGCTCAAAGCAGCCTATCCAGAATGTGTGCAGTCAGTATGTATTTCCTGATGCTTACTATTTGGAGAGTTAAAATTGTTTTTTATTCTTTATACTGGCTCTTTGTAAAGACTATTCAGTGATTAAAATGCTTTTTTTTCACGCCCCTTTTCCTTTGTTGTTACAAAATCGTTGGTTTTTTGTACTTTCGTGGGTTTTTGAAGTAAACAAACATCCTCTCTTAGTGGCAAAAGACACACTCAAAAGCCTTTCAAGCCCTGTTTGCTCAAAATTTGCAGGTTTTTGTAAAAATGGAAGTTAATCCTGAATTGTCAGGATTTTTTGAACTCCCAAGTGTTTGAGAGTGGTGTCACCATCACGCCCCACCCACACCCAGCAGGCAGCGTGACTGTCCCTGAAAGAGCTGTCCAGATGTCTCATTGTGCTGTGCCTTTCTGGTTTCAGTTACCAAAGCTCTGGGGCCAAAGCAGTTCCAGTTGCCTTTCAGACCACAGGATGATTTGTTAGCCAGAGCAATGGCTCAGGGCCCCAAAACCGTGGATGTTCCTGCTTCACTTCCAACACCACCTCACAACAACCAGGAGGAGTTAAGGTAGGTTTTCTTGAGATCTTCAGAAAGGTATTTAGAGCAGATTCTGTGATCTTTCAGTGGATGAGACTGTGAAGGTGTGGAGAAACAAAATCCTTTGCGCACAGCCACAGAAGGGCAGAGAATGAAATGGGATCGTTTTAACTCTTAACATTCCACATGTAGAGAGCAGCATGGTGAAGTAGGTGATTGCAGCCATTGCTAGTGTCTAGATTCTATTAAATTGTTAGGAATTCCTTACCTGGGTCTCTTAAAAGTGGAAGAAAACTGTACAAATGGGTGTTTTTCCTGGAGCAGTGTGGTGGTGTAGTGACAGGTGACTGCTGTAGCAGCAGCACGACTGTGCAAGAGCCAGCCTGAAACTGCACAGCTCCACTCAGTTTCCCAGGTGAGAAACACTGGCTAGAACATGAGTCTTCCTGCAGAAATCTTCCCTTTTGCCTCCCTTTCACTTGCCTGCCCAGAACATGGAGCAGTCTGTGAAACAGTGGAGCCTGTATGTGGACAAAGGCCAGACAGTTTAAATACTAAAACAGTTCAAATATTAAATGCTTATTTTTTACCCTGGTAGATAGAGCCATGGGGAACAGAGGGTTTGGCTTTTTTAGTGTCTTCTTGTTTCTTCATGGATCTTTCCCAAGAAATGGAATATGTGTGCAATGGAATATGAGATACCCAGAGGAGATGGCAAACCACCTACTTGTGTTCCATGACCAGTAGCAACAAGCAAGTTCATTTTAGTTCCCTGGCATGATTTATAACCTTGGCTTACCAAAAGTTTAGTCCATTTCCAAACCAGGCTTTTTGGGTTTTGTTCCAGGGTTCAAGATCACTGTGAGGACAGGGACACTCCTGATAGCTTTGTTCCTTCTTCCTCTCCTGAAAGCGTGGTGGGAATGGAGATCAGTCGTTACCCAGACTTGTCGGTTGTAAAGGAGGAGAACCCAGAACCTGTCCCATCTCCCATCATTCCCATCCTACCCAGCAGCACTGGGAAAGGTGAGGCTGCAGCAGAGTGAACACTTACAACTAGGATTGTTTTTTCTCTATTCCCATAAGTGTAGGATTAACGTGCTATATTCTGTTTTATTTTCAGGTTCAGAAGCCAAAAGGAATTATATAAAATCAGAACCCGGTTCAGGAGCATTACCTGGTTCTGGCTTCTTCTCCTCCCAGCTTGGACCATCTCAGAATGGTCCTAAATCTGGCCTTATCTCTGTAGCAATTACTTTACATCCCACAGCTGCTGAGGTAAAAGGAATAAGCCTGTATTACATACATGGAGTACAACAGCAGTTAATTTGGTTGATCTGTAGTGACTCTGAGGGGATTACTGCACTGATTACAGTGCAGTAACACTGCTGTTGCAATCTTCTAACAGTTTGCATCTCTGCTGTCTGAACTGCTTGTCAGATGTAAGTGAAGGTTTGTTTTTATTTGTGTTTTTAGAACATCAGTAGCGTTGTAGCAGCATTCTCCAACCTGCTCCATGTCAGAATTCCCAACAGTTACGAGGTCAGTAATGCTCCAGACGTCCCATCCTCCATGGCAGCCACCAGCACTCACAGAGGGAACCCATCTATGGAGTACAGGCAGCACTTGCTCCTGCAGGGTCCCCAGGCAGGATCCATGGGACCTGCCAGGATCGTGGGGCCCTATGGACTGAAGCAGCCCAATGTGCCATTCCCTGCCAACAGCAATGGTGAGTGGGCTTTAACTTCCAAGTGTTCAGTACCAGGGTTTAATTCAGTCAGTATTTATGCATTTCAGCCTCATGAATCCATGCTCTAGAGTTCAATAATTGATTCTTGTTCCAAATAAAACTTCCTCTGCTTACGTGATCATGTGGATGCTCCTGGATTTAACCATGAGTAATTTTCATCCATCTCTGATATCCATTGTCTGTTTGCATCACTGTCAGTGAGGCATTTCTCCCATAATTCCTAACATTATTAGGGGTTTTTTTGTTCAGTCTGGTTTTAAATACATCATTCAGAAAGATTGTTCCCATGCTGGAAAGCTTGACATGATAGGTTAAGCCTGTGTTCCTGTGTTAGTTTGTCATTTTTTACACAATAATGTGTTTTTGCTTGGTTTGCATTTTTTAAGGTCTGATTTATACAATTTATCTATCAGGTCAAGATTTAAAGCCCTCCTTCCATGCCTTGTCCAGGAGGGTGCTAGTCCTCTAGACCAGTGAAGAATGCTGTGATCTCTGATAAATTTGGGTTGATCTGATACAGCCTCTGACGATAATCCATTCCCTAGGTCTGGCTGGCTACAAGGATCACAGCCAGAACATGGCAGAAGGCTCAGCACTGAGGCCTCGCTGGTGCTCCCACTGCAAGGTCGTGGTTCTGGGCAGTGGCGTGAGGAAATCCTTCAAAGACCTGCCCTTCCTCAAACAGGTCAGTGCTGAGGTCTCCAGGGCAAGGCCTTAAAGCAAGGGATGTCACAAAGTCCTGCTTGTCCTGCCAGCCAAGAGCACTTCAGCTTCCTGTGTAGTCCCCCTTCCCTGTGTGTCCTAATTCAGGGTGGGACATTCAAAAACGTTTGTAGTACAGCTAAAAAAAAATGGCACAGTTGTTGTCACTGGTACAAAATTAATTCCTACATTTCATAAAACAGGTCCCATCTATGGGAGTTCTCAAAGCTCTGCTATCGAGCTCTTTCCCTGACCTCTTCAGGGACCTCAATTCAAAAAAATCTCATTGGTGAGGCAGCCACGTTGCTGTGTCAGGAGTTATGTAAGAGCAGAAATAGTTGCACTCCTTTTGGGGCAGGAATCAGATTTCAGTTGCAATCTCTTGTCCTTACACTGGGAACTGTCATTCCTTCAGAAAATGCCATTGCTCTTCCCTGACCAGGAGGTGACTACACCACAAAGACACAGCCAGAACTTGAATAGAATAAGGGGTTCATGCAGGCAGGAATGCACTGAATTCCCAGTAAGGTTTTGCAGATGGATCAGTAGATAAAACAGTGTGATCTGGCTTTGATTAGGCTGAAATGAGACATTCTTTTGCCATTTAAAGATAAAACAAAATGGATTTTGCTTTGCAAGAGTGCCTATGGAGCAGATGGGTGCATGGTGTAGAATGTTTTATTTTGATTGTTAAACTTCTCTGAAAGGCAGGAAATGCTGAAGAACAAGCGTGTAGGTGGTGGTAACGTTAGATTACCTGTCAAATAATCAAGTATTTATATCACAGCATCCCTCATTATTTCACAAATGTTCTACAAATAAAAGAGTTTCCAGCCAGATTGCAAGACTTGTTCCATTTCACTTAATATGTGAAGAATGGTATTAAAATGCACTTCTTACACTCTTCTGTGTTTGATTCCCAGGATTCCCAAGAAGGCTCAGATAAAATGAAGGACATTGTATTCTGTAGCAACAACTGCTTTGTTCTTTATTCAGCAGCTGTGCAAGCAAAAAACTCAGAGAACAAAGTAAGTATCAAACACTGGCAGTCCCGAGTGAGCTGAAATTATTGCAGCTATTTGTTGGAGAATAGAAGTGGCCAAGAGGGAAGCTCTCTCACTTAATTTGAGAGGTTTATAAACTAATTGCTCTATATTCAGACATTGAGGTTCTGAACCAGCAGCGTGAAGTAAAAATTATATTTGCAGAACTCTGTATCTGACAGATGTGTGGCAGAAAAGCCACCACCTTTGGCTGCTCTCCTGGGCTTTGAAGATGCAGTCTCAAAAAATCAGTCATTCGAGTTCTCTGGGCATTGTAAACAATCCCAGACATGTTTTTAAAAGGTATAGCCTGCATTTGGATTTGGCTTATACAGTTAAAATTAAAATTACAGCTATGAAAATAGTAATTGAGCAGCAAGTTTGTAAAAAGAGTTTCATCTGTTTGATGTAACTGGGAAGATAGAATCCTGTTCCCTGACTTCATTTGAGTGAAGCTGCCATTTTAAAGCATTGATTACCAAAACACCAGTGAGAGCCCTGTGAGCTGACAGTGACCAGGAAAAGGAAGTTCTTTTTACTGGAGAAGTACATCTGAAAAAGTTCATTCAGCTGAAGGTGGAACTAAGCCAGGAAATTTTCTCAGGTGGTCCTGAATATTCTGCTGTAGTTCTCTACCTGCAAACACCTGTGAGGAGTGTCCAACACCTGAGAGAAATGGGGTATCATTTTTTGCTGTGTCAAGGGTCCTTCAGTGTCAGAGGAAGATGACCTTAAATTTATCTAATTATTTAGTAATTAAAAGTGAAATAGTCTTCATTGAAGACTGAATGATCCTGCTGATCCTTCTTTTAACTAACTTATCTTCTGCTGTTTCTAGATCAAATGTATCTTTTTCCCCTAAACCATTGGACAGAACAGGCTGTGTCCTTCAAGCTTTACCTAATTATTTTGTTCTCATAGTCCTGTATAGACTGCATAGTTTGAAGGCTTCCTTCAAGTGCATCCTACTTTCTCAGGAGGAATTGAATTAAAAAAATACAACCCTGTAGAAGATAACTCTGTGTACATTCATATCCTTTTAGTGTCCCATGTAGCTCATTTTCAGTTGTGTATAAACAAAATAACATTCCTCTACAAGTGCATCAGCATGTACCTGATTAAGTTAATTAAATGTCATGTTCAGCCTCTTGATCCTTTAATTTACTCTTTCAAGATTAATCACACAAATCACGTTAAGCACTTCATAATCTAAGCGTCCTTTGTTTTTCTTGTTTTCTCTCTTAGGTGGTTTTTTTTGTTGGTTGGTTGGTTGGTTGGTTTTTGTTTTGTGTTGTTTGTTTTGGGGTTTTTTGTTTTGTTTTGTTTTTCCCACAAATCTCTGCACGTATAATTCTTGTTTGCTTTGACTGAATAGTTTAAGTCCTCAAGTTGTATCTAATCCAGAGCCCTGCAGGAATTCCTCCTTACTTGTTTCCAGAAAAAAAATACGTGGTATTAGTTTGAAATTTTCCCCTTCGATCAAATACCAGATTCTTACTCTTTAAATTAGTTCTGTGATCCATATTTTAAGGTTACTTTGTGTTGTTACAAAACTTTCTAAGAATCCCTAAGAACTAAAGCTGGCAGTCAGTTCACCCAGGGCAATTGAGGAGTTTTGCATTCAGAACCTGGACAAAGGATTATTTGTGCTTTCTCTCATGTACTAAAGGGGGCACCATGTTCTTGGTAGGCTGGGAGAATTTCCTGCTCCAAATCGTGGCCCAAGCTGTGGTAACATGGGTCAGGATAATTTCCATCTTTCTCTGTTACTGCATCATGATTTTAGGCATTTGGAGAAGCCTCTCCCATACTGAGCTGCCCATGTTTTTGGGTTGTATTTAGTGATTAACAAGTTTGGGATCTTTTTCCTAAAGAGTTTTCTGTTGATTATCAGGAATCAGTCCCAACCCTGCCACAGTCGCCGATGAAGGAGAGGCCGCCCAAAGCATTCCATCAGTACAGCAACAACATCTCCACTTTGGACGTCCACTGTCTGCCTCAGCTGCAGGAAAAGGTTTCTCCACCCTCATCACCCCCCATCATGTTCCCCCCTGCGTTTGAAGCAGCCAAGGTAGAGGCAAAACCGGATGAGCTCAAGGTAACGGTGAAACTCAAACCCAGGTTAAAAGCAATACACAGCAGTCTGGAGGACTGCCGGCCTCCCAGTAAGAAGTGGAAAGGGATGAAATGGAAAAAGTGGAGCATTCAGATTGTGATTCCTAAAGGATCATTCAAACCTCCTTGTGAAGAAGAAATAGATGAATTTCTTAAAAAACTAGGCACAACCCTTAAACCAGACCCTGTGCCTAAAGACTATAGGAAATGTTGCTTCTGTCACGAGGAAGGTGACGGATTAACTGATGGACCAGCAAGGCTTCTCAACCTGGATTTAGACCTTTGGGTCCATTTGAACTGTGCTCTTTGGTCTACAGAAGTCTACGAGACACAAGCTGGTGCCTTAATAAACGTGGAACTAGCACTGCGGAGAGGCCTGCAGATGAAATGCATGTTCTGTCACAAAATGGGTGCCACCAGCGGTTGCCACAGGTTAAGGTGCACCAATATTTATCACTTTACCTGTGCCATTAAAGCACAATGCATGTTTTTTAAAGACAAGACCATGCTTTGCCCCATGCACAAACCAAAGGGAACTCACGAGCAGGAGCTGAGTTACTTCGCCGTGTTCCGGAGGGTGTACGTGCAGCGCGACGAGGTGCGGCAGATCGCCAGCATCGTCCAGCGCGGGGAGCGCGACCACACCTTCCGTGTGGGGAGCCTCATCTTCCACGCCGTGGGCCAGCTGCTGCCACAGCAGATGCAGGCCTTCCACTCCTCCAAAGCCCTCTTCCCCGTGGGGTACGAGGCCAGCAGGCTGTACTGGAGCATGAGGTACGCCAACAGGCGCTGCCGCTACCTCTGCTCCATCGAGGAGAAGGACGGGCTCCCCCTCTTCGTCATCAAAGTGGTGGAGCAGGGCCACGAGGATCTGGTTCTGACTGACACAACACCTAAAGGTAAATTCTGGGAATTAAGATCATGAATTTGTGGGTTTTGTGTTCATTGTGGTGCTGCTGATTTCCTGTGGTACAATACCTGTTTGAAGCAAGTGTTGGAGGCACTGGTCTAACATAATGTTTTTAGTGAGCTTCCAGGGCCCATTTTTAATACCTTGCTGTGAAGACTGTGGACACCTCTGGAGAAACTGTATAAGCTGACGATCAGAAGAATTGTTCCAAGTCCACAGAGAAGACCCAAAATTGAGTGTTGAAAATGAGCTAAAGCAGTAGGAAAGTCAGTGCAGGTTTCATTTCATGAAAAGTGACTTTGTTTAAACACAGCCACTGCTCAGTTACCTTCAAATCAGCTGGGTTCAAGTTAGGGAACTCTAAAAACAGCTGAGTGACCACATTGTTCTCAGGGTGGGTGATGTCTCTGTCAAGGTGAAGAATGTCAGGGTGTCCATAAACATATGGGCAGGTCTTGGAAATTGGCTCGTGGATGTGCTGAAGGCTTGTAACCCTCTGAGTCTCAAGGCCTTGGTGCTGTGGGTGCTGATACCCTCACAGAATGAGCACTGACTACAAACTATCAGGGGAAATAGAATATATTGTGTATTTTCAGAAAATCCTACCTTTGCAGGATTTCTCAAGAGAAACCTGTCCATGTTCTTGTTGGAGGACTGAAAGTTTCCATGCTGAGAACACTGAAAGCTTCATTACTGAGAACTGAGGGTCCAGAATCAACGGTGTGTTTGTTTGGGATTTGTTAAATCCCAAAAATTAGCAACTCAACAAATCATTCTCCACTTCACTTTTTAGATCCTGGCCTGTTTGTATAGGCAAAGACAACTTTCTCAGTGCTGAGTTCTGGTTCCCATATCCTCAGGCATTTGTTTTCAAACCAAGTGCAGTAGTTTTTATTATTTTGATCACTGTAATTCTCTCCCACTGATTGTGTAGGTGTGTGGGATAAAATCCTGGAGCCTGTTGCTTCTGTTAGAAAAGAATCTGAAATGCTCCAGCTGTTCCCCGGCTATCTGAAGGGTGAAGACCTCTTTGGTTTGACAGTCTCTGCAGTGGCCAGGATTGCAGAATCGGTGAGTTCACCACCCCAGTTCTTGCTGGATCATCCCACTTGCTGGATAGACACATGAGAAAGGGAACAGAAAGAAGTGTGGGGAAGTAAACATTTTGTTACACATGTAATTAACACTTAATTATTTGTAATTTTTTTCTTTCTCTCTTTTGTTTTGCAGCTGCCAGGGGTTGAGGCCTGTGAGAACTACACTTTCCGCTATGGCCGAAACCCCTTAATGGAACTTCCTCTTGCCATCAACCCCACGGGCTGTGCCCGTGCCGAGCCTAAAATGAGTACCCATGTCAAGAGGTTTGTGTTAAGGTATTTTGTTTTAATTTCACATAGTACAGCCCAGGGTTTATAGGCTGCTTTAGGGTTATTTGTGCTTTCGTCTGCTGCTTACAAACCCTGTCGTCCTTGGCTGTGAATGTGCATGCCCCAGTCAGAGGAACTGCTTTGTGTCTCCGCTAGCTGGCTTTAAGTGTCTGTATGTCTGAGAGGATTTTTATTGGGTTTCCTGGCTGTTTTCAGAGAAATCTTCAGTTTTTCTTGTATTCTTTCCTGTTACATGCCCAATTCCTACAGGCCTCACACCTTGAATAGCACCAGCACATCGAAGTCCTTTCAGAGCACAGTCACGGGGGAGCTGAACGCGCCTTACAGCAAACAGTTCGTCCATTCCAAGTCCTCTCAGTACCGCAAGATGAAAACCGAGTGGAAATCCAACGTGTACCTGGCTCGCTCTCGCATTCAGGTCAGTTCCAACTTGAGGAAATGGGTATTAAAAAATTACATCTCCTTTTATTAGTATCTGTTTTACAGCTAGATTTTTTTAGATGCCATATTTTACATAGAAGTATTTATCCGAATCCAGATGAAAATTTGAAATTAAACCTATTGCAAAATTCCTTCCAGTCTCATTCCAAAATTGGCAATTTTTACGTGGCACATGAATTGCATAGATGTATCTTAAGTAAGATTTCTTTCTAATAATTGTAAGTATCTTAAAAATTAATTTGTTATGATCATTTAGAAAAAGGATTTTTTTTAAGTTTTGCGATGGTTTGTTCTTTGGTTTTTTAGCCTATTCCTCAAAACTGTAGTAAAACTTAATGAAAATAGAAATGCACAGTGGAAGCATGTGGTGCTCAGGCCAAGGTGATGGAGTGGTACAAGACCAGCAGGAAGAGCTTGTTTGCCTTCACAAGAGTATAAAATCCATTGCTTTATGTGATGCTGCTGGTTTGCTCCACAGTCTGTTTCGGAAAAGCTTTGTCACTAATCTGGCTGTGTGTGAGCACTGTTGTTGTTTATTTCAGGCTGGACATCGCCATGCCTGGGTTCCTCTCAGGTGTCTCTGGTCTAGCAGGACCCACTTTTATTTCTCAGTGAATTTATAACCTTTACACAGTCAGTGTCAGAGGGGTAAGAGCAGCTTTCTCACTGAGACAGCAATCAAGTTTTCTGGGATCTGTGCGAGGCTGGATTCTGCATTGGGTTGTTCCTGCATCAATTATTTATCAGTGCTGTTTCTCTCTCTCTGCTGGTTTGGGGCACAGTGAGGATCATAGAGCGTAAAGTTATTAACTCTCAGTGTACTTTCTGCAGGGCCTGGGCTTATATGCTGCTCGAGACATTGAAAAGCACACAATGGTCATTGAATATATCGGGACGATCATCCGGAACGAGGTAGCAAACAGGAAGGAGAAGCTCTATGAGTCTCAGGTAAGGGTGTGGTGTTTGTTCATTCTCTCTTTCCCCTTCCCAATTCAGACATTCATAGAACAAAACAAATGCTGTTCTGCCTGATGAGTTCAGGAACCCTGCTTTGTTTTCTGCTGTGCCATAAATGGAAATAGGCTTAAAATAAAACCAGAGTAGTCTACAGTGGTTGTTACCAGGTTATTCCAATATTTGATAAATCTCACAGCAGCCTGGCCAGGTAGGGAGGACATATCCTCTGTTCTAGAGGACACAGCTCTGGCTGACAGGTCAGGACCTCAGTTTTTAATGAGAACTTCTTAAATTTAAAGCTACTTCCTCTGTGTAACTTGATGGCTTTGTAACCATCAGTGCCTGTCTGGGAAGCAGTCAAAATATCTCGGATGAAAGGCAGAAGGAAGCTCTTAGGGAAAACTGAATTGTCCAGAGGTTTCTGTTTATGACCCATCATCCCTCACAAACCCATGGGGACACAGGCAGTACGTGGCAGTGCTTTCCCTGGGGACCCAGTGGGCAGTGCCTGATGTGGAATGCTGGAGGGCACTTGGAGCTGGCCCGTGTTGTTGGTTCATCACTGGCAGTGCAGTAAAACCTCACCAGAGCCCTTGTGCCATTTGTGTCTTTCAGAACCGTGGCGTGTACATGTTCCGCATTGACAATGACCACGTCATCGACGCCACCCTGACGGGAGGCCCTGCAAGGTGGGTGGCCCTGGAGGGATCCCTGACCTCCTCCTGGGGCATCCCCCATGTTGGCCTGGGGCTGTTGGAGGCTCTGAGTTTGTGGGGTTTATTCTCTGAGCTGGTACCTTCATTCTTCAGACTGTGCCACTGTCTCTTCCATCAGCTTTGTTCATCTTTCAGTTATGTTTCATGGCAGCTGTGAAGAAAGGAATTTTTTTGATCCTTTATTTTTTTGACACTTGATTTTTTTGACATTTTCTAGGTAAAGAAACAAGTACAGAGTAATGTAATTGTATATGGAAAGGCGGTGAGCCCATGGAGCTAAGGCCATCCAGAGGTTTGGTTCAGATTTGCCTCAAGGGATGGATTTTTCTTAAAAGGTTTCATCTGTCCCATTCTTCTTCATAGGTACATCAACCATTCGTGTGCGCCCAACTGTGTGGCTGAAGTGGTCACTTTTGAGAGAGGACACAAAATTATCATCAGCTCCAGCAGAAGAATCCAGAAGGGGGAGGAGGTAGGGCAGGTTCTAGTTTTACACACCCCTCTTGGCATGAGCATCCAATCTGTGATTCCTGGCCAGTGGCACAATTGTTTGTGCTGGGGGCAGGTGACATTTCCCTCCCCCTTTCCTGTAAAACTGTGCCTGTCCCTTACAGTGCAGCCTTTGCTGTGTTTTGCTCTCTAACCTGTAGCTACAGGGAAAGCTGTGGCAAATCCCAGCTCTTCCATAACCACTCTCATGCCTCTCCTTCCAGCTTTGCTATGACTATAAGTTTGATTTTGAAGATGACCAGCACAAGATTCCATGTCACTGTGGAGCTGTAAACTGCCGAAAGTGGATGAACTAGAATGCATTCCTTGCTGTCTTTGAGGGTTGCTTGTCCCTAGGAAGAAGTGATTCACATTTTGATTTTGTCGACGGAAAATTGTTGCCTTTTTCAAGGGGGGAAAAAAAAAAGTATCACTTCTGGAAATACAGATTTCTACACAAGTATTTAAAAAGGAAAAAAAAAAGAAAAAAAAAAAGAAAAAAAAAGGAAAAATAACCCACCAACCAACAAGCACCAGAAGCAAGCCGGCAAAATCTGAAGCTGACTTTCCAGACACGTGGAGGTGAAACTGAGTTAACAGAATGGTCCAGCACTTTTGTTTTTGAGCTCACTAAGGAGAAAACTGTTTAACTTGGGCAAAGAACCGCTGGCTGACCTGCAGGAGGGCAGGTGGCCACTATGAATGTAAGACTGAAATCACCAGCGAAAGGGAGAAGTCCAAAGTGCTGGCCACAGCCTTATTTGATAAAGGGGCAGGCCCTCTAATTAAAGAAAAAATTTTAAATAAAAGTAGACACCACTGAACAAGGAATGTACTGAAACGACTTCCTTAGGGATAGAGCTAAGGGAAAAAATAACTTGCACTAAAATACATTTAAATACTTGATTCCATGAGTCAGTTTATTGTAGTTTTTGATTTCTGTAAAATAAGAGAACCTTTTTGTATTTATTATTGAATAAGTGAATGAAGCTATTTTTAAAAAGAAAGTTAGAAGAAAGCCAAGCTGCTGCTGTTACCTGCAGAACTAACAAACTCTGTTACTTTGTATAAAAGTGTAAATATTTTGAGAAAAAAAAATACAGTATAAAAATAGTTATTGACCAAATGCTACCAGACTCTGCAGCAGTTCGGGTGCTTATTCTCAAACGTTGATAGGGATGTTACAATATGATCTCATGTACTCACGGACATGTGATTCCCAGTTCAGAATAACCAAAATCTCAATTTAAAGAGGGGGGTTTTGTATGTTTAAAGCAGTCTCAACTGTGGTCTTACAAGAATTTTTTAAAGTAAACCTTAAGCCTGCTAAAGGCATGTATATTACAACTCTGACTTTTGTAGATGTTTGGGTAATTTAGATTAATTTTATTTGTATTATATTGTTGCATCCCTATTTCTTAAGTCAGGTTTTTTTGTGCTTACAATTTGTGATAACTGTGAATAACTGCTAAAAACCACCCAAAATAGAGGCTGGACATGGTTTTTATTCTTCAGCAAAAGTAGTCATGGATTAGGTGACTGTTCAGCCTACATTAAATCATGTAAACAGCATAGAATGAGTTGGAGCTTCAGTCTGATGCGATAGCCTTCTTAAAAGGAAAACAAGGAAAAAAATTAGGTGTAATGTGCTTGCAGCTGCAGGACTCTGGCAATAGGGTTTTGGAAAATGTAATTTAAAGATGTGTTTGTATGGATTGTTTTTGTTTACATTTCTTTAAAAAAAATAAACACTGTTTTGTGTTTGCTTGTAGAATTTTAATCAGCATTTTGAACCAGGTTAGCTTTTTATTTTGTACTTAAAATTCTGGTACTGACACTTCACAGGCTAAATATAAAAAAAAAAATGAAGTTTTTTTTGTGTGCACAATTAAAGTGGACTGTAAACTGTTGGTATATTCAGTAATACAGTTCTGAACTTGTAATGTATATGGCATGATGTATTTTTATCTTACAGAATAAATCAATTGTATATATTTTTCTCTTGATAAATAGCTGTATTAAATTGTTTCTTGAATATTTTTCTTCTCTTGTACAATATTCCAACATCCTACCAGTATTTGTCCTACAGTTTTTTCTGTTCTGTATAATAGTATCTAATGTTGGCAAAAAAATACAAAAACAACACAAAAAAAAGAATTTTTTGAAGTATACAGAGTGTTATGGGTTTTGGAATTTGTGGAAACAGATTTAGAAGATCAGCATTTACGAATAAAAATATTTTACATCTATAAAGTGCATCCTCCTGTTGTCCTTTGAGGTGTCTGGTTTCTGTTTCTTCCAGGATCTGTGTCTGCTTCCACCATTGAGAAGAATTTTGCCCTCCCCCTAAATTTCCTAGTGGATGCCACATCCTCATCTCAAGCCAGGAGTTTGAACACTCAACACCTTTCCCCAGGCCCCTCCATCCTGCAGGACGGGGAGTGAGCAAAGGGCTCGGTGGGGTTAAACCTCCAGGTTGCCACTGTGACAGTGCTGGATGCCAGAGACGTTCCCAGCAAGCTCTCAGCACAGGTCCAGACTGAAAAAAGGCTCCAAGACTTACCACAGAGCAGAGGGAAGCAGCCAGGCCAGAGCTGTTCCCTAGTGTTATTTATACATGGTGCACTTTGGCAGCTGCAGGATCTGTCTGCTCCTCTGGCAGCCATGGCCACCACCCACTCCAGGAGTCAGCGAGGAGGTACTTGACAGAGGGTCTTAAAAATCAGCCCCAGGCAGTTTCCTTCTCTACAAATAATAAAATTCTCAATACACCAGCAGCAAGCTGGGGCTTAGGACAGTGCCTACCCTGGGATGAGGCTTTTCCTCCTATGCTTCCTATTCACCAAAGCCTCCTAAGTCAACTGGGAGCAGTCAGTCAAATATAGAGCAAAACTGAATTCCTGCTTACAGCAGGCAGCCCAGAGTTGGGTTTTCCCAGCAGAGATATCTCACCCTCACTCAGGTGATGGCCTAGCTGTGTGGCTGCACCAAATCTATGTCTTTGGCCAGGAATTCCCTGGAGGAACAATTGACACCGTCCAAAACTCCATCACCTCCACCTGCTCCTGGAAACCAGCACCGCTCCCGGTGACAGCAGCCTCTGACTCTTCCCCATTGGGAGCAAAAGGTCAAACATTCTCTGTGGCAACTGACTTGGACAGTAAATAAAGCAAGCTGCTGCTCTCCCTGTTCGAGGATTTGTTTGGGTTTTCTGGGTTTTTTTCTGTTTCATTAAAAAGACAACATAAAGGCAACAGAAGAAAAGGCCAAGCAAGGCTTCTGCACAATGTGGCTGCCACCACCAGTGTCACAGACAAGCCCTGCACACAGCTGGGAGCAGCTGTGCCAGCACCTGGTGCAGTCAGGGTCAACCAGACAGGCATAAATGAAGCTGCAGCCCATCCATTCACCCGAGCTAAGACTGAATTTCAACACAGCAACCGTCCAGGCTGCCATTGCTGCCAGTGAAGGGGCTCACCTGAGATGACAGCACTTTCCAGCCCTGCCCTGCAAGCCCTGCCTGACTGCAGGACATCACCTGGGAACTGATGGCAAGATTCCAGCTGCCCCTGAGCAAGGCACAGCACAGGCTTAGCTGACCAAGGGGACTGGGGTTGGTTTTAGAGGCTTTTCTTGGTAGGAAGGAGCTTGGCTGGTGTCTAACTTATGCCCAGTGTAATGCTTTATTGGAAGAACTTCCATTTCATCCAGTTGGTTCTGCTTTTTAAACCCTGGTACCTGGTTCTCCCTGCCAGGGGCTCGCTCCTTCCAGGACTAGTGGAGGAGGCAAAGCAGCTGCCCTGTGGCCAGGCCACTCTTACCTGCTCCTTTGCATCCTCCTGCTTTTCTCCTGGCAGGTGGCTGAAGGACCAAACAGAATCTGACACAAGCGAATTTCCTCTCTGCAGAAAGATGTGGGTCTGTAATTACTGCAGCATTATCATCATTTGTTTCACGCTGCTCAAAAGGTCAGTAAGTGGATGCTGGAGTATTTGTGCAGTTGGAGAATGTTTCTGCTGCCCAAGTGGAAAGGCAAGGCTGTCCTGGCACTTCCAAGATCCAAACTGCGCGTTCCCAGGGCAGGCGGTCGCTGTAGTGGGAAACAAGGCCAGCAACGGTGCTAAGGAAAAATACTCTGGGTGAGAGCAGCTTTTCTCTTCTGCAGAATCTTGCACACACTGAAGAAGCTGAGGCACGAAGTCAAAGAAATAGTAAAATAAATGAAAACGAAGAAGTGGAAGAAAAAACTCAGAAATTATGTCAAGCCTTCCAAGATGTGAGGAAGGAAGAAAGGGAGTGAAAACAAGGGAAGACCCAAATTGTCTGAACATTATTTTGCATCATTGTATAAGCTGGTGCTTTCTGGTCTAGCAGCTACAAAGAGTAAAGCCCATACAAATTAATAAAAAACTGATACTTTATTTTAAATGCAGCTACTGTCATGAGTCATCAAAATAGACTTTGCAATAGTTACTTTGTTTTAAATATGAGGTGACGAATGACAGCAAAGATCTTAAACTACATGAAATGTCCTAAAATTAAAAGAACTAAATTTAAATATTAAAAATGACAATTATCAGAAGATGAAAGGAAATAAAAATATTTTCCAGAAAAAGTAAAATAATTTTGGCCAGTAAACCCATACTAGAAATGTAAATTATTGAGATACTGCACATGAAATAGTCAAGGAGGACTCCTGTCACTCTCATTTAGAAGTTCCACAAAGCTGAAATCTCACCATTTAAATTACATTGCTCTAATTTCTCTTACTTAAAACCAGTCCAATACTCCAGGATCATCCAAGGAACCGACGATAATTTTCACTTCTTCGTGCAGTGGGGCTGCTGCTCTCAGTGTGTGACCAGGGACCAGTGACCACCTGGACCTTCCCACGCTCGGCTCCTCAGGGCAGGGCATTTCCAGCAGGTCCTTTCGTGGCTGTGCCAGGTGTAGCAGCCAAGGGCTCCGCACAAAACCCTCCAGAATTACTTCAGATCGTGGCTGAAGGGGAACCAGGGCTCAGCTGAACTCTCCTCAGCCACCTCCTCGCTGTCTCAGCTCTCAAAGTGCCACTGCTGGGGAAGGGACCCATCGCAGATGGCCACGGTCACGTAGCCCTTGTGGCTCAGGGGATCCACCACCTTCAGGCACTGCCCCACGGAGACCTGGTACAGGCGGTTGTTTTTCTAGAGCAGACAAAAAGACAGATGGGATTTCTTTACTAAAAGTTCTGTTCTCCACTGGCAAACTGGAGCTGAAAGCAATGCCCAAGGGGAGGGAATGCTCCTTCCTGACAGATGGGCCTTTACAGCCTCCCTGACACACCAGACCCACAGCAGCAGCGGAGTATGGCACACCCCATAACCACATCCAGACTTTGAAACAAAGGCTCTCACGTCCTCACAGGCCCCCGGTTGGGATTTTGTTTATACCACAGTTTTTTAATGAGGCAGAGGGATGCTCAAACCCATTCCCCAGCACTCAGCAAAGAGAGAGCCCACGAGGCTGTAGTGGGCACAGACAGGTCATAGAATCCTAGAATGGTTTGGGTTGGGAGGGCCCTTAAAGATCATTTAGGTCAAACTCTCCTACCATGGGCTGGGACACCTTCCACTAGACCAGGTTGCTCCAAGCCCCATACAACTTTGCCCTGAACGCTTCTAGGGATGGGACATCCACAGCTTCTCTGAGCAACCTGTTCCAGCATCACACCACCCTCACAGCAAAGAATTTCTTTCTAATATCTAACCTGAACTTGCTCTCTGTCAGTTCAAAGCTATTCCCACGTCTTACCACTCCATGCTCTTGCAAAAAGTCCCTCTCAACTCTCCCGTAGCCCCCTTAGGCACTGCAAGGATGCTCTAAGGTCTTCCTGGAGCCCTCTCTTCTTCAGGCTGAACAGAGGTCCCTGTTCCACATCTGACCATGCCTTAGCAGTGCCACTGCCCTCAGCACCCACATGTAAACAGGCCTCGTGCATGGTGGGTGCCCATAGCCAGGACAAGGCCAAACCCAGCCAAGAGGGACAAGGAAACAGATCCTGTTCTTTTATTACCCTTAGAGGACTGTGCTATCTCCTCTACTAACAGCCTGTTGCAGCTGTCTGAAAAGGGCTCTCTGCACAGCCCCAGCAGCTCCCATGGGCAGCCACCTCCTGCTCTCCTGCACAGAGGGAGCAGATAACGAGAACAGCCATGCCAGGCTCTGTCACTGCTTATGGCCACAACCAGATGTCCAGTGAAGGAGAAGGACATGGTAAGAAAACACAACACTCCTCCAAAACACCTCCCCAGTCCAAGTCTTGTACCACAATTGACAGCGCACAGTTGGTACTTCTCCATATCAATGACTTAATGGATTTCCCCTTGTTCCAAGAGACATAATATCTAATGGGTCCCAGCCAGCTCTCATATTCCTTATGGGAAATGGGAAACACCTTCCATTTGCCTTCCCATGTCCCTCTGAGCCTTATTCAGCCCTAATTCAGCCTTTCTGAGAGGAGGGGACCAGCACATGCAGTACACACTGCCATGGTGTGCTGACATTTTTCTGCTTCAGTTTCCATTCCCTTCCTAATCAATCCTAGTATTTGACTCACTTTCTTTTCTTGTGGATCACTGATGAGCACCAATGTGCCCCTGTTACAGATCCACCTCCCACACCCACAGTGGCCTTAGCCAGCTCAAAGCCCACATGTCACACACGAAGTGCAGATTCTCCACCCCTGCCACAGGCATCACCAACAGCCACATGCACCCAATGTCAGTGGCCGTTCCCTCACTTCTGTAAAATCCCTGCCTGCAAATACAAGCTGCAGAATCTCCAATAACCTCTGCTCAGCAGAATTGTTCAGCTCACTATTCCCACTGTCCCCAGCAGCTGTGGCAGTGCTGGTGCGTCACACACACAACCCTGGGCTCACACTGTATCTGCCTCTGTATCTGTGCCTCTGTATCTCTACACCATCCTGGGCTGCACCAGGACTTGTGGGACTCCCCTTGATGCTTGAGTATGCCCACCAGCAGCATGGTAAAAACCTGAGACAGGCTGTGCAGAGCTGTGCTGGAAGCACCATTGGCAGTGCTGGCAAGGGCTCTCCCTCCCTTTGTTCAACCATGTTGGTGCTACAGACTCTCTGCTAGGCTGAGGGCATGTGAGGGAGAGTGTCTGAGTGAACACCCCGGAGACAAATTCCATGTGTGAGCAGAACAGGCTCAGTTTTGTGGAATTGGCCACTCCAGGCTTTAACAATTAAACTAACGAGATCAGTTACAGGGCAAAAGCAACAGCTCTGTCCTGTGCTTCTTCAAGCACTAAGCAGGAATCACCACATGGACTCCTCCTGTCTCCCAGGCCTGCAAACACAACACAAGAAAGCTCTGGGGTGGATTTTGTTCTCTCTGGCATATCCCAGATGAGCCACAGTGCTGTGGGTGGCTGTGACTGGCAGAAGAAAGGCTCGGTGGAGCTGCAGAAACCTTTCTATGTTGCAAAGGGCCTGCATGTCCCAGGGCTCAGCAAAAGTCTTATTAAGATTGAAATGCAGCCATCAAAGCCTGTGCAACTTCTGTACAGTCTGCTTGAACCATGGGCTGGGCCTGGCACAGTGCAATTGCCCTAGTACATCTGAGGTTTAGGTACAATTAAACTCAACCCTGATGTCCTGTTAGTGCTACTGTCCCTGACTGAGACATCGATTACACGTAATGTGCCATATGCCAGCCTTTCCACTTACCCCAAATGTCCACTGCTGAGAGCCACCAGAGCCGTGGCATTTCATGAGACGAGGGGGATCGGATGAGCGAGTTTCCGAAACGTCCAAGCAAAGCAGATTATTTAAAATCAGCTCATGATCCTCATTGTAAATCCAGACCTGAAAGAGAAGACAGAAAGACATTTATTACAATGTTTCAGGGCAGTTTCCTTGAATCTTTTGTTCACCTACAGAGGAGATGCTTCAACATCTGGACGTCAGAGATGGGCTTTGAGTGAGTGGTGAGAATTGAATGCAGCCCCTTCCCTGGGGCCCAGCTGCATGAAGCAGGAATGCACTGGTTCATATTTGCAGCTTCAACTGCAATAGGGTTCCTGAATTCACATGACAGAAGAGTTTCTCTGTGATCACACTGAAAACCACTTTCAGCCCCTACAAGCAGCAAGGACACACTCAAGCTGTCAGTCTGTCCTCTCCCACATGCTGCTTGAGCAGAGCAGGTATTTTTATTCTTGGCACAGAAATGTGTCAGGCACCTTCAGCTGCTGCTGTTCACGCCCACACTCTGCTGGGTCTCAGCAAGGCACATCTGGCACAGCTGGATGTTCAGGGAAGCAGGAAAAGCAGCCTGGTCCAACTGCAGCAGCTGCTGATTCTCCCTTCCTTGTTTAGCTCCTTCAGCTCTGCAAAGACCTGGGCCAAGTTCAGATCTGTGGAAGACCCGGGGCTCTCATAACCAACAGGCGACTCTGAATCCCAAGCCAGAAAGCATAGAAATTAAGGAATTTGGGGGTGTGCACCTCAAAATATCCTGGGTTAGAGGGCTAGGAGAAAAGAGAAGAAAGTAAATGGAAACTGTAGCCCTGCAGTGCTCAACTGCTCACCATCCAATGACAGCTATTCCAAATGCACAGTGGAGCCCTGCCATTCACAGGGCAGCTGGACAGCACTTCCCAGCCCCTGGGGATGATGAGCAAGGCAACTCCCTTCCCCCTGACTTGTGAGCCTTTGAACAAGAGGAGCTGAGCCCCTTATACCTGTCCCTGAAGTACCTACAGACACACAAGTTCTTGTGGTGTGCTCCTGTTCCAGCCCTGTTCCCATTTCTCACAGCTCAGTGCTGCACTTGCCATGCCCACTGTGTAAGTAATTTTGTTTTTCCATTAAGTCTGCAAGAGTATGGAACATCAAACTCCAGGCAGAAAAGTCAGGCACATAAATTTCGATTTGTCTCTTTTTTTGGCCTATGAAACTAAAACCAGCTGGAGGGTGCTGGGATTTGGGACACAGCCTCAGTTGCACAGCATAACTGGAAAGCACACAGCTCATTATCACCTATAACACAAGGAAGGCCTCCTTGGAAGAAGTGCAGGGATCACATTAAAATTTGCCCCAACCTCAGGCATTTTGTGCCTTCTAAAATACTCTTTTCTGTTTAAACCCTGTCATGAAAAAGAAAGCATGGCAAGATTAAAGAGGGAGGAGAGAATGGAGAAATGGCAGGACTTGCCAGAGAGAATTACTATTGGAAGAATAATGATGGAGCCAAATCCAAACAAGAGATGAACTGGTAAGAATGGAGAGAGAAGATTGCAGTGACACAGGGAACAGATCTTCAGTCAAAAGCTGAGTAATGGCAAAGAACACAATACAGTGTTTAAATCCAGTGTTACTTCTCCAGAAAGCTTACACAATACAGTCAAAATTAATTTCAAACTAATTATGTGTTTAGAAAACAAAGGAGAGAAGAAAAATAGGCCTACATTTGGTTCCATCCAGATTAGAGTACGACTATGAATTTATAGATTATTAATAGATTCAAGCACCAGGAAAGCAAAGCCACCCCATGAGGTTTCCTTGTTAAACAATTGCAAGCCTTAGCATACTCCAAAAAATTATTAACCAGTTTTCTGCTGAAGACTGAAAGGATAATGTTCAGCTCTTGTCGCTAAAGGCTGTCAGGAGCAACAGCCCCATAAAGGAAAGAAACTCCTGGCAGGCAGCACAGTGTCTAAAGTCTATAATCAGAAAGGTGCCTTCCCAGGATTTATGTCTCATTTCTGAGAGCTCTCCTGTTTTATCCTCCTATGTATTTTCTAAAAGCAAACAAACAAACAACACAAAACAGAAACACCAACAAACCAAACCATTAAAAAATCTAATCTATTTTAAAAAAAAGAGGCAACATAGGTGCAGGATATTCTCAACCTGCATGCACTTCCTAACTAGCAGAGTTAGGAGAGCATCACTGTTAAGACTTTGGTTTCTAAAACTGGGATTGTGTCCAGTTCCCACACTCAGGAAAGCAGCATCTTTAATTGCTGCCCCCCAGAGACACATGGCAATGATCTGCTCCAAAGGTCTAGTGAAAGTCACTGGCCATTTTCACTGGTGTCAAACAAAATGAATGAGATGCAATTAGAGTATAATGAATCATTTCTCTTTTCAAATAAACCCTAAATGGCAGATGTTATGGAAAAATTCCCTCTCCATAATGAAATTTATCAGGTTTGTGGTTAAATAAAATACTTAATTTGGTAAATGCTGTAGGACTGGCCTCTTTCTCGCAGCTTTTCCTCTCTGCCTCTCAACACAGGTAACAAGTTCATGAAAGGTGCATGGACACCTTAAGGCAGGTGCACAGCATGTGCTACAGCAGATCTTGTGGACAAAATAAATGGGAGGAGGTCCAAAGTATGAGCTCCGTTAGTCTAAATTTCTTTCACACAGGTGCAGCTTAGGAAGAACTGGATGTTTAATTCAGACCCTTCAAAATGTAATTTAAGTTATTTACAGGTTTAAGACCGAGGTTTCCTAAGACTTCAGTACCTTCAGGACTTTACTTCATCCATGTGACTCAGACAAATCCCACAGCCTTCTCCTGAATTTCAAAATGATATTAAATAAGCCAGGAAACATCTGCCCACCCTTTGGCTTTCAGAGATCAGTGGAGTGCAGCAACAGGCATGGCTGGCCAACTGGCAAAGCTTTGTGATACACGTTTTTTCCTGATCTGCAAATTTCATTAGTACTAGCGAAATACATTGAAAATTTTCAGTAAATACAAGACAGTAACTGCTGCAGAAACAGCTCTTTGTCTGAAGAAAAGCCCTGCCATGACCCATGGAGTATTCCAGTACTTCCATCAGGTACAATCTCCTGCTTAGCTTGGCATGGCTCTATTATTCTGTCAGACAGTTTGTAAAAGACAAAATTTCAGCTTAAGAGCACAAAAAAGCTGCCTCAGCCCTGAGGAGGAGATGTGCCCAGCCATTTGCACCATCACATCCATCTGCAGATGCTTCAGCTCCTGTTATTATGAACAGCAATGGCATCACAGCACCAAGCAGCCTGTGACAATCATCACAAGCAGCCAGGTTTGGTGGGCTGCAATCATTGTTTGAAGCTATTGCTACTCTGAAAACTCAGCATCCTCCTGAGGGTCATTGCAAAGCAGATATGTGCCCTCTGCTCCACAGCTCAGTGTGCCACTGATGCCTCACGACAAACTTTAGAGGGACCAAAGAATTGTGCCTTCAGTAGTTTATGGAAAAGCAGCAAGACTGAATTTGCACATCTTGACACTCCAGACATGTGCTGTGTCAGAAAAGCTAACTAATAGCCATGATCTAGAGATTTAAGGAGAGAGATCTTACAGAAGAATTGCACGTGAGAGCAAAACCTTATAGTTTCTGAGTCTTGAACAGCTTGTAAAGGACATTTTCTTACATTTATTAAGTGCAACAGGAATGTTAACAGACCTTTTCTGAAGTCCTATGCTTGAGTACATTTTTTTCAAGGTCCAGAGCACAAATGCCTCTTCTGTCACTTCAAACCTCTGTTCTGTAAGATCCCATCACCTCTTCCACTTGTGCTATTTCTAATAAGATTTTTGTTACTTATTCCTAAATTTTAGTACCCAGAATTATCCCAGAGTGCTTCTATTACAGTTAATGGAGCATCCTAGTTTTCATTATAGCTTAAAGACACAATTTTTAATATATTTTCTAGATATGAGAACCACTTCTCTTCTTATTTTCTTTCTACAGCAAAAATATGAACTGAATGTCAGTCATGTCAAGCCTGAGAAAACAGGACAATGTGATGTGCTTGACTAATTTTCACCTCTACTTAATGATGACCATCTAAGTCAACTACAATGAAAAGGATTGCCCATAATATGCTGATACAATTGAAAGCTACAGAGTACCTGTTATTTCTTTTAAATCCAAGTTACATGAGCATTTGAAATTCCTTAGCAGCCATGAAGGCTAGAGAAAACAAAGCAAGCATAAACCAAAGGCAAAACAGAATTGCTTTTAAGGCCAGTCCCATGACTTTAGAGAGCCTGGTCAGCTCTCACATGCATTCACCACACCAAACACAGGCTTTTTTCCTAGGACAAAGCCATAAAACAGATAATTCTACAGCAAAACCAGCTGAAAATGCCAACAAATCTGGAGAAACAACAGATAAAATCTTCCAACAGTCAGGATGTTTCTTGCTATTTTTATAAGCAGAAGCTGCTAAATCAGTGTCATCTTTCTCTACATTGCTCTCACATATCTATAGCAAGATTGTTCAAGAGGTTATGACAGCAAGTTGGCTGAATGCACTCTTGGGATTTATTAGGAGAACAAAGTCTAATAGCAGAAAAAGTGTTGGTTGACATACTTGGTTGGAGAACAAAATCATTGTGGAAGAAGATAGCACAGCCAATTTTTTTATGAGAACTAATAGCTAATTTTACCACTAGTAAACCAGATTCATGAGAAAAAAAAGCCACAGATCAACAATCAGAGCACAGATTTGACTTTCTCAGCACCAAAGGGATAGCTGAAGTTTGTTCTCCTGGATTAAAAAAAGTCAAAAAAGTTTCGATATGGAAAACCAACTGAGTTTCTCCTTCAGGCATGTGGCACTTCATTATGAGAAATACTGCAGCAAGGAAAAGGGAAGCATAACTGTGTGAACATCATGCCCAGGCTTTCTCACCCAATGACAGAATGGCTCAGAAAGCAGCATTGCAGCTTTGGCACTGCAAATGTACAGTCACTTGGTGATAATGGTGCCCATCAGTTACTATTACAGTTACACAGCCTTTTATTAGCAAGACTTGCTGACTGTCTTACAGCTAATGAAATAGATCAAATAGGAAAACCTCCATTCCCATTCCAGCTTTAATTAATCCACCTTTAACACAGGAACTCGCAATTTGGTCACAGTGGTGATTTCTTAGTGCTCCAGAGGTGAAGTACAAGGATGTACTTGTACTTGTACTTGCTCCTGTCTGACAACTGGACCTGAAGGCCACGTGTCAAGGGCCAGCCACACTTATCCAGAGAACTGCAAACACCCCTCTGTCTTCCTCTCTCACACTCAGCTGGTGAGGCCACAAGTAAGAGGCAGAAAGTCCCATTAGGTGACAAAGCACACAGCATTTTGTTGGGACTACCACAAATCACTCTGCTTCCACTGCTGCATTTCCATACCCTGAAAACTGCTGCCCGTGTCACAGAGCAATAAGTTAGTCCAGCACAACCCACCTTCACTAAAGCTGTGCTGCTTTACATCCCATACTCCATTTATTCTGTGGTTTTGATTACTTTTCTCTTTAGATCCAGCCTAGCTTTTAGAATTGGGTCCCATGGGCTCCTAAATCATAGTGTTCCCAGAGTAGGTCTTAGCTATGTAAGCCTTTATGGCATTAGCTGAAGATCTATCCTGGAGAATTTTAATCCAATCCTGAATTTCTGTCACCAGAAAGAAGTGAAACAGCAAAGGCTTCATGTAGTAATACAAAAATTCTCATTAGGTTTTCACATCTACCCTTCATTAATCCCCACATCAGCAATTCACCTGTAGCCAAAGAATCTTCTGAATTCCTTTTATTTAACAACAAATCATTCACTTATCCCAAACTGCAGCCACTCAAGCAGCAGAGGACTGGTTGTACAGTACACAAACACCAGCAGGGCAGGAAAGGGCTGCTTTAAATTCCACTATGAGAAAGAGCTGCTACAAATTCTGAAGTGCCAATCAGTAGATTATGAACCCATCAGGAGCCACTTCAGGGCAGCCTTCAGCCAAATACAGAGATTCATGCTATAAAGACAGGAGATTATAATATCCAACACTCAGCATCAGTAGGAGCTCCACAGTGTCCTTGGCCAGCCCCATGGTTTGAATGACTCTGTAAGCAGCCTGTCTGCTGATGAGATGTCACACCAGGGCACTTTGCCAGCAGGAAAACATACTGGTCATTTTAAAGACATGAATCACTATTCAGTGTAATTGGGAATCTCATACCTGGTTCTGGTCGTTGTAGTCGCATTCCCGAACCACCACCAGGCCTCCTTTCTGACTTGGGTGGCCCTGGGCAACCAGGCATTTGTTGGTTTGGAGGTGATACAGCTATGAAAGGAAAACAGTTTGATAGAGTAAAAAACAGCCCTAGATCTCAAAGTGTACTCAAAGCCCTAGATTCCTAGTGTGCTCAAAGAAACTCAGCCAACACTTCCAGTAATTAAAAAAAAAATCTTCCCTTTTAAACTACCATTCTGTTTTTCAGATAATTTGGAGAAAAAAAAACTGCATTAAACAGTTCCAACTTGCTTTCTAATTACATTAAGATTTCTCTCTCTGGTACAAGTGCAATACACACATCCTGGCTCAGCACATGCTGGCTCTACTCTGTCAAGGTTCTTTTGCCCTCTTCACTCTCCATGGAAGTCTGAGGCCCCACAAATTCTGCCCAGGAATATTGACTGTGCTGTATAAAGTACATTTTACTACAGTTTAGCTTAAACATAGGTCTCCTCCTACAGCCTCTCTTCATGGAACAGGACCACCTCCCTGAGAAAGGAGAAGGAATTACTGATATAAAAACAACTTCAGAGATTTATGTTGTTTGCAAATTGATTTTCAAGAGGATTTATGTAACTGAAAAGCCACTGTTATCAGCTATGATAATTTACTAATGGATCAGGTTGGAAGAGAACATTTTACAAACACACAAATGCTATTTTTGCTCTAATGCCCTACCTAGTCTGATTGAGGGGAATGGTGTATCAAAGGACTGAATTCAGCTCAGAAGCCTGTCCCGTGATGCAGAACTGTAAGCACCTTTTTGATTACTTTGATGGTAATCAAAGCAACCAAGGAGGCTCTCAGCAAGCTGGAAATCTCTCCTGATTTGAACACCACCTTAAGAGAGATATCCGAGACATTTTCCGCTGTACAAAGTTTAGGTTGCTTCATTTCAAGAATCAAAAAATCATTAAGACCTTGGTGTATCCCCACAGAGGTACTCAGGGAGACTAAACACCTCTAATTCTGGCTCTGAAGTAACTGTTGGCCAGCAGATGACTTCTTTTCAGCCTGATTATTTTTCTTCCCCTGTTGTGGTGGGGATCAGGCTCTTCAGGCAAACACTGCCTGCACACTATGAGCTGAGAGATGGCAAGGCCTCAGATCTGACACCCACATTAAAAATAGTTATTTCCAATCTGGAGCTGGATGTAGAGAAAAAAAGAATTTACTGTCCTGAACTCCAGGCCAGGCTGATTAACTAGCCAGCTGAACTCTATTATGAAGACATCTATAGCTGTCTTGGCATTGCTATTGACTCTACAAATTTTTAGAAACCAAAATACACTTCCAGTAATAAAAGGAACAAATTGCTCAGTCACATGATAGCAACAATTAGCACAAATACCAAACAATATTTTTCATAAACACCATTTCTGGAAATAGCTGTCCCACGGCACATCAACAATCGCCTTGAGTGCACCACGTTTCTCCTGCTCCCCACACACATCTAAAACAAATTACACAAAACACTCCAAATAACATTTCCTCACACCCCAGATCTAGCACAAATCTCATTTTCATCATTCCTCACTCAACAGAAGGCTTTTAAACCATAGAGTACATGAATTTTGTATGATTTTTGTCCTTTTTTCTTAATTTGCCATGATGGCCAGCACTGGATAACACTGGTAACAGCTGCAACCATTTGTGATCATTACATTTCTTCCCACTGTCAAACCACCACTTATCTGTGGCCCAATTAGTTTTTGAGAATAAACTGAGATTTGGAGTGATTCCTCCCAAATCCTAAAGAGTCTGGCACGCAGTGGTGACATTGGCTGATCATTCTGTTCCTTGCAGGCATCTGGAAATAGTTTATACAACCATCAGAGCCAAAGCTGACTCTCTCATACAATGCTGGGTATAATTCTTGAATCCCAGAGTACCAAAGCATTTTTCTGCTTCTTTTCCCCATTTCTTAAGGGGCGCACAAAGTTTTTCTCAAAATTAAACCATGGTAAATAGCTGCTGGAAAGATTTAACCTTAAGTGTTGCTGAGATATTCAGATCCCTCAAGTAGCTCTCTCCAACATCAACAATCCCTCAGTTAAATTTCTGTCTGAATGAAAGCAGAAAGCTATGATATTTTTAAAAAGAGAAAAAAAGGTCTGACTAGGGCAGTAACAGCATCCAACAACTAGGGGAATCAGCCCAGTGTATCAGCTTTATTCAGGGAAACCACAAAACTAACTTTACAGCTTGGCTGGGATATTGCTATAAAAATACTGCACAAATTCAGGACTCCCAGACAGCTGCTTCCAAGGAGAAAACCTAATGGTGTCAATAGGTCCTGCATGAACACAGGTCCTCCTGACTCACTTCTTGCAGAACCAGCAATTGTCAGCAGCTACTGCAGCCTATGTCTCCTGTGGAGACATCACTACTAAATGCTTCCAACTTTTGAGCTGAAAGGGAACCTGCTATCCATTATCTCTGTGCACATGAAGCAGTTTATTCCAGGGTATTCTCTTCCACAGAGAAGACATTGAGAAATTTGTCTTGGGTTTGAAATTATCCATTATTTTTGGGATGCATAAAAAGCACACATGAAGTGAATCTGACCCTGGAAAGAGCAGATGCAACTGTCTAGTCACTCTGCCTTGCATATAAGCCCATAAGCAAAGGTGTCAGAGTTAAGACATGAATTTAATAATGATTTCCTTCATGAATACACATAAAACATTCTCTCTTCACTTCTACTTTGAAGAAAAAAAGAGAGGAGAAAAGCTCACTTTTTGTTCATTAGCTAACAGCCAAGACTAGAAAAGCCATCATTGGCCTCAGATACAAATGTTCACCTTTGCAGAAAATTACCCAGTAAAAGCAATGACTTTGGAAACTAATTACACTGTGCTCTTATCATAAACCAACAGAGCATGAATATTTGAGGCCAAATCTCTCTCTATCCAAATCCATCTTCAAAACCAACAGCCATGAAAACACATTCTAAAGACAGCAAAACTCCCTAACTCAGAACTTCCAGGTAAGAAACCTCATGGATCTAGTCTAAGGATGACCTGAAAAAAGACTAGATCAGATGGAATTGATTTGACAAAAATCCTGTTATTTTAAAGACAGCTTGTTGCAAAACTTATGGAAAGAGACTATTTCTGTTGTATTTGAGCAAATCTTTAAGAAAAATGTCTCATAATAATTAACACACCAGAATCCTATATATTTATGTCTCTCTTACCCTTCCACGCTGGATTATTTTTGGTCGTTTCTGTGCTCTATTAATAAAAACTGGCTGTGGAGCTTTGGCATTGGGCCCAGATATTTGCATCTCAGGATAGATGTTATCTAAATACCACTTAAATGACTTGCAGTTCAATCTCTTCCTCAGTTCTACACGGTCAGTGATATTTCCATAGCTCCTCATCCTCAGCTCAGGTCTCAAAGCAAAATACTGCTCCTGTATTTAAGAGAAACATAATAAACATAAAAACATAAGTAATAAACAGAAGTACTAATATTCACTCCCTTAAGTCTTATCTTTGTACTGTGCATTGTTAGATTGCTTTGGTAAATTATACTGGCCCTAAATATTTGCATTATTCTTATAAAAACAAAAAAATTTCCAAGCTTGTCTTGCATACATTCTCTGGCAGCTCTCAGAGAATCAGACCAGAAACAGCTGGAAAAGTTCTGGAAACAAATCTGTGATAAGAGACTGCTAGAATCAGCAGTTCAAGTGCTTGCTGGATAAAGCAGCTCAGCTGGAAATTATAACAAAGACTCAAGTCCAAGCTTCAGAGAAAGCCATCATTAATCACAAAACAATTGTGCCCAGACATTGGTAAAAGGGAAAGTGATAGATCAGAACTACCAATGCATTACAGAGATGGGGAATGGAGATAAAAATTATTAGCCTCTAATAGGTTCCTTGAACTGAAGATCAAGATAAAAGATGGGGAATGAAACATAAACCTCTAAAGAATATAAAATTAATAAAATATATCTTGTGTAGAAATTGTAGGGACCACAGGAGCTGAGCACACAGCAAATCCTATGGTCTCAGACGGCAAAATGTCATTAAGTATCTCAGAGATGAGGGACTCAGAAACACCTGATCAATGTTTAAAAGCATCACTATCAAAATCTGAAGACAAGGAAGGAATACACTCGCCCTTGAAACCAGAAGTTAAATCTGGTTGCTCTTTCAGGGCGAGACAGACTAAGAAGCAGACTGCTAATTAAAACAGAAAGCAAACAAGCAGCCAAAAAAATCCCTGTCTCCCCAGCATGGAAACTACCTGAAGGCAAAGTACACAGCTGCCACATAAAACTGATTTGGACACAAAGCAATGGAGAGGTTACAAAAGCTCATCCATCATTTTTACTTCACTAAAAAGGCATAAAACTCCATCTCCTGCAGGCAGTAAAGTAACAAGGAGGAGACTTGAGCATTCAAAAGCCAAATGACAATTCTACAGAATTTAGGAATTCCTATCAGAACTAACATTCAGAGTTCAGACTACAGAAGGAAAACCCCATCGGAGGTGTAACAGATCCCACTGTGACACAGTTCTTTGACAAACAAGCCAGTTAATAACCATTTAATAACTTTATTTCATGACCTAGAACTGTCTCTTACTTTGTATTCATCCATCCACACATGTGCCAGCCTCAGTGAGTTATGAGCCATAGTGTCCTGTCCCCCAGGTGAGCCATAGGGACGCCTCTTACGGAAAATGTGTCCCACCCTGGAGCAGGGGATGATCAGAAGTCTGCCACCACACATCCAGATCTGTCCATCAAAAAATAGAACATGTTCAGATTGCTCACTCATTGTTCAGATTGCTCACTAACTTCTCCCCTTCTTCAAGGGATACCTTGGTAGAGTTATACATTATGCAGCATTAGGTGTCAGCAATGTTGGCCTTCATGTCATGTTTTCTAACAAATTAGATTTTTAGGTCTCCATGGCACAAAAGATTATTTTTCTCATATGACCACACATGCCACAAAACACATTTCAAGAGACAAACAGAAAATTTTCTAAAATATTTTGCTCTAACGACCTATCAGAAAAGACTGGGATATATCAGAGAGGACTCGTCCTGCAGATTAAGTTACCTAAATTCATTTACCTGCATGAAAATTGTCCACAATTCTGTGACAGAAAACTAAGACCAGTCTTCATCAACAAGGGAGCCTGGAGAGCTTTTCAATAAAGTATGGAAACTTATTGGACAGAGCTGTTTGTTTCTGTTAAGATAGAGGAACTCAGAAACACTGTTGCCATTCAGAGCTACATTTAGGAGTCTTTACCTGGGGCACCAGGGACCTACATTTTATATACACTCTACTTCCATTTCTTTTTTAAAAATTCCTTTTTTAACTTCATCTTCCAGCAAATTACCAGCACTGGCCCTCTGCTGGACTAATATGTTCTCCAGTGCCAGAAAATGTTCCCACATTAGCAGTTTATAATCAAGTGGCTTTTAAAACTCCTTCTAGACAAGATAAAGACTCAACTTCTTTCCCATCCTCCCCCAGAGATGGGACTTCCAGAAGCTCTAAATTTTCTGAGTGTGCTCCAATTTTTCAAAGCCCTTTTTATTGAAACTGTGTATTACAAGATAACAACAATAATCTCCTCACACTCCACACTCTTCTACTCAGATACCTAATGATTACATTTATACTGAAAATAGCAAGGTTTTATTTATTCAGTACACGCTCCTTAAAAGTCACTCAAATGTATGAAATTCCAGTTCTTATTTTTGAACTCTAATCTTGATTTCTCTAATTGACAGATTCTCTAAAGCTTTGGGGGTTGTGTGTCTGGTTTTAGGTGTGTTTGGTTTTTTTAATGCTAACTTCACATTTTAATCCCCTTTTCATATCTGTCATGATAGTGTATCATTTTCAGGCAGACTCTTGTCAAACCAAACAAATGCCCTTTACAAAAGTAAAGGGATAAGCAGGATATTAAGCACAGTAAGTTGTTTTTCTTTCAGTGGAGTGACAGGAAGATGAGAAAAAATATAGGAAGCCCAATGCAGCATCATTTTCAGATCTTCTGAATATCATTTTCTCATTATTTTCCCAACCAAAATGACTCCTCTACTTTCAATTTAGTTCCAGAAAACTATACACTTCCAGGTCCTCAAAAAGGAGGCTGAACTGTCCAAGGAAATGTACTAAGCTTACATCTTAGCAATATTGCTGTGAGCCGCACATCTCTAATCAACTCGCGAAATTCATTAGACATTGCTCATAAGCTAATTTCAAAAACTTGCATAATTCTTCTTTTCCTATGCTTCTTTACAGCTATTATGAAATGCTCCACCACCAAACTAAGAAAAAGCCATGAACATTCAACTACAGAGCTGTAAACTCTCTGATTACCCGAAAAGATATGTCCAGGTTTTCTCCTCCCCAGATGTCCATGCCACTGTCGTACTGCCCAAGCTCATTGAAGTACTCACGATCCATGGCAAACAGCCCTCCAGCCATGGTGGGTGACCTAAAAAGGTACAAGGAAGGAAGTTCATTTTCTTTTAGATAGAGGGGAAAAAACCCCACACAGTAATTTCTGCTGAATCTGCTGGTCCCAAAGTCCAAATCTATAAATTGAAATAACCCAGTTTAAATCCTTCAGTCATTCAGACATGATTTCTACTCTCAAAACATTTTCAAAAGCAGATCTGTAGGTGATATTTGTGATCTTTCATTGTTCCAGTACCTATAAATTATATTTCTTTACCTGGTAAACTTGAGGAAAAGGGATAGGACAGAGAAAGAGGAACAACAAATGCCAGAGGCTGCTTTGTTTCATTACTGACTCAATTATCAGTTTACTGGCAATTTATTTACAGTTTGTGTATTTATACAGATGGCCCTTCTGGCATTTCCCAATTTTTCACCTTGCCTATGTGTTACTAGAATGTCTTCTATTCTGTAAAAATCTGCATACAATCCTACTGTACCACAAAACTGGAATATGCAGATGACCTACAAGAGTATAACAGGGTGAAAACACTACATAAAAACATGATATGATAGTCAGAATGTCCAATGGGCTGGGAAAAGGCTTTTCCCCATCCTTGCAAAAACCTCCTGTGATGAAACCAAGCCTAAGTCAAGATTTCATTGCTTGTTCTCACACAAATTTCTATTACAGTTTCTGTCACCTTAAAAACTGGGTTGAAATGTTGCTCTCAGTTTTCCCACTCTGACGCCAAAATATTTAATTGAGGAAAGTCTCTAAAATGCAATACTTTCTTTTGGATGGAAAGCCATTTTCAAGGTTAAATAGCAACCTAGGCTCCCTTTTCAAAGGAGGCAGAGACCTTTAGGTAGGAAAAATCACTTTCATAACTCAGAAAAAGTAATATTTTCAGATTATTACAGTTGCCTCAACTATAAAGTTCTCTGTCTTTTTAGAATAGGACTTTTTCATAAAAGTGAGTTGAAGGAACACAACAGTGTTGAACACAGCAACAGCTAAGCTTCAGCCACTGACCAAATCAAATGTGAAAATAGCTCTTAACAGAATAAGGGTTTTAACCCTCAATGCTGATTTCCCACTCAGATTTGTTCAGTCTGTCCTTTACATCCAGGTTCAGAAACTGCCACTCTCCAAACAAGCCAGTCAAAGTGTTAAATAACTTAATTTCCCTGGCTTCTCAGAGAAAATCTTGGGATGGGGAGACATGAGAAGGCCAATTGCAGAGCTGTCAGATGACAGCAGAGAACCTTGTGCTGGAACTGTTTGTGGCAGCAGAAATGCTCTTCATTTACAGTCCAAGAAAAGAGAATGAGGGAGAAATGAAAACACACACAATTTCTGATTCACTTGGCAAATCTTATCCACAAGGAGTCACTTTGTAAAAAAGGGGAAGTTCCTCCACCTGACAAGCCTGAATTCTGTACTGAGACTGAAACCCACAACTGGAAAAAGCAGAGTGAGCTTCTTGCCTTTGCTGTACCAGCTCTGGTTCTTTTCATGAAGGGATTAATTTGGGACAGTTCTGTTCTTGTGTCTGAACTATACGTGTCTGCTCCTAATAAAAGGTGCCTGCTGACACTATTTTACATCAGCTACATGTCCACTAGAACCAGATATTGCCAGTTATGTACAGGTCACACAGCCACCAATGGTTAAAAGATAAGGTAACTTTCAAGTCCCAGTGTTGAGCTTCACTGAGACTTTTGTTTCAAAACAATTCTCAAAAGATGACAAAAACAAATTCCTATTACCACAAACAGATTTTCCCAATCTAGTAATTCTTTAGCATTTCATCACAGAAATTATATAGTTCGTATTAGTGGGATATGCAGGCTACTCCTAGCACAAAGGCAGTTTCAAAATTATCATTAAGCCAAGCACATCAACAGACTGGAAACAACCATCAACACATAGCTCAAAAGTGAAATTATCAGACAGATTTAATACAGACTACCAAAGCTCCCTCATAATTTTGTCTTCAGCAAAAGCTGCTACTGTATAAGCATTGCTTAGAAGTGTGCTTTCTTGACCTAATAAAACAGATATATTTAATTCATGGTTAAATGTAAGAAATTAAAGTGAAATCGTTTTGGTTACTATTCCCTATTTCTAAGGGAAATAAGCAAGTCAGATATTTGACAGGTTAGGCACCTGCTCCTAAACCTGCACAGCCAGAGAACATTCCCTACTGCTTAGGAAGCGCTCCTGATCATCCCTGTGTGACACAGAGCTTCCCCCCCCAGAGGAAGAGCCTTACTTGATTGGAGCAGTGGCTCCCTCGGGTCCTTCCAGTTCTGCCAGAGGAACGAGATCCCATTTGAAGTGCAGGCCCCAGTTAAAGCCCCCCCGCACGACGGGGGAGGAGCTGTAGGTGAGGGTGTCAGCGCTGATGATGTCAATGACGGGGCACACCACAGTCCTGCGATCCTCCCTGATGGGAGTCAGCAGAGGCTGCAACCACATCTCGTTCACCTCACAGTGACTGTCCAGGAACACCAGCACCTTCCCTGCAGGGCACACGGAACAAAGATCCACCATGGAACACAAACATGCAATTCAGTGCAAACACTTGTACGTTAGACAAAACAATACTTGGCAATTTACAAGGAGATCACCTGCCAGAGTCAGTAAGAACAGTTTGATCTATGACACACCCTCATGCTCACTTGGTCTAAAAAGGCACCAGCATCTTTATGACACAACATAAAATTTATGTAACACTAGAATAATGTGGAAGAAATGGGAAACAGCTTTAAACAGAACAACTTTGGAGCATGCAAGTATAACAAGTCACCCCACAGGCAGTATTTGACTGGACATGGGGCACTGAACTCCTGCAGTTCAGAAAAGCAAAAAAATTACTTAAAATTGCACTAACTGCAATGAATTTTAGCGCAGCTTCCAAAGTACAAGCACAATCTTCTCTCTGGATTACACCATTACAGTGCTAATTAGTAAACACCAATTAAGAGACTTATCTGCCACTCAAAATTATTTAAGAAGTAGCACACAGTTTCTCAGATGCCAGAGAATTTAACTGAAAGCACATTCCAGTAAAGGCTGTTTATAAAGCATCAAATATTGGTTTCTCCTATTAACACTCACTGCAACAGAAGAGCTTATACAAAAAACATTGCTATTAGATTTGAGCATTAAAAACGAAATTAGTGTATCTTAAAAGGGAGCAGATTTCATTTTAGAGCAAAAGTTTGCACATAAGACATGCAAAAAATATTCTGCAACTACTGTATCTTGACCACATGGAGGCGATCCTGAGACATTATTTCCGGGCAGGAATAGGGAAAACTTCCTCACTAACACTGCAGTTATTACCTGAGATCTAGTGCAAGGGAAGATTTGGGATGATGATAACTTGTGTTTGTAACTTCCCTTTTTTAGAGCACTATACTGGTTTTGTTTCACAATTTCACTTACCCACTCTAAAAAAGTATCTAATTTTATTGAAAGCAAATGTCTCCAGGAAAAAAATACAGAAAAGAATCAACAGCTGAGAAACTCAAAGTGTGTCATTTGGATCCAAATTTGCAGTTATCATTTGAGATAGTGCAGAGGAAGAAAGATTTGGGATAACGCTAAATTGTATAGCTTAGAGAATGGCATGACATGCAGAGCCCCTTCAGGGGGCTAAAGTAATCACAGGTCAGACATCCAACATCTGAAAAGCTGCACTACAAAAAGAGAAGTCACCCAATCAATTTATCATCAAAGTATGAAAGGAAAAGAGAAAAAAACAAGTCTACCTGTGGCATGAGAGGCTCCAACCATCCTTCCTCTGATCAAGCCTTCCCTCTTCTCGTTTCTTACCAATTTTGTGGTTTTGGGAAGCTGAGTTTTAACATATTCACTCAAGTCTTTTTTCAAGTCAGCTGAAAAAAGGAAAACACAAGTTCAACAACAGGACAGAAATTCTGAAAGTTCTGTTTAAAATCTCAAGACATTTAACTCAAAAATGGCCAAAATCTCGATCAAAAGAGCAGAGTTTCCAACGAAGTGTATCATAAGAACTGTCAGTCATCCCACATACTACACTTCCCCTCCAATGCCCTTAGTACATTCCTCAAGTTAACTGGAACTACCAGACTCAAAAAAAAATGTTGTTCAGAGAAACACATTTCCAAATTCTTCTCGTGGTGACTGGCATTTGCAACAGATGCAATAAACATTTCACACAGGCAAATGATTTAAATTACTACACTCCATATATGAAAACCAATGCTGACATGTCTTAGAAGAAGCAGGAAGATACCTTATATTATCTGTGCCTGCTTAACTGACAGAACAACAGATACCAAGTACAACTTACTCACAGCTGGTTGCTTTTCTAAAACCCAAAAGGATCAAAGATTCTGCTGGCAAGCCTGTGCTTTTGAAGGAGTGTAGAGTTCACTGGAGTCTACGGGCACTCCCGTAACTTAGCTAACATCAATGGCAATTTTATGAGTAACAATACGTCTTTCACCCAAGGTCAGTGGTTTCTAACATTAAAGCAGAACTACTGAAGAGAAGATGGAGGAGACATAAAGACTGAAGTAATGGAAAAGCATAAGTTAATAAGCTTATGGATAAATAAAGAACACAAAATGAGAAAAAAAAACCAAAAACCCAGCTGAGACTTCATAGAGAACCTTGGTGTGGAGAGGCAGACAGACTTTTGTCAGAGGATATGCCAAAATAAACATTATTCTGAAGAATGTCAGCTCAAACATTAAAGTTGCTGTTAACAAGATTAAATGCCAATGGAATATATGTGGAAGTCAGAGCTTTAACCTTAAGGAGGAATAAGAACTTCCAGGCAGGAGATTCCCAAATGCAATTCGAAATGTTAAGATCTCAGCCCTTGCACTGCAAGGAAACGTGGTGGATCAGAAGTGAGAAGGTAACACACAGCAAGTATGATGCTAGAGAATACTCTAGGACAGAGGAAACTCTCAGGGGAGATACAGATAGAATTCTTTTGGACGACAGGAATTCTCTCCCCTGATCTGGAATAATGACATCATATGCCAGAGACAGTAGGGAAGATGTTTTCAGAAAAAAAATTTCCTAGGAAATTGATTAAATAATCTCTAAAGTGCCACCCAAATGAGATACCCAAACAAGCAGGGCAGATTTGCAAACCTAAAATAAAAGAGTGTTTGATCATTCTTCACCTGACTCATTATAGCATGAGAAGAACAGTGTACCCCTGCAGAAACAAGGGGCCAGCCAAAGCAGAAAAGCTCAATTATCAAATTCAACTCTTACAACAGATGAGGCAAATAAACGAGGAAAGTTTCACACCTGAAAACTCCTGAAAAGAACAGGAAAAAGAAAAAAGAAAAGAAAAAGATGTCACATCCACACCAGGAGCTAAACCAGGTCCACAGCATCAGCTTGAGCAGCAGAATATAAGGGCCAGTAGTTTTGACCCACACAAAACGGCATTCTGCTGGCAACTGGGTCCATATCACAGATCATTCTTAACAGGCAGGTTTGTCTCAGACACATTTTGGGAATTTCGATGCTGATGGGTTTTTGTGTGCTGCCTTCATGTCCACTGGGAACAATGATTACTTCTAATATAACCCAAAAATTGCTTCAATCCAGCCCATCTGAGAAATTTTGCTCCAAAGAGAGAATTGCTCCCTTTTAGCCAGCCTTCAAAAACTACTTCAGGCATTACCTTTTTCCAGATCTACGCAACAAAGGTGAAATGGACCCTAGGATGGGAGTCTGGAGAGTTATTATTTTAAACTATTCTAAAGTACTGAGTTGGAGACAATTGGCTCCTTTTCTGTTCTTCAATCTCTCCTTCTACACAGAAGAATGCCTCCAGTAACAGCCTTCAAAACACATCCTCAGGCTTTTCCATAACAAGTTAAGGCTAAATCAGGGAGAAAAATGTTATACCAGAAAAAGAAATCCTGCTTTCACGGAATGGAAAAAAAATACAACAGTGGGCTTGGCTGAGCCATGGTAATGCCTGCTTAGCTAGTAAAACTGTTGATGATTGAGTCTAAGAAGATTTTTGAGGCAAAACTAGGTGCAAAGGCCCAAGGTTTGCACAACACTGATGTGTAGCACAGCTCTCATATTTGCAGGTGAAGAACTAGAGAGAATTTCATCTAGAACACTACTTCAGAAAACAGGCAACAGAAGGAAAATTAATGTTTAATTAAAAAACAAAACAAAGAGGCATAACGATCAAGCAGTCTGCCCGAGCTCATGACATCCATAGCACAGCTAAAGGTTTTATCCATTTCCTCAGTTCCCAAACCATCCCCAGTCCCCACTATTCTTCTGCTGTAAGAATCCATCCACTAAAATTAAGCAGCAGTAAAAACACAGGATCATTAGCAACAAGAGCAGTAATTCTGTGTAAACAATACCTCCTCCTGCCTTTGGCTTCAGAACAAGTTCATTTGAAGTCAGAAAGACAAAAATAGCTACTTGAATGTTTTGAACTTAATTTGGTTCAAATTCACTAATTGCTTCACTGTAACAACAGACCAGAAGAGTGATGGTATTACTGCCTCAACACAGGCATCAATCGAATGCATCCTCACATTCAAAAGACTGAGTTTTGAAGTAAAGCAAGCTCTGAATACCAAACAAATTGCATAAGATACTTTATAGCAAGGCATATGCTCCCAAAACACAAAACAAAACAAGCTTTTAAATACTACACACTCTTATTAGCAAGAAACAGTGTTTGATCTTTGTTTTCTCTTGTATCTTGACATTTGATCTGACCTCAGAGAAATCAACTTCCAGCATAACAAGAGACACCAGATTCCACAGCAGGCATATCTAATCAGTCTCTTAGAGCAAGTGAGACCTTGAACCAGAAACCAAACAATGAGACCAAGGGTGCTATAATTATACATATTCAATAAAAATACAAACTAAAAATCATTTTTAAAATGCAAGAAGTTGTGGACAGGAGCAGTTGCAGGACTGCTCCAGCACTGTGTGGAGCAGGGCGGAGAGTGCCTCATTGTAGAAACAAATCACGATGCTGGCAGAGGGCAGATCAGCAGGGTAGGACTTCTGTGCATCTGCAAGAGAGGTGAGCAGGGGAACTTGCACAGTCCTGCTGGCAAGAATTGCTATGCTAACACACAGCTCAACAGGCATTTGGTTTTGAAGGGCCAAAATGAAAGGCTTTTGGAGGGCCGTGCTTGAATTGCGTGTCCGTCTTTGCCTTGTCTGTCAATCAAGAGAAAAAGCAACAATCCTTCAACAGGAGCAAAGCAACACTGCAGCATCTTCCCCTCCAGGGCCCCTCCAAGCCTGCTGGAGCAGAGGCTGCTCCCAGAGCCAGGACAGCCGCTCCCGGTGTGGCCACAAGAGGCTGTTGGAGAGCCACGCCGAGCCCACCCAGCCACGCTGAGCCCCGGCCCCAGCACGCTGGGCAAGTACAAAACACGGCACTGTTTCCATCGTGCCACAGCAACCCATCGGCGAGACTGCAGCCGGGAGTGTCTGTGTGCCTCCAGCTCCTTTCAGATGCATTCACAGCGAGTAGTGGCCTCTCTGTCATCTGCTCTGAGCACCTGAGCAGCCCAAGCAAGGAACTGCTAAGAAAACCCAAACTATGAACAACTGCTTCTTGACTCCCACTCATCAGTGCGTGCAAAAGGTGACGTAAGAGTGGAGCACCTCCCCTGTAAAGGCAGGGGAAAGCTGGGGCTGTTCAGCCTGGTGAAGAGAAGGTTGTGTGGAGATATTGCAACTTTCCTCAGGTATCTGAAGGAACCCTACAGGGAAGCTGGAGAGGGACACACCAGGCATTGTAGTGACAGGATAAGGAGTAATGAGTACAAATTGAAAGAGGGAAAATTAAGGTTAGATATTAAGAAGAAATTTTTTACTGTGAGAGTTGTGAGACACTGAAATGGGTTGCCCAGGGAAGCTGTGGATGCAGCATCCCTGGAAGCATTCAAGGCCAGGTTGAATAGGGCCTTGAGCAACCCGATCTAGTGAGAAGTGTCCCTGCCAATGGCAGCAGGAGGTGGGCCTAGATGATCTTTAAGGTCTCTTCCAGCCCCCTAACATTCTTTGATTCTATGATTATTAGCTTCAAAACCTGATTTTGAATGTTAAAGCCTGTATGATACAAAGCTCATCAATAAAGTGGCACCAGTGGCAAAGAGGATGTTGCCTTGGGCATCCCTGGACACCACACATCTGTACTGGTAGGCACTCTGGTGATGGGCTGCAGTACAAACTGGTTTTGCATCATGACTTCCACAATTTATTTTGGAATAAATAAAGCACAGGAAGGCCCAGAAGTGCAATATTCCTGAAAAAGCCTCTCACCCAGTTCACTGTTGTCATCCACCAGAATGATCTCGTGCAGGAGCTGGGCGGGGGTGCGGTCCAGGACGCTGTGCACCGTGCGGAGCAGGGCGGACAGCGCCTCATTGTAGAAACAAATCACAACGCTGGCAGAGGGCAGATCAGCAGGGTAGGACTTCTCTCTGCATCTGCAAACAGGAACAGAGTCTTTGTCACTGTTTATGGGTTTCCACAGAGCTGGGTCACTGCTGAAACTTCATAAATAACAAGTAAGCACTTAACATGTAGGAGGAACCCCTAATGTGAACATAATGAGCCCAGACGTGTAACAGCTATAGGAGGCCTCAGCATAGTAAATTACTTTCCACATAATACAGACTCATAGTTAACACTGATGCTTGTTAGAAAACAGAGGGTATCATGGATTGAGGTGGGAATAAGAACCAGAGATTCTCAAGACAGAGAACATAAGATAGTGAAGGCTTGTTTCAGCTGTCAAAACACAGTCTAGTACCCTAGTGGCCTCAGGTAGCTCAGACAGCTCAAATATGACATGAGGCCCACAGAAATACCACAGCTTTATAGGCCAGCTGCTGGAGACACGGTTGGATACCCAAGAAAACCTCCACTGGTGCTAAATACCTATTTACACAACCAGCGTTGGGATTCAGAGGACAGATTAAGACACTTAAGTCTGGTCACTGCTGTCAATGCAGTCTAAGGAGTGTTCAGCTCACCCTAAGGCTGTCAAGTGTGTTTTGTCAGCTGAAGAGCTCTGCATGCTTCATTAACTGCACTGACTAGATCTCTGCTAATTATAATAAAAGCAGAGACAACTGACTAACAAGCAGTTACCTAGGCATCTAAATCTGCAAGATGAAGCAAAAGCAAAAAATTCTTTCTTCTTATTTTCAAAGCTCATCCTTACTTTTAGTGGGGCCAAGTATTACAGATTAATGCCATATGAAGATGCCAGGGCATGGGGGAGATCCAATAAAAATAAGAAATTATAAATGAAACCCAGAAGTATAGACGAAAAGCTTTCATTTACTTAGAATAAGCTCAATTCTGGGAAAAACAATCAGCAAGTATAACTCATTACATTCACCCACACCAGAGAAACCACTAGAAAAATTGATGCACATTTATTTATTTTTTCAGTGTTGGGAGTTTTTGTTGTTGTTACAGAGGTGAGTTGTCTCCCCTGCATACACACCAGGTAGATGCTAGAAAAATATCTATTCTTTAATATTCAGAGCAGTGCACAACCTATCACATACCGTTAGCAGTTGACAAAAAAAAATTACATCTCCACAAACAATATTCAGTCAAAAAAGACAGAAAAGACCAAAGGATAGAAATCCTAATCTCAAGCACTCCTGTTAAATAGCTGAAAAATCCACCTTCAGCAACACATTAGGATGGAACAGTGTATGACAGAAACATCATACCAAAAATATTAAATACTACATCAAGTGTAACAAGGCATTGAGCACAAGAATCTATACCATATTCTCTCCAAAAATCAGCACCTACTTTGCATCTCTTGTATCAGGCACCTCTCTGTGGTATCCCAGTCGATTGCTGATAAGCATATTGAAAGCATGCTTCTGATAGCCTAAGTCTCTCACTTCCTGATCTTCTTCATTAAAAATCATTCCTGCAAAAGAAACATGCCAAGATCAGCTAACAGGCTCAAAAACGTCATTTTAAAGAAATCAAGGATTGAAGCATATGCTCTAGTCTCTTCTAAAACCCATTATGCTCTTAAAAATCCCTCCAGTTTTGCAAGACGTGTATTTGTGCAACTATTTCTGCTCCCTCTCACAATCAGGCAGCATTTATGGGTAGCCCTTGCAGCTGTAATAAAATTAAATCCTTCTCCAAAGACTGCTGGCTCCATGGTGTTTATTGCCTCCCTTCACTCATATGGCCTCTAATTCTTCACACCACCTAAAACCAACATCAAACAAGCAACAGAGGATAGATTTTGCACACAATGAATCAGCATCTATCCCTAAGGGTGACAGGTCTGTAATGGGGGTTTTGAGAGAGGAAATACATTTAGAGTTGCAGAAAAATCCTCACAATAGCAGCTCCAATTTCATACAGTTCTGAAGTCCATGGTAACAAAAATAGCTATGCAAGAACTGTAAACTTTTGTTTATCTCACCTGGGACTTTGAAAGCAAGTAAAACACCAGCAGAGCTGCTGTTTATTGATTATTTTAGCAGAAGTGGCATCTGTTACTAAGCCTAACAGAAGTTACTGTTGGTAGTAGGAAATGCACTGTATAAGCCAAGATGAAATTTTCAATGCCATCCTGCCTGCCCTGACTCAGTGCCATGGGCTTCTCTCACTGAGCCACGCACTCACCAGTGTGAATAGAACCAAAACATTGTGGCACTTCACAGAACTCCATGAGGGAGAGACAGCTGGTGTCTGCCACCACCTGTGCCTCTAGCCACTTCTGCAACAATTCAGGTAGCAGAGTGATTATTTTTTATTGTCTCTATTCAGCTGGCTGCACAGAATGAGATGCCCGTCATCTCTTCAGTTATTATCAAGCCACACTGAGATTTCACTGAAATTTCAGTACAGGAAGTGAGCAAGGATCATGTATATTATACCCCTCCACCCTGCCCATCATCTCCATAGCATTCAAAATCTGCAGAAAATAGCTAACAAGAGGGTTCCTCATTCACATCCTACCATACTTCCAGGAAAATATGTTTCATTCATTCACAGACTAATTCAGATTGAAAGGGACACCTGGTCTAATCTCCTTCCCAAAAGCAGGTCTAGCTAGATCAGGTTGCTCAGAACCAGTGCAGTTAAGTTTTGAAAGACTTCACATGGAGATTCTACAACCTCTTATTTCCCTGTTCAAGCATTTGACCCCCATCACACTGAAAATGTTCTTCCTCTTCCATAACTGAAATGCCCTCACTTCAATTTCTTATAATCCCATGCATCTGGAAGGAGTCTGCCTCCATCATTCCTACAGCCTCCTATTCAGCTGCTGCTGACAGCAATAAAATCTCACCCCTCAGCCTTCTCTCTGAGACAGAATAAACTCAATCCTCTCAGCCTATCTCCACACCTCATGTTCTCCAGTTTTCACCAGCTATGCAAAAGCCAGCTGAGCTCAAGCCTGGAGAAAATGAGCTGGGTTAAACACAAAAGATAAGTAATTTTAAAAGTTTGAAATGGAAAACTGGGCCTTCAGAGCACAGCTGTGTCTCAATGACAATACAGATACCAGGTGACATTCTGCAGGGACTTCCACACATCCACACACCCACCATTTACATTTACCAACCTGTGGCTTTTAGTCTCGAGTTCAGCAATGGCAATGAAGCTGCAACATCTAACAGCTCAAGAGTCAGTGCCCTGACATTTGTGCAGCAGCAAGTGGGAAGTGCTGGGTAGTGATATCTGTGAGATAAATGGGACACACCCACACGGTGCCTTGTGACTGGCTGTGCTGCTCACGGATGAGTGCTCCCACTGTGGATGAGCTGTGCTGTGGGGGTAGAAATGAGGTCTGTTTACAGTCACTCCCCCAGCCCTAGCAGCCCAAAGGGCTCAGTCAGTCCTCTAATGAACCACATCCATTCCCAAAGAAATGTCTCCAGCTGGTCAGTTCAGACACCCAGCTCCATTATTCTGGCATAATGTACTGTGGTCACCTTAAAATGTTTTCTTCATACCAAGCATGGGCTTAAAACACATCCCAAATGCTTCATTCTACAATCCATCCATAGCCAAACACTAACTACATTTTTCTGATCTTATGAATATATTAAAGGAGTGCTAATATTTTTAAAACCTTCTCATGAAGAACAGTATCAAATGCATGCAAAAGACCTGAAAGATTTCAGTTCTAACAGCAGACAGAAGCCCTTGGAAAAAAGGGTGCTTGCAATCAAAACCCAAGTTTAGGCGTTACTTCAGCAGTGCTATGTGGCTCTCACAGATCAATGAAAAAAGAAAAGATAGATTGACCTACCAGATGACAGTTTGGTTTTGACTATCATACACCAACTTTCTTTTCACTTTTTTTTTTTTTTTTGCTTTGCGTGTTTATCACTGTCCAACTCTAGACAGACTTCAGGAAGCCCTTTCTTAAAACACCTCATCTTAAGAGCTGTCTCCTGATGATTCCTGTAGAATTTATCCTGGCACTGTAACTCCCCTTGGCTTTCAGCAACCAAACCACTCACTTGGTTTGACGATCAAAGGACTTCTCAGTTAAAAAGCTCCATTTCTTTCCTGGCCCAGATTGCATAGCTGGAAAGAAATGGCCACCTCTGGACTGGCCTTCCCCTCACTTGGCACTCAGGCTTTTTGCAGTGAACTGAAAAACACTTGTGATGCCACAGGGCAACATGAACTGCCATTTTTCTAACATATTCACACAGGTCTAATGACCAACTCAAAGTGAAGTTTGGTGAAGTTCTATAAACTCACAAAGCTTGTGATTCATCATTCATGCACAGTCATGACAGGGGACTTCACTGAGATCTGGGCATTAAAGCTTGGCTATGAAGGTTTCTGTGCCATACTTCCCAAAGCAGCAGCAGAAACCAATACCCCAACACTTCTGCCTCCAGACTCAAACCAAGTTTTAATCCAGTACACAATGTGTCTGTTTGCACATCTAAACACAGCAGTGAATATGCTATAAGCACTAGAATATACAGAGCATCACCTCATTGATGAAACATGCTCTAGTGAAAAATACAGAGCTTTGCTGGCACAAAGTAAGCAGGATTTGGCTCTAACCATTGTCATCTCAATCTTGCATTGGAAGTTTGTCCTACATGCATTTCTTGTAGATTAAGTAATAGTCCAAGCATATTCTCCAAATCAACGGGTCCTCTTCATTGTTTATTGACATAATGCTATTTTTAATTACTGCACGTAAGTAGAGTTTCTCTGTAGCTAATTGAAGTTTATGTATTTGAACCCAATTAATACAGGAGTAAGATATGAAACAAGCACACATTGAACCTTCTGAAAGCCAGATTTAGTTCATCAAGGGCAGACCCTGCTGTAAACCAGTCTTCATCAGCACTTAAACAGCATAGATGTAAATGTTGGAGGAAGTGTATTTTGGGATAAGCACTGTAGAATAAAATTTTAAGTAATTCCTAATGAAGAGAGCCATGAGTACCACCTGCATTTTAACAAACAAAACTTCTTCATTATACACTTTCCCCTGAGATTTGTTTTACAGAAAAATATCTCATTTCTCCTGTTGTTTTACTACGTTTGTCACCAACACTGAAAACCACTTACCCATTTCAGGAGAGAATTCTATCTCCCCCTTAACTGGATCCTGGATATGATTTCCAAAAGAGTTTCCTATCTTATTCTCTTTCTGTTGCAATTCAGGTATATGAACTGGCCCCCGTGTAAAACGGGGGTAGAATTTTTTTGGAAATGGCCTCTGAGGTTCCAGCCCCTTGATGGGCACATTCTTGAAGGATTGGTTCTCTTCACTGAAGTTGAAATAAACAAAGAGCAGAAGTGTCCAGGTCACGGATGTGAAGAGGCACCCATAGCAGAAATAACGAAGTGTGACACTTCCCATTGTACACTCAGCATCCTTGAGGGCCCATTCTCAATTACCTGAAAAAGAGTGAAAATTACATTACAAAATACATGCGATAGGTTACTCCTCCATTAAATGATTTTTAGAACTTAAACTTTAAGCACAGACCTTAAGAAGTAAATCCCTTTTCACTCTCCCATTCAAAAAGTAAACACAACCAGTTTTCACATGTGGATACCACTGCTTTAAAATATGGAGCAATCACTAAGAGCCCAATGACACGCCACAATTAAAGGCAAAAATTAATTTTCCTCAGAATAGTAACATCATTATCTCTGTTCCACAACAGTATGTTTCTAGTATGCCTGCCTTGAATTAAACATATAACTATATAATTCAATATACTATACACAGGGAATTGATTCTTCATGGAATTGTTTTGGCTGGAAAGGATATCTGGAGGTCACCTTGTCCAACTCCCTTGCTCAAGCCAGGCCACTCTGAGCCAGTTGCCCAAGAGGAGGTCCACGTGTATCCATTTTTTAGCTATCCTAAAACATGGAATGAGAGACCACAGATTCAAAAAAGCTACATGGTTCAGTTCTTCTTGCCCCAAATTTAAGAACAGCCTTCAATAGTGTCCCAAGAGTTCCAGAAAACATGGGGTGCAATTGAACAACACACAGCACCAAGATCATCACATTTACAGATAATCTTGTCCACAGAAAGAAGACAGACTGGATAGGAAAAGAAGGAAAAGCTCTAAGGTAATTTACTGGGTTTCTTCAGGGCCCTGCAGATTCCAGAAAAGCTTTCATATTCCCTGGAGGGGATGCCCATCTAGAGCTGGAAGGAGGCAACCCAGACTAGAGTTATACTTTAGACATCCACAAGATAATTTTCCCAAGCTATACTGAAAATTACTGTCATAAGCAAAACTGTGAAGCAAATGAAGCTGGTGAAAATATTTTACTTATGGGTCAGGAGAATTGGGTAGACTTTCTGGAGTTCCCCAAATCTAAAAAGGGCTCAACACCCTCCCCCAACCCTGCAAAAGAAACCCAAAATAACCCAACCAAAACCAACAAAACAAAACCTCCAAACAACACACAAAAAATACCCCCACACTAACAAAAAAACTCCACATACCTTAGAAACTAAACAGATCAGTTCCCCAAACTCAGGGGGGAAAAAATGCTGACTCAAAGATTTTGATTTCTTTCATTGCTATCTCACCACTACAAATTCCTTGTACAGTAACAAAGAGTCAGGAAGCAATTTAATCACCTTTTAACTAGCAAAAGTTTTATTTTAAGAGAACAAATATTGAGGTGGGAGTCAATCATTTCTGCTGATGCACTTTTCAAACCACTCAAAGGATCAGAAACTACCAGAAGTTTTTAGGTCAGTCTGGCAAAGAACAAACCAGAACATTTATGAGTACAAATTATTCCTTCTCAGTATGGGAAATTATTAAATAAAGGTAGAAGCTGTTAATGATCCCAAAGAACATTAGAAAGACACCATTTACTTTGGTAATGTAATTCGGAGTCCTTAGTGACTTGCATACAAAAAGAATGTATGTCAAAATTCAAGCTTGCATTTCCCAGACTGCAGCAGGTCATCATCTCCTGAGAATAAAATATCCACAGAGTAAAGCAAAAAACCAAAACCCACCCTCCTCAAAAATAATTTACCCATTGTTCTTACCATATCAAACTCCCTCACTTCTGCAAGGCAACAATCTACGGAGCAGTTGAGCCCAAGGAGCTTAAAAAGGTCTTACACAGGGTTTAAATCTCAGGCTGGCCCTGTGCATACAGATGAATTGCACTCTCTGTGAAACAGGCTCTCTCTCCAACACTGTCACACAGAAATCTCGCAGCTTAACTGCAAAGCCATGAAATTAGTCAGGCACTGAATGCTCTGGGGCAGAAATGAGTGAAGAAAATCCTCATTTTTGCTAGCAGAATAGGTTTACCAGTTAGAGAAGTACAGATGACCAATTCCCAGTGCCTCATACCCTGTGCTGACACAACCACACCAAGGTGAACCTTGGCTCAGAAAAAGCACGTGAGGCAGCAGAGGAGCAAGAGCAGACAAACAGTTACATCCTCTCATTATAATAACTCTTCTTGCTTGGCAGTCTGCAGACAATTAATGCTTCTCCATAAAAGAGGATCTGGGTGCTTGCCAGGTTCTTTTTGCATGGCCACCAGAAGGTCATCTGCTGTAAGATTTGTCCAAGCCTAACATACTGCTCCTCAAAAACTGCTAGAGGTGTTTTTCCATTCACTATGGTAACACAGATGGACAATCCTAACATGCCCTGACACTCTGGGACAGAACTGTCCTATTAAGATAAAAATTACTATAAGAGAGAAGGAACCTTTTCATTTCAGAGTTGTTTAAGGACACATCTACACTGCAGCTTGCACAGAAAAAAACCAAACAATCTATTCTATCTCTAGTAACAGTCAGAAGACAGGCACACAGAGCAGAATTCCTCACGGATTAAACATTTCCCTAGTTCCTTACATCTCTTTCATGGCTCAGAGCTACACCTGCTGCTGTGGCACTTCCAGCCATGGTAAGGTTAAAGTTTGCTGTGACTGACATCAGGCACACAGATTAAAGAGGAAGGGATGAATTACTAATCACCAGAGTCAGGACATTGCTGTACATTCCTTCCATCTCTGACCAGGCTAAAAGCTCATGCTTGCCTACTGCTACAAAAGTAACAAATACAAACCAAAGCTAAACAAACCAAATATTATTTCCACCTGATCCTTGCTAGATCTGCTTCACCTTTTCTTCTCCTTCACTATTCCAGCATTTTGTAAAGTGATAAAGATGTTGAAATAATGCATTTAAATCAAATGACAGAATCTCCACAATGCACAGCCCATGCCATTTCAGTACCTTGCTATTCAATCAAGACATTTGGTAATTTATTTGGCAGGAAAATACAGACTCACTATGTAGACCATTCTGAAGTTAGAATGGAAAAAAAGTTAATCCTATGTATGAAAAGCACATTGAGGCTTATTAGTTTACTTTACTCACCAACACATATGTATTTACACAAACACTGTCCTTTGGATTTCAACCACTTCTACCATTTAAGCAGACAGAGTCATGATCTGTGTGATATGTGCTGCACTCGCTGCACTCTCCAGTGTTAGACAGTTTTAGGTTGACTGACTTCTTACAGATGTGCCTTAGGCCAGAGGAGGTTTCATGTCAGTCCTGCTTGGGATCTGCCCTGAGGAACCAAGAGAACCTTTCCAGCCCTACACTTCCATGCATACAAAGCACAATCACATGAATGTATCTCTGCCCCTCATCAATATATCAAAAAACAAGAATTCCTCCACTCATTTCAGTGTGCAACAAAAAATAACCACTTTAATAAGCGCCAGAGGGAGAAGGAGAGGACTGCAGCTGGGCACAAGGACACAGGAGGAAACATTCAGTTCACAGAGCCTGACACTCAACCCTTGATTCTAACCTCAGCCACCTCCCTATCCATGACCTCCTTCCATGTAGACACAGTGAATAAAAGTCTTTCTCTGTCCAGACTCCTTTGCTCTCCAGTGTTGTGAAGTCTTCTAGGAAATACATTTTGCCAATTTACCCAACAACTGCCTCAGCCTATGGATAGTCATAATACCTTCATGAGTGTCTTAAACATCCATCCTCTCCCAGTTGGTTTCACCAAGCAGGATTTTGAAACTCAAGCAAAGCCAAATAAATCCTTCTTTATTTCTTCCTCACTTTTTTTTTCCTTAAATAGAGAAAACCTGTTCCTGAATACAGGAGATGCAAAGCACATGCCTTTCAAATCCAAAGTATTAGGATCTCTCTCAGCCCTGATACATGCTGCATGAAAAAACCAGATTATATGTATTTTTAACTCAACAGCCTAAAGCTCTGCTAATGCAAGCACAGCTGACAGGTTTGAACAGTTACACGGAAACAACTGAAATTACAAAGAAAGCATCACTGTATTATTCAAATTACCAGTGGGCTCATAAGAATATTTTTCGCCTATGCAATACTGCAGCAATGAGTCCAGTCACCTATAAATTGCTATTTGGACAGTACAGTTAAAACCCTTTTCTATTTATTTATTCAAGTGCAAACAAAAATACTAAATGCCACAAAAGAATAATCCATGATTTAAACATAGCAAGAATAATTGTTTCACAATACAGTTCCTCATGAATTTTTCTGGAAAGAGACCAGGCTTGAGGGTCTATCATGCATCTCCCCTTCATTTCTGAAAAGCAGTACAGCTGCCAAAAGTAGAAAAACACCTCAAACAATTCTCCTTTCCAAAAACTCAAGTAGTAAAGAACATCCAGAATAAACAGAAGGCATCTCCTTTCCCTTGGCAAGATGGGAGCTTCCCGAGCAAGTAATAAATGATAACACCTTTAAGTATTTCACAGGCATTTATTCCCCCACCCTAGAGATGCAGAGAGTTCATAGCTGCTCACTCAGGAATCCAGAGACACTTCAACATAACAAAAACAAATCATCCAAGGTGGCAGCATCTCCTCCATCAGGAAGTTACAATCCAGTTTGGAGGCAAGAAAGGAAAAAACATATCACAGAAGCTGTCTCCAACAGCATCAGCTCAGAAAAGACCATGACTAAAAGAAACAGTATTCTGAGAAATTCTAACCAAATATTCAGCTTTCAGTGTCTCTCTTGTTGCTCTATTTTGACTGTCATATATTTATTGCATGACAGTTTTCCTTTGGCAAAGCCTTGGAACTGAGTTTGCAGACCCACATACCAGAAATGCCAGGAGTAAAATACTGCTCTCTAATTTCCACGAATTCCAGTACGTAAGTCTCAGTTGCTTGCACAAGTAGTAAATTATTTTTTAAGAGAACTATAAAGGTTAAATATTAGTAACTCAGTAAAAGTCTCTTAAACACAATCAATCACAAAGCTGAAAAACTCCCCAGTAGCCCACCTGCCAGACCTGAGCTGCAGTACTCACTGTGCAATAGGCTTTTCATGTCACAGCAGCTTCTTTTAGCAGCCTTACACCACCACCATGACATTCATTTCATAACACAAGCCCAGGAACATTTACATTCATTTAATAACTGGCCCAACAAGGATACAACTGTGTTCCCCCCCAAAGCCCAGGAGGGTTTGTTGTTAGTAACCTGTGCAGCTCTCAGTAACACTGGCCCAGTATGTTGGTCTTGGATACTTTTAAAGGAGGCAAAAAATGTCAACCACAATCCACAATATTTTGGCTTAAAGAGCAATATTTGCTATAGACTCTATAACCTGCCACTGCTTAAGCACTGACATCTGCTTGGATTAACCTCAACAGTTTAGTAAACACACCGTATGAGTAGATATTTCATAACTGTGCCAGAACTCATGTTTGTCAGAGGTCAAACAGAGGATCAGACTAACCTCAAGATTTTTGAAATAGGACTAAAAACTATTTGAAAAAACTTTAAAGACTGCTTGTAGTTTTTCCAAGAACAGCTTTTCTTAAAAAAAAAAACAGGAAGGGACAGATACACAACTCATACTACCCAGGTCCTCTGCAAGACTACCTGTGTATTTTGGAACTATACTGAGGAACGGAACAGATGTGTATGATATTCATTTTTAAAGAGCATTCTAGAAAAAAAAATCATTAAAGTAAGTAATATTTCTACAGAGTATTAAGATAATTTGCTGCATGACCTTCTATAGATGCTTCTAATTTTTACTTTCTTATTTTTTGAGGGGAGCAGAACACAAGAATATAAAAACACTACTCATGAATGCAACTTTGCTCTTTTAATAGCTTTAACTATTCCTACATTTCTTCTCCTCCAGGATGTTATAGCTACCCATGAACAGGCTTTCCAACTTACTGGCTGAATCACTATTAAACAACAGCATTAACAGTGCAATTAACAGAGGCCAGTTTAGGAAGAAGTAGTGTATTACTGCAATAGTACACACTCATCACACAAACAGAGATGCCATTCACACAACTTCTGCACTTGCAGGAGAAATTTTTTTTTCCCAGTAACCTTTCCCTTATAATCTCTCTCTTCAGGGAAAGTCACAGTTAATGGACCAGCGTGATGAAAAAGGGACTCCTTGGGCAGCTTTTTCTTCAGATCCAACACACATCACTAAGAGCAACATCCACTGAACAAACAGCCAGAGCAAAAGCAATAGACACTTCCAAAAAGAAGTGCTTCATGTGCTCCAGAATCTAAGCACTGAGCCAATTTAACTCCTTCTTAAGAAACACTCCAATGGGATAGTTTTATCACTAAATTGGGTCTACCTTCCAGTTTGTTTTTAATTAAAAGCCACCATTAATTTTTGACCTTACAGCGGGATGGGTGATTGCACTTCCTGAATGAATGTCTTTTTTAACAGAATACAGGCAGGTAACTACTCAGTAAAGATAGGTTGGGCCTACAGGAACCTAAATCGTGACATTCAGCAAGGACAGATGCCAAGTCCTGCACCTGGGACAGACAAACTCCGTGGCTGCTGGCACAGCCTGAGGAACAGCTCTGCAGACAAGCCAAGGTCTGGCTAAGCCCGAGCCAGAGCACAGCCCTGCAGCACGGAGAGCTGAGGGATGGATCCACAGGCAGCTGACCCAGGGGTGCAATTCCACAGCTCCCTGTGGCCACAGGCAGAGGACAGCACCCAGGGAGGGATTGCCAGTACATGACAGACATCAGGAAAGTGCAGCGAGGTCAGTGAAAGGCCACCAAGATGGTCACAGGCTGGAACACTTGCCCTGTGAGAACTGAGGATGCTGGGCTCCTTCAGCCTGCCCAAGAGACAGCTTTGGGGTGAGAACTAAAATAGCAGCCTGTTGCTACCTACAAAGATGTTACCAAGAAAACAGACCCAGGCTATTTAGTGAGGTGCAAAGTAGGAGAAAGAAAGAACTAAAAAAGACTAATGTTAAATCATGTTAACGTTAAGTCACACCAACACTCATTCACAGAAATATCCTGTGGACCACAGGCTGTCCTCTTGCATAAGACTACTGCTCCCATTCATTTTAATGAGATGACACATTAAGATCTATTTTTAATTACCCTCTGCAAGTCCCTTCTAAATTCAACTTTCAAAGCTTTGAGAGCCAACAGTTTAGTCATTTCAGCACAGATATACAAATCCATGTCATACCACCTACAATAAATCCTCCTGGAAGGAATACAAAATCTTGAGCAACATTTCACAGATAATCTTAAAATACCAATAATATTCATTATATTTTAAAGATAAAGAAAGGCACATAGATTAGTTGCATGAATTCTCGAAGACCTATGAAATTATACTCTGAGTATATGAAGTCTGAAAAGCTTTAAGTGTTTTAGGACAAATTTAAAAATTCATCTTGTTAAGTCTTTACATTCTCAGCCCTCTTTTTTTTTTTTTTTTTTTTCCCAGTGTCAAATGACTCACTCACATATTGATTTGTATTTCAGTTTTTGGGCTTTAACCAGAGATGTCTAAATATTGCATAATATCATTTTCAAATCTGTGAACTATACATTGAAACACCCCCTCTGGGAACATAAATTTGCTTATCAAGCTTTTTGGAATTCCTCAACTCCAGCAAAAAAGCTTTACTTAGCAGGCTGCCATTCCAGAGTGTATGCAAACACTTTGGCTTTTTTATAATAAAAATGTGAAATTACTCCTTTATCCACTTGCATTTCAAAAAACAACACCCTTAAAGAAATGTTCAAGTATCTTCTGCAGTAACATCTTCCACTCCTTTGTCAACAATAAAACATATTGGGTTTTTCCGTAATTGATAAAGGATTCTTTCTCCCCACATATTACTCCACATCATGAAGTGAGAGTATTTCACTAGGGTTCTAATTTAAGGTCACAATTTTCATGGAAAAAAACAGTGACAAGTTTTGGGAAGAAAAGCTTTTTAAGTCAGGATCTCATGTTAACAAACAGCTGAAAAGAACACCAGGTTTAGTTACAACCAGTGGTGCAACATTGCATCTAGAAAAGTAACATAATAGTCCAGCCTGATTAGAGAAAACAAGGACTCTTGCATTAGAAATACAAGCTTACCAAAATCCTAGTTCTCAGTAAGTAAGTGCTAGATGGTACACAGTTTCATGCTGCTGCAGTGTCCTCATTCCCCTCCAAATAAAGCTTATTTCTCAAAGCACAGGTAGAAGAAAGAAATTCTTACCTATCCCCCTGACAAACGTTCTGTAGGCTGCTGGGCTGGATGTTCCTTTAAGCCATCTGGCACACAAATACATGTCATGCCATTCCCGGAGTCCTAAAAATACCTTCAGCCTTTTTTTGCTGCTAATAAATACTTTCTTCTAATTCAAACAGCAAGATTTTCTTTTCATCAGTAAAACCAGCTCTGAAAGCCAGAATGTCTCCAAAGAAAGCTGCAATGCATTTGGTAATAAAGCTCCTTTCTTCTTCACAGAGCTTAGAAAACAGCAAGGTTAAACACCCCACAAGTTGTTCTTCATTGCATCTCTCTCACATGAAAGATCCACGGACCTAAATATTAGTTTAAGAGCCCTTCAGCACTATATACAAATGCAGAATGTAAGAGAGCTTGCAAGGTCAACTACACACAAATAAGCTGCTTAAATACCTTTTCTAAATGTTTAAAATCTGCTTAGCTGCTCCTCACATTTTACGTCTGCAAAGCTCACCAAAATAACAACAAAAATGCAGATTCATGCAGCATAATTAGATTAGTGATACTTCTACAGGAACAGCTGAACTGTAGAATCCTCACCTTTTTCCAGAAGAGTCGGCACTAAAGCAGAGCAAGGTTACACAGGGAGAGCACATTGACTGCAGCAGCAGCGTGTCTTCATTCCCAGTGAACAATGAACCGCTGAGCCGGAAACTTAACACTTTGTTGCTTGCAAGTCCTGACTGGGAATGGGGTAACAAGCACAGGTTTCTCTAGGAAAAGAGGCCAGTTTGGATGGTCTGAGGACACCAATGCTGCATATACTCATTTGACTGCATTCACTGCCCCAAAATCATCAATATGTTTTTCTGTTTGTAATTATTTTTCACATCTCTTTTATGATGTTTTTTCAGGTGATGCAGGATCCATATATCAATCCATGGATTTGGCAATATACACATGATCGTTTTCCTGCCACTCACATAATCAATCAGTAACATTCTTCATCATAACTAGACCACAGTAATGCTAGAGAAAATGATCATTAAGTTGTATAAAAATTCTCTTACTCCTCATTTTCCAAATCACCAGAACTTCATAAGATTCCCACATTTTGACAGAAATTTTCTAGGTATGTTTTCTTTTCATCTTCAGAAATTTTCATCCGAAGTGCTTTGGGCTTTTTTTTTCCCAGTCTTTTACAAGGAAAAACAAATTTTCTACTTCTTTAAAAAAATGACAAAATTTAAAAAAAAATCAGGGCTCATTTGTGCAGCCCTCCTGACAAAACAAGCTGGCAGCAAATCTGTCAACAAAACAGACCTCACCGAAGGACTTTTGAGTGGGACAGTGGTAAAAAGAGGGGTTGGCCAGTCTGTTTTAAACCTGTCACCACTAACCATGGAAACTGCACTTGGCACAGGTTCTGCAGTAGCTCCCAGAAGACATCTACCAGCCACTTGTGCAGAACTCAGTACTGATACCAACAGCTGGATACAAAAAAATACACAAAAGACATCTGCCAACTCACACTGGAAACTTCTGAAGACTCTACCTGAACTTGCATAAAATGCAAAATCGCTGCAATTATGTTACTGTTTGTACTAGAGAGTTGGAAACTGCCTTAATGAGAAGTGTTACATTGCATCTTATCCTGCAGCATCCGATGACAGAATTCCTAGACGTTTGTGCCTACTCCTCACAAATCATCCAAGTCTGCTTCATCTCTCTTTCTTCAGGGTTTTCCTTCTCAACAGGCAGAAATTTACACAAAAATACTTTGTTCAGGATCAAACATCTTTAAGGAGCATGAGCAACTGATATAAGCATTTTTTTGTTTTAAAAAACCCCAAACAACAAAAAGCAAACACAAACAAAAATATAAACAATAGATGAAACATAGCCCCAGAATTAATCATGAGGTTAAAACAAGTTACAGTTTAAATCCCTAGATCGCCTCTAATAGGAAAATATTTAACTCACGCTAAACTGCTCAGAGTTCTTAACCCTGTTATATTTCTCCACGCTGTTAAGGATGGCACTACCTTAGTGATTTCCACAATGTACCATGTCCTGTGTTTTTCCATGTGAATAGCCAATGCTAAAAAAAAAAAGTAGAAGTGAAAAATACTAAAAGCATGAGTTGAATTTAATTTGCATTTCTTATGTCCAGAAACAAGTATCACTTGGAGTTTTTCATTCCGAGCTTTAGCACAGAGTCCACAGTATCCATGCCATTTGGAACTTTTATTTTTCCCCAGTAAAAAATTCTGAGATAAACCAAGACCCTGCAATCTTCTTGCTTTGGATTCATTTTCTCATCAGAAGTTTAAAGTATTTTCTCGCACACAGGTTTCTATCTACATCTTTTATCTTCTCACAAATGTCTCTAGACGTTAACAAGAGAGAAGAATCCTAAGGATATAAACCTACTTTGTCTTCTCTCTTCAACTCACTGATTGCACCAGGACAGGTACCAGACTGAGCCAAGGGACACTCTGGTTGAAGTATTTGCTCTGCTGCAGATTTTGATGAGATTCTCAGCAACTCTGTGTCTCAGCTCTCTCTTCATGCATTAAGGCAAATACCTTAATTGTTGGATTAGAAGAAGTCACTAGCAGAAACAGACTGTGCACTGCCTGTAAGGAGAGCAAACTTCTACAAGTTTGCCAAAAATTAATTTTCTTAGTCTTTCATTCCTTCTCTGTGATCTTACAGTCTTACAGACTCAATCCAGAGGTCTCACAAGAAATCCCTTTGAGGAAAGAGTTGTGGACCACTCCTTTTCCATCCCCACTTGGTCATTTTTCTTCTACTTATCTATTGCCAATGTTTCTAACAGGAAAACATACTCAGGATTTTGATGTTGAAATCACAGATGTTGCAGCAAAATGAATAGCAGATCAAAAATATATTTTCCCACTTCAGTAGGAGCCATGCCTCCCAACACTCTGCTTGCACAGAAGGTTAATGTGCAATCCAGAACTTGGTCATCTCTTGGTGTTTAGGTGATGAGTCTCAACATCTGCTGACACTAGAGAAAAGAGATTCGCGCTGAGAAAATTAAGGTATTCCAGGAAATGGAAAACTAAAGGAAACATTTCTAGAAAACATATTCAGTAACAAATATGGGAAGTATCAATAGAGACAGTGGCATCCTTTGTTCTTGATGTTATGCTTAAAGAATTGGCAAAATAGTCAAAATACCTACAAAGATCGATTCATAAGAGGTTTTGAATCAAAACACGACAGCTTATGCTTCCTGGAAAAGTATCTGTGTTTTAATTAAGGCCACCTCCAAGGTTTAAAGCACCCAATTTAATCCTTGTCTGCACAAGCAAATCTGTGTCATTTAGCCAAGCAACATTTGGATGGTTTTACACAGACTAAAAAGACCTCCACAAACATGCCTCTAACTCATTAAGTATTTACTTAAATCAGTCTGGCACATAGCAACCCTTCACTGAGGTACCTTCCTTTCAGCATGCCTCTGCAAGTTTATAGCTTAGCCTGTCAATTTAAAATCTGACTTCTTAAATGGCGCAGTGTATCCATAGTTGAAGTCTTGGGAATGACAAAAAGTTAGTGGAGGTAGGCAGGTACCCCCCAAACAGCCACTCATGCACATATTCTCTCCCTCTTAAGTAGCAAGAAGAGTTCCTTTTGTCCTGCTCCGTGGCAAGAGAGGCTAGAGTACAAATGTGAACTGTCTCTGTAGCAGAGGTGGTCAGGTAGAACTTGTCAGCAGCAGCCAACTTCAGTCTCAGAACTGCAGAACTTACAATGTCACTACTGCCAAGAGACAGAAAACCACAAGAGCTCACCTGCTCCCAACTGAATTTCGAGCCACAAACACATCAAAGACCTGTGAGCACCACGGGGGAGCAGCTCTGAACTCCTCCCTTGCCTGGACAACTTCTTGCTCACCCTCTAAAGCACAGAGCAGGCAGCACCAAATCCTGAGGTCCCTGCATCAAGGGTCTCTAATCCGTTTCACCAGTGGGAACATTGATTCACCCCTGAGTGCTGTGCTCCAGTTTCAAACATGCAAAGGATCAGGCTGCCAAGCCAGACTGCACAAGGGCTGAGATACAACACACGTTTACAGGCACTTCATTCTGTACTCCACATTTCAGTAACACCATCAGTTATTTAATCTACAAATCTAGCATATTTTCACATCTCAGAGAATAAGTTCAGAAGTTCCTACAACAAAATATCAGAAATTTAGGACAGTTGAAGTCAATTATTGAATGGAAGAGTACAGTCAGCTTCCTAATTTTCCACCTTTTTTTTGCTGCAGTGTAATTCTAGTTTTTACCGAGTTTTCTAACAGAACACTTACACTAATTCTTACACAATGCTGACTCACATGACAAACACACTAGAACGTGGCTGAGGGATGTGGTGCATACTACTGACTGTTACACAAAGAGAGCTGAACAAATGCTTTTTACTCATGCTGCAAAACCCTGCTTGAACAGCCGAGACCTGCCCACAGACGCTACTTTATACATTAACACAGTAGCTGCAACAGCAAATGCTTTCATCTCCATAAACCACCATATGATTTGAAAAGAAACCTTAGATAAGAAGAGAGTTTATCTGCCTCCCACACTCTAACAGAGATTGAAGCAGATTTCACCTCTGAAATACTTTTTGAGAAAGAAAAAGCAAATTCATTTCTGCACTTGAAACACAAGAACATACTTTTACTCTGCAACAGCAAGCAGCATCTCTCCAAAATGAATTTGGATCTCTCCAAAGGAAATCGCTTGATTTTGGGGATACCTGTAGCTGCAGTATCATCTACAAGGCAGATGGGACTCTTTAGGAAGTTGACAAAAAACCCTCACAGAAAGGAATTTCTGTAATCTTGGAAGTTTTACTTTTTCCCTTCAGTGGAAGTCTCCCTTTACTTCTCTGCTTCAAGTTATCAACACACAGCTGCCAAACTCAGCCAGCTGGCTGCTCAGACTGCAACTGTTCTACAGGACTTTCAAGGAATGTTACCAAAGAACCATCTTGCCTCTGTTGTTTTCACACCCCACCCCAGTACCCTGTTCTTTCTCACTGGAAGTTCCAAAATCCCCACTTTTACTATCTCCTCAGACACTTCTAACTTCATCCATGATGTGAGCCCACACCACACGCACGCCCTACACCTACCATTAAAAACTTGGGGTTTCCATCACTTATTGTGAGGAAGCCTATTTTTTGTAGGTAAATTTTCAAAATACCAAAAATTTATCTTTATTCCCCTGGCCCTGCTGTTTCCAGGCTTTCCGCCACCTAAAGTGCTTCAATCACACCTACGGTTATTTCACATCACTAAGAAAATGATCAGATTCACCCATTCTCATGAACTACAGTCACACAGAAGCTTTTCAGGAACTCTCTCCAGTGTTACTCCTGTGCATAATGCAGTACTGATTTGCATCCTGAGAATGTGATTAGACAGCAGAAGCCAGGCCACAGGCCCTGAAATCTGCAGTCATACTCTCTTCCAGCAGAACAAATGCCACTTCGCCTGCTGGCATCCTCATCTGAGGCTGGGAGACGAAGGCTCATTAGAGCTGCACTGTTATTTCTTTCCTTCCCTGCTGCAGAAGAGCTCCTAAAACTCTGCAGGGAGCTTATCTTACCCAGAGATGAGGAAAAGCTTATGCAGAAGGCATGCAGTACTTCAGAGACAGTTCTACTGGGGGAGGCCAATTGCTTGTTAATCAAAAGCCTCTTATCTGGAACCACCTGGACATTTAAGCTGTTCTAAAATGAGGCCTAGGAATCCCAGCTGGACTATTTCACATATTTAGAGGTTCTCTATGGGGTAGCATGGCAGAAACATACTGGCAGGAGGAGGTTGGTACCATCCCTTCCTGAGCACAGCCTGCACTTGGATCAGCTTAAGCTAATCAGAGATACCCAGGAATAGTTTCCTATTAAGATGACATCCATAGGAAAGAGGGAAAAAAAAAAAAGCAGATCCTAGCTCATAAAGCATGCAAGAATACTTAATATAACTTACAGACTACCAGACTACTCCTTCTAAGGAGACAAGGAGACTCCTTCTAACGATCTTATGTTGAAATACCTTTTCCAGGGAAAACAAGGCATGTTAGCAGAGTGCTAACAACCTTGCCCACCTGCACAATTACTATGCTGGCACTGAGAGATTTCACCCTTCCTTTGAACAGAAAACAATGCTCCAAATACTCTTGACCAAATGAAGAAAAACCTGATTGTTTACAAAGCAGCAACAAAGCCAGGTCATGAGATTTTTTTTTTTGCTTTGGAAGAGTAGGGGCTGCACTTTAATTATATAATAAAGTCCTGTAGGGTCTACTGCAGCTACCCCACAACTGATATTAACAACAACTCAGGATACAGCTGGGCAGAGACGCTGTAATAGAGATCATCAGTGTTCTAATTACTTTCAACAGCAGTTTTAAGGCTCATACCTGTGACAAAGTGAACAAAGGTGAAACAGCTGTTTGGAAAGGTGGATTGTAAACACAGTGTTTGCTTCCAGTACCACATTACAGCCGGGAATTCTGATCCTCTAAGCCCCCCACTGCCGGCAGCACAGGGCTTTTGGTGGCTTATTCAGATCCGTCTGTTTTCTTGCAAGCAAGGGATCAGAGAACCTTTATTCTGCCTTGCAAGTAACTTTGAGACAGTCCATTTGCTTCAGCATGTTCTGCTGCAGCTTTCCTTACAAACTTTAACATGCACACACAAAAAAACATACAACATGGCAATAATGAGCTGACTAGAAGAGCTGGAGACCAGCCACGAAGAATAATACATATTTGCTAAAAGGAAGAGAGAAGCCTCGATGTTGCATATAACTATAAACTGAAGAAGAAGGGGGAAGCGGAGAACAGGGGGGGCGGGAGGGGGGAAGAGGGGAAGGGGGAAGAAACGGTTTTAAAATAAATTTCCCAGTGATAAAGAAAAGAAAGCTTTAATAGTTCACGGGGTCACACAGCGCTCCAAAAAGCAGCGCCTGACCTCGCCCTACAAACGAATCAATGAACGGAGCAGCGCCAACGACACCAACACATACCGATCCTCACATTTCGGGTCAGATTTGCCGAGTTTCAGTCTACCTGTAGGCGGGCTGCTGCTGCTCCTTCACATGCATTTCAAGACTATAAGAAACAGTAATTTTACGTTATCTCTCTGCTGTGTAGCACAACCCGCTGCAGCTCCTCGGTCTCCCCCCGGAGTCAGGTTAAACCGGGAACCCTCAGCAAGGGGCCGGTCAGGCGGGGACCCGGCCGGAGCAGCCTCCCGCTGTCACCTCACCCGAGACCCGAACCGGGTCAGCCTCGCACCGCACCTGGGGCTCAGGAACCGCTGCCTCGGGGCAGGCGGGAAAACAGAATCACACAATCACTCAGGCTGGAAAAGACCTCTGAGATCATCGAGTCCAACCTACGACCGAGCACCACGGCGTACAGAGAGCCCGATACTGCCTTGACCGCGACCCGCACCCCTGGGCTGCCCCTCACCCTGGCGCCGCTTCCCCAGCCGGGGCCGCCTCCCCTCACGCCGCCACCACGGCCCGTGTCCCCCACAGCCCCGCACTCACCGCGGCGGCGGCATCGCCCCTTCGCCCGCCCCGCGCCCGCTGTGGCGGCGCTGGCGCCATGTGACCGCTGCCTCCTCCTCCTTCCCCTCCCATTCTCCTCCTCTTCCTCCTCCTCCGCCGCCGCCATGACAGGCGGGGCTGGGGCGGCGGGAGAACATGGCGAGCCCTGAGGGGTAGAGCCGAGGGGCTGTGGGGCTGGGTCCTGCATCCCTTTTGCCGAGCTGTGAGAGGAATCAGGAGTGCAGGGCTGTGGATGTGCGGCTTTCACTCCCCTCCTCCTGTCAGATTTACTGTGTATGTCTCTGCTCATCCCAGTGAGTTTACACGGTGTCTGGCAGCTCTCTGTGACGATTAAGGCCTGTTCCAGCTCCTCGAGGTATTGTTTCGGGCTTTTCGGCCTTAACCGGCCCCGTGGAAGTACAGAGTCACAGATTTGTTCGGGTTGGAAGGGATCTCTGGAGATCCCATCCAGTCCAACCCTGCCAAGGCAAGTTCACATGGAGCCGGTGACACAGGAATGTGTCCAAGTGGATTTGGATCCAGAGAGGGGAGACTCCATGATCTCCCTGGGCACCTGTTCAAGTGCTGTGCCACCCTCAATGTAAAGAAGGTCTTACTCATCTTGAAGTGAAACTTCTTGTGTTGTAGTTCGTGGCCATTGCTCCTTGTCCTGTTGCTGAGCACCACCAAAAAGAGTCCCAGCACTGTCTTCTTGGCACCCACCTCTGAGATACTTACATGTATTAATGACATCCCTTCTCTGTCCTTGGACTGAACAGGACCAGCTCCTGCAATCTCCCCTCATAAAAGAAGTACTTCAGTCCCTGTACTTGTCCAGGAGCTTTGAAGGGGAAGAAAAGACATGTAGGTCAGGTTGATGGAGGATGTCTGGGCTGACCAACCATGGATCCTTTACCCTATAGTTTGTGTTGCTGTGTGGAATTGGGGGGGTGGCTTCTTCAGCTGGAAGAGGGAGACAGAGGAAAATCTACCACAACTGCCTGAGATTGGCAGTTAATGTGCTTCCACAGCAACAAGATTTACATCCTCACAGGTGGGGAGTCATGCTGAAACGTCACATCTTTGATATCCAGAGTAAAGGGTCAAACCACTGGCTTGCTAAACTCGCCACACCACAGATCCATCCTTGTGCAGTGCTGACTTGGCAGGTGTCATTTCTCCAGGCAAAGGGGTGAAAATGGAAGTCATGTTGGTTTGGTAAACCCTCGTGAGGTTTAAGAACAAACTCATTGTCAGATTTGCACGGCATAGTCCAGACTGGGAGCTTATTTTATAAATACCCAGATTACAGAACTTGAGCTCCTGAGTGACACTTTGAAGATAGCAGTTTTTATTTTATTGAAGTGGAAATTAAACTGGGTTGACACATCCAAGCCCATTCTTTGGTGGATATTGCCCCAATATCAAGAGATTATGGCAAGGTGCTTTATAATAACAAAAACAGAGCAGAACCCAGAACCTGTCAAAGAGCTGTAGCTGCAGCATTAGAGTACTGAGGGCAAAAAGGCAAATCCATAATCAGAAGCTGCAGTGAGAGAAAAGGGAGTTACAGCCTGTGGAGGGGTTAGTAGGTGGATGGCAAGGAGGTAGCAGGGATCAGGATAAAAGCAAGGTGCAGTTAAGTGAGATAGCCACAGTGCCAGCCCCCCATCAGACAGCTTTTCAGAATTCCTGCTTTATAATGGCTAACATGCAGCTTTGATCTCTCTCTTGTAATAATTTAGCCCAAGGACTGCAAGTGTGTGTTAAGCTCTTTTAGGTAAAAGCAACCCCAGCATATATGCTGTCTGTTTTCTGCAGAACCATTATCCTGAAGGTACTAATTTGGCCAGTTGTGGCCCACCTTGTAACTCCAGCTATTTAATATCTTTTAATTCTTATTGATGAGAATTTCCCTGTTCCTTGGATTATCATTTGATTAACAGAATTAATAAACCTATACTTTTTAGTGTCATTGACTGTAAGGTCTTTGAGACATGTTTCACTTCTCAAAATTCCTGATAATGGTAATCTGTCCAGCCCAATTGCTTAATAAGATCTGTAATAACTCCTTAGTGTTAACTAATTTACCCACTTCCTATGCGCTCACAGCAAGAGGCAAGAACTCATAATAATCCTTACAAGAAGCCATAATCCAAAATAATCCTGTGTCAGTGTGGGTTGGGTTCAAAATTTCAGTTCTGTATGTACTCAAGCACTGAAATTTCATGTCTGTTGTTGACATGTCTTGGACACAGAAATTACACAAGAGAAAAGGACAGTCAGCTACAAAAGACATTCTTTAAATCCTGTCTCTTTTCATATTGACCCTACCTACTTTGTGAAAAAGGAGGCAAATGTCCCCAAACAGAATTAATATATATTATTTTTCCAAATCCAAATTTTTCAGAACAAATTTCTCCAGCTTGTTGACCAGCTGTGATAGAGAAGACTTAGAGGAAAGTCCAAGTATTCTTTCAATAAGTGGGAGGACTTCAGTGGTTTCCTGTCACAATTGTTTGCCTAAGGGCTGTCTATGACTGAAGTCAGTCTGCACATCCCCTAGTAGAATTTTTTAAGTGTTTCTGGTGCTGAGTGGCATAGAAAAGCCCTTGTAAGTGCTGGAGAGTTTATTTGGAGTGTTTGAGGAAACAGGACATTTGTCTGGTTGCTCTCAAACCTCTTCCTTCCTGTTGTTACTTTTGCTGAAGACCACTTGACATGTTTTTTTGCCTGCTTTCCCAAGGAAATAAGGTCAAATGACAACTCACAATATGTATATGGGTTTATCTGTTCTGCTTTCTCTTCTCAAGTACTTCTGAAATCATGGGCCATATGTATCAAATTTGACAGTGGGTGGAGATCTCAAAGGGATTATATTCTAAATAGCTTTGCAAAAACAGATGTCTGAATAGGAAAGACTTTTATGCACCATTGAGGAAAAGTCCATAGAAGAAGGTTATCCCACATACCCTTAAGTTTATTAGAAGCACTCAGGAAACAATCTATGAAGTTCTTGTGGCTCATCTATTGAAAGCATCAATTCTGTGCCTTGGAATGGGTGAAAAGGCAAAAAAGGATGTTCAGTACATTAAGACTGGAATCTAGAACAAGATGGGAAGATTTATAAAATCAAAAATGCTTGCACATCTTGAATATTGTGTGGAATTCTCCCTAAAGCACCAAGAAAAGTACACAGAAAAACAATTAACTGACTGGAGATCTGGAATTGCTTCCTTAAAAAAAAAAAAATTATTGAATACATGTGAATGGTTTAATTTGGAAAAAGACCATGAAGGAATGTGAATGTGATAATGGCCAAAAAATCTATTGTAATAGAGAAAGTGAATTCTGTCTTTCTTATAGCATAAGATTTAGATGTCCTGAGTGAAATTTCCTGGCAATAAATTTAAAATAAAAGAAAGTATATTTTCTTTAGAGTTACAGTTGTAAATTGCTGTAAATGTATTGGAGAGGTCAAAAGTATAGATGTTCTCATGAGTGGCTTAGAAATGGAAATGAGAAAAATGTCCATTGAAGCCTCTTAAGCATAATTCTAATGCAGCTGCCAGCTGAGGAAATCTCCAAGTAAGGGGTGGATTCAGCCAGCAGATTAAGGCACCTAAATTTGGTTTTCGGTGTGTAGGTGTCTCCATGTGAACCAGATGTCTAAGCTCCCCTTATACTCAGCAGAGAATTAATGTGGGATTTAGTTACATAAAGGCAGGCAGCAAGTGCCAGTTTAGGCACTGAGGAGTTTTCAACCTGGCCTCCTGCTCCAAGAAGCAGCAAGTACCCTAAAAAGCCTGTTCTGTCTGAAATCTCATGTGGAAGTTGTTGATATCTTGGTCCACCCCAGCTGTCACTGAGCACAGGTTGGCAAGCTGAACCCTGCTCATGCTTGCACAGCAAGCTGTTCAGGCCACCTCAAGGCAGATAGATCAGTGTGTTCTGAACAGCTGAAGAGCTCTTTGCTTCATCAACTGTATTGAGTAGTTCTCTATCGACTGTAGGAGGAATTTGCATGCAGATGAAGACATTGGCATGGGGACACTTCAGTCTAGGTGTCAGAACTTGTAGGTTTTGCCAGGCTGTACAGAGTAAATATTGCTTAGCTTTTAATGCTGTTTCCTGAAGTCTCCTTAGCTAGTCAGACCAGTGAGTTGATTCAGCAAGTATTGATTTAGGGGAAGAATCCAAGAGATTATGTATGAAAAGCCATCCTAAAATACTCAGATCTGTTGGCAATGAGGCTTGTGTGCAGTATTAGTGACAGTGTGTTGTATCATGGTGCATGGATATGGAGTGACACTTGGAACACAGCTGCATGACTCCCTAAGCCTAGGAGATACACAGTGGCCAAGAACTCTGGGGCAGCCACAGATACTGCTGCTGACATCCAGAATGGCCACTTCTTAAGCCATTAAATCCTGTAGCTGAAAGGGATTTATTTTTTTTTTTCCCCACGAAGGGAAATCAAAACAAATTTGGTTGATGACAGGCTTTGCACCGTGTCATCTGTGAATCAGACCAGTTAGGTCTTGTTAGAGTAGCACAACTTGCCTGAGAAGAATTTAGGCTAAGAATTCAGGGCAAAGAAATTAAAAAGAAGGATAACTAGAAAAGCCAAATGATAATTAAATGAGTTTTGGAATGCTGAATCAGTTTTTTCTTCAGTCACTCATGCTTCAAATTATTTACTTTGTGGGAATACAAAACTTTTAGCACTAATGCTGTTCTCTTGGGCTGATGAAAATTCTAACAAAACAAGTCAGCAAGCTCAAGAGTTTCTTTTTGGACATCCTGCAACAAGCTATGAAGGCTTTTTCAGACTTCATTGGGCACCAGCTGTGCTCCTGCACATTTGCTATTTATTGACAGAATGCTTTGATAATGCAGTAAATAATAATAATAAAAATAAATTATTAATAAGAAATAATAAAATAATAAATAATAAATATTTTCTTCTAGCATTGCTGGTGTCAGGAGAGCATTGTACCTCTCAAATATCCTGCTAATACATTACAATAAACAGGTTATCTCCCTTTTCCCATACACAAGACACAGATAAGATCTACAAACCAGCTAAATATATTAGCCCATGCTAATGAAGCAGGAAACAAGTATGGAATGATGAGCATGTGTGATGTGGCCCTAAAATCTGCAGGAATATGAGGAAGGAGCCAGTTGTGTGACATACAGTGCCTGGGAGAATTCCCTGACATAAGGATCTTGCAAAGAGTTATTTTTTCTTAGCAAGGAATTGCAGCACTGAGCATACAGAGTAGTATTGTCATGCTCTCTTCAATTCCCTTCAAATTTTTGTCCTTCATTTTTCAGCCCAGGCTATGTTATTTTTCTGTACTTCTTAACACTTTTAAGTTCTTCTGTAGAGTCTCTCCAGAACTGTGGAAAAGTTGTGTTTTATCTTTGAGATGTTGCTGACCAAATTCCATCTGTTTTTCATGCTCAGAAGTTCTCATTCTTAAGATCAGGGAGTGAGATGCTACATATTGTAGAATTTCTTTCTACTGAAATAAAACTTTCCTTGGAATCTGTGGAGGGAGGTAATTGGCTAAACATTCTGTCCAGTGTTGCTCAACTGTGCTCAGATCACTTCACAGGCTCTGGAGTCTGGGCCAGCCTGGGCTAATTTCTTTTCCACTTTGGACTGTTTTGCAGAGTTTGAGAATGAAAACAATCCCATAAACACAAGAAATCTCATAATTGAATTGGCTTTTTACCAGTGAACTATATTACAACTCTACCAAGAGTTTCCTTCCATCATTGTTTCAACTCCCTGATAAGAGAAGGAAAAAAGTTTATATTTGTAGGAGTTCAGTCTCATTATCTTCTTTTTACAGATGTGGAAGTTAAGCACAGAAATATGAAGTTGTTTTTTCCAGGTCATCCAACAAAGCAGTGGCAGACAAAAAAATAGAAGTGAGTCCCTCAGTGCTTTTTCTGTTGCATCACTCTGTCTTCCTGTTTTGATGAAAACTTCTAAAATGTTATTTTCATAGGTAAGTATGTGAGAAATATTCAGACTTCCTGAACAGTCTGACAAAACCTTTAGTTATATCACCTAAACTGAGGTTAGATAGAGTTCAAACTGAGACTAGGACTCCAAGACTGAATTGTATCATATTTTGTTATACAGGGGCGGGGTTTTTGGCATTTTTTTCTCATAGCAGGTATAATCTTTCATCAAAAGATACCTCAGCTTCTAGCCTCAAATCTATTGTCCAACAGGATGCTGAGCTTTTTTGCTTTTTCATACTACAGGGGTTTTCTTTGCATTCTCAGGAATGGGCTTTCACTTTCCTGGAACTGAGAAGCACATAAAAAGGATGTATGTGTAACAAGGAAAGGGTCATTGTCCAGTAATAGTAATAGTTTCCCGTTGGTTTTATAAAATTATTCTGATTTGTATTAACTGGGAGTAATTTCCTGTTTCTCTGAAGCAATTTTGATCACAGAGTGGTACACTTCTTTTTCTTCTACCCCCTCCTCCAATTTGTCTTTCTTGTCTATTTCAATAACACATCCTAAAAAAACTTCACAACTTGACAATTTTCATGAACAATCAGACAGTGATTTACAAACTTGTACTTTAAATCATTCTTCTTTCTCAGGAGCCTGACATATGTTTACAGTAAACCTCATCTTTGTATTGTTTTTTCAAAGATGTGAAATTCAGGAGTAGTTGTGTTCCCTACCTTATGCACCTGTGGAAACTGCAGAGGAAGTTATATTCCTATAGCTAAAAGGACAAGAATTAGGAGACATGACTGTCCCTCAAGGCGCTCTCTCTGTAAATCTGGATTTATTGATTGATGTCTTCATTTGTTATATACAGTATGTTGATAAAATTCTTACTCCCACAACTTGTGCTTCCTTTGTCTGTTTAGATTACAACCACTTGCAGCCAAACACAGTTTCTATAGGCAATTAAATATCACTACAAGCAGGGATGCCTGACCTCTCTCAGAATTCCCAGGCAAATCAAAAGCAAAACAAGAAAAAAAAAATCCCCATCAGCAACGCACTCTTTGTTGCACCACTAACTTGTGGTATACCAGAGAAATATGTTAAAGTGGCTGTTAAAACCAGTATTTCTAAAATGCAAGGTTTAGAAGTGTCATAAACTTATTTCAGTAAATGATGAAAGCAAAAATAAGTGTTCTAATTGGTCTATACAGTACCCAAGAGCTGTGCAGTTACATGTAAATTTACTCCTTATTTTAGCATGACCAAGATCAGCATGACTAAAATGCTCAAGGCAATTTTGGGGCCTATTAAATTAAATGAATGACTGGAGGAAACCATTATTTCACTCTCTGAAAATGTCAAGCTCTGAAAGAAGTGAACTGCCTAAGGAAAATGGTGACATTGGAAGATAAATACCACAGAAATCTATCCTGAATAGATATTGTGCTGTTCTAGGGAATGGCATGTTAGTAGCTAGGGAATTCTGTGTGAGCTGTGAGATGCCCCCTGGTGTATTTCAGCTGAGACATTGTACGTGGTCAGAGCAGGAGAAAACACCAGGACAGAACACCTGAAGTATTGACAGAGGACAGGAAAGTGTAAAAGGTACAGGACACAAAGCTGCAGAAGAAGGATTGGTAGCAATTCCATTTAACATGTAACTGCCATTTACAATAAGAGTTGGCTGTAAACTACTCGGATTTAGGTAACATTTTGAGTAGTGGGGGTTAGAGGATGCTGTATGGTGATGAGGATTCAGCTGGGGAAGGGGTCAGCTGTATTTTATGGATGCTATAGATGGAAGGGAGGTTGGAGAGGCTTTGGAGAGCCCCAGAGAAAGGAGTTCCATTCTCCACCCTGATGTCTCTTTGATAGAGAGGATTGTGAGGGTTAGGGGGATCCCCAAACTTGCCTGTGTAGCCATGTGTCTGAACTCCTCTCACCACAAATCACAATATACTTTGTCTTCTTCCTACAGCAAATTCTACTTCTTTGGGGCTGCTATGAAGAGGAAGAAGCAGGGAGGGGACAGGAGAAAAGGAACTGTTTCAGCCGAGGGGAAGGGAGGAATAGAAGGTACTGAGCCCAAGAGGAAGGCTTTAGAGAGCAAGATTTCTGTTCCTATTACTGGGGTCAAAAACCACAGCTCCCAAGAACCAGTGCTCTGACAGTAATGTCTGCTCCCCTTGCTTTCAGGGACAGCAGTGGCTGGGCAGGTAGAAATCAAGTGTGGCCTGTGTGCCTTGTGTGTGTGTGTAATCCAGAACCCTGAGCAGAGTCCCTGTGTCCCAGGTAGTGGTGCAGTGACTGCTGGGACATGCTCTTATGGCAGCCCTGGATTTCAGGTAGAATTTTAAGTATCATTTGTTAGAGAAATGCTTGTAAAGCAGTAGTATCTTCAATAGGATAAGAAGAGAAAGAAGTGGAAATATTTCAAGGTCTAAGATTAGGCTGGTAGGCACAAGGAGGATTTAGAAAAGTTAGGATTTTCTTGGAATAGTCTTGTCAAGGAAGAGAGAAGAAAACTATGGTTGGCATAAGATAAATTAGAATTCTGTTGCCTTCAAATTGGTATGGATGGCTCTTCTCCAAACTTAAGTGGCTGTTCTAGATGCTAGGAAGTTGTTCTGTGGTGTTGATTATCCAGGACTTTTCAAGAAATAAAGTCACATAAACGATAAGGACCTAAATATGTGTAGAGAAGAGCAGAATCAGAAGTAGGTGATTCTAAGAGTTTGCGGGGGAGCTCCTGCACTATAAATTACCTGTTTATGGCTGGATATTTAGTATTTGCAACTCTCTTTTGGAGGTTGACAAAGCAAAATGTGTTTGTTGCTTCATTCAAGAAGAAAAAGAGTATTATAAACTATTTTCATAAGTAAATTAATCCAAATCTCAATCCTTTTTGTATGCCCCTGTGATGGAAAAAAAAAAGAGAGTATATAATTTTGTATCATTAAGAGAAAATACCAGGGGTTGAGCAGGTATCTGATTTTAATGTCTACATATTTTGGAGATTTTTTACTAATGAAAGCTTTGATTCTCTTGTGGATTAAACAAGTGAGGACAAGGAAATGAGGAAATGAGAGCAAAATCCCTTTGAACAGATCAATACTGGCTGTAACAAAATTTCATTTCAGCACTTCATTGCATAAAAATCTGTTGTAAACCAAACAATCCTGGTGGTGTTCTTACAGCCTTTGTTGCCAAAAGAAGAAGGTAAAAATTTCAGCTTTCATTGTGATGAAAGCCTCCAGTTCTTGTGATCAC